>QNGE01000370.1:146680-223965 GCA_008508345.1 Paragonimus westermani
TAGCTCAGCTGGTAGAGCGCTTGCCGCGTTGAGGCATGCTGTGTCTGTCGCTGGTTCGAATCCAGCCAGAGCCCTGACTTTTCACAGTTGGGTCTCATCTAAAATCATAAATCCGCCACACTACTCACAGTTGAAAATGTAAAAACAGTGCCTATGAACCAATATATTCGAAAGCGCGGTTTGCATCAAAGTTGTCGATAAAGTAATTTTGACCCGATTTTCAAGGCCCAACGAATAGATTCACGCTGAGATGCACATAAGAAATATTCGTAAACCAAAGAGTTTTGCCAATTTTTTATTTCTGTTACACAACTAACCAACAGCTTTGGCAACAGCGGTTTTCTTTTGTTGTAATTTATAGTTTACAGTCACCCAGGTTATATCTGAGATGCGCCCAAATATAAACCAACATTGTCGTGTTCATCTTGTGGACAACGTCTAGCACTGTCAGTGACCTCCAAATAACCTGTTTCGAATAATCTTCTTATACCCTAGGTCACTAGTAAACCCACTGCAACGTGAACTTCCTCTGCACGAAGAACACCAGAATCTACTGCTCCAAAGCGGTACTGACTACCTTCATGGAAAGATAACATAGTCTGAATCAAATTTTGCTTGATAAACCAGCCCGAGGCATGATACTGTACGGAGGATCCAAAGTTGGACAAAACCGTACGTGTCAAATTTGTCTCAGGGTTTGGTCATGGTTGTGTATGAACGTCTTTGTTGCTGTTTCAGTGGTTCTCTGTCTGTGTGTTTGTCTGTTTGCCATTCTGATGGTTGTGCCTCTTTTTTTCAGTCAGTCGGTCTGTCTGCCTGTCTGTCTCTGTGTGTATGTCTGCATGTCCATCCGATTATCTGACTGTGTGGCCTGCTCCCGCTACAATCGTGTGTGTGCGTGTATGGATGCATGCACGCCATTCAGTGTGCGTATGTGGCGTGATGGTCATGCTTGCGTGCTGTTTTGATCCGGAGGGCTGTGCTGACTGGGACTTCGGTTCCTTCAGGTTCAACCTTGTCAGATTGGCGAAAGGGGAGCAGCCAGACAAAAAGCAGATGCATGCGTTTGTTATGCGTGTTGATGATGTGCTGCAGCTTCTTTGGGCGTAGTGCTCGTTGCTGCCTGAACTGACTCTATGTCTGTCTGCTGGGACCGTGTGTGCAGTGTTACAGTTCCTGTGAGTGGGTGCTGGATCTGCTTTGATATGGCCGTCGATCCTCTCTTTGTTGGCTGATGCTGTCATGTCTGCATATGTCTGTGAGTCATCTGCTGACTTGCGGTTTAGGCTTTTTAGCCAAAGGCTTTGGTTGAGAGCCCTAATCGCTCTCCTGCACAGGTCTGGGCGTTCTGGCAGTATCCAAAGCTAATACATACAATGATGTTACAAAATAATCGAAATGCCATACTTCATCGGCCGTCGCGCAGGATAAATCGGGTCGCCCTATCTGCTGCACATGGCAGGGTGGATAGGAGAAAATATGCTACTGCCAAACACTCACCCTCATACCTTCCCTCGAACATGAACCCCCCCTGGAGATAATGCCCAATCAGGTACCAGTGCCTCGAGGACCAACCTGAGACAGGCCCGAGGACGCAGGACGCTTACCATTGGAACTTGGAACGTGCGCACGCTGCTGGATCGATGCAGCGTCAGAGAACGACCGGAACGACGCACGGCCCTGATCGCGATGGAACTGCGTCGATATGGAGTCGACATAGCAGCCTTGAGTGAGACAAGGCTTGCAGACCAAGGTAAGTTGCGGGAACCAGGCGCCGGGTACACTTTCTACTGGATAGGCTACCCGAGCGACGGTGTTCGGGAGCATGGTGTCTGTTTTGCAGTCGCTGATCGCATCAATGGTTTGATGATAGGCTAATCGCACGGCATCAGCCCTCGAATGCTCCCGATGCACCTGCGACTCGGTCGAGGTAAGTGTGCTACATTTGTTAGTGTTTATGGTCCAACTATGTGTCACACGGGTGATACAAAGGACCAGTTCTATGATCAGCTGTCCGCCACAATCCGGTCTGCGCCAGTGAATGACCGACTGTTTGTTTTGGGTGACTTGAACGCTAGAGTTGGGCGCGACTCTGTAGCTTGGCCGGGAGTCCTCGGACCCTACGGCATTGGTTCAGTCAACGCGAACGGTGATCGTCTGCTGCACCTGTGTGCTACTCACGAGCTGGCTATCACGAACACCCGATTCCAGCTGGATGCGAGCGACATCACGACGTGGACTCATCCACGAAGCGGTCACCACCACCTACTTGACTACGTGATTGTGCGGCAGCGCGACATTCGTGAAGTGCGCATCACGCGAGTGATGCGCGGGGCTGAATGTAGCACAGATCATAGGCTGGTCAGGACCAAATTGTTTATCCATGTACGCAAGTCCGTTTATTGTAGATCTTTTGGACAACGGCAGAAGCTGGATATCAGAAGGTTGGAGAACTTCGAGACGAAGGCTGCCTTTCAACGTGCAGTCGTCGCTCGCCTGCACAATGCTCCTGTATCCACTACCCCCGAGGGTATGTGGCAACAACTGAAGAAACAGATTATGGTAGCAGCCACCGAGACGATCGGTGTGGAGCGCAAGAAACGCCCGGATTGGTTCGATGACAACAACGTGGCTATCTCCAACTTGGTACGAGAGAAGAATGCCGCGTTCGCCACATGCACAATGGACCCTGGCAATGGAGCGAAGAAGACTAGGTTCCGGAATATCCGCCGTCAACTGGCTGAGCGTGTTCGCGGAATTAAGGACAACTGGTGGAGGAAACAGGGCGAGCGCATGCAGGGCTTCGCAGATCGTCGGCAACACAAGGAGTTTTACGATTCGCTTAAGGCGATCTTCGGTCCGTCTATCCAGTCTACTAAAGCACTGGTAGACGTGGACACCGGTTGTTCTTGCAGCCAGCCGGAAGACATCATGGGAATATGGCGCAAACACTTCGGCAGCCTGTTAAACCGCCCTACTACAATTGATTGGGCGACTGTTAACAGTCTGCCGCAACAGGACGTCAAATCTTCGCTTGCTCTCGCCCCCGACTTGCTGGAGTTGCAGAGGGCGATTGGTCAACTGCGCAACGGGAAGGCTGCAGGCGAGGATGGGCTGCCAGGTGAGATCCTGAAGAATGGCGGTCCGGCGTTGGAACGCGCTCTGCTCCAACTGGTTCACTCCATCTGGGAGCACGAGGTGATGCCGCAAGACTTCAAGGATGCCCTCATCGTACCCTTGTTCAAAGGGAAGGGTAGCAAGCAATGCACCGACAGCTACCGAGGTATCAGCCTCTTGAGCTGTGCAGGCAAGGTGCTTGCCAGAATCCTCTTGAACCGACTGAATGCGTCCGTTCTGGAGATGAATGTTCCCGAGGAGCAGTGTGGATTTCGGTCGAGTCGGAGTACAATCGACCTGGTGTTTGCTGCTCGACAGCTTCAGGAGAAGTGCCGAGAACGGAATCAGCCCTTGTATGCCCTGTTCGTGGACTTCACCAAAGCGTTCGATTCCGTGAACCGCGAGGCGCTGTGGACGGTGCTTGGTAAGTTTGGATGTCCAGGTAAGTTCGTCAATATGGTTAGATTGTTGCATGCGGGCATGAAGGCGAAGGTGCAATCGTGTGGATCGACCTCTGATGATTTCGACATCGTCACTGGCGTGAAGCAGGGTTGTGTTCTAGCCCCAGCCCTATTTAGTTTATATTTGACTGCGATGGTAACAGTTGCTTTTCAGAACTCTGGAGAGGATGGTGTCGAGGTGGAGTACCGGACGGACGGGCGTCTGTTGAATATCCGACGATTTGGCGCCTCAACCCGGCTGCAGACCTCAAGGATGCGGATGCTTCTGTTCGCCGATGACAGCGCCTTGCTAGCGCACAGCGAAGAAGAGCTGCAACGTCTAGCTACAGCATTCGCTTCGGCAGCATCGAAGTTCGGGTTGGACATCAACACAGGTAAGACGTATTCGTTTTTTCAGCCTTCTCCTGGTGGAGGTGCTGCTTGTGTACCTCCACCCGAAATTCGCATCGCTGGAGACACTGTGAATGGCTGCGGGGATTTTTGCTACTTGGGTAGCAACTTGTCGACAGATCTGTCCGTGGACCGCGAGTTGAGAGCGCGTGTGGCAAAGGCTAGCGCTGCTTTCGGACGTCTTGAAAGGCGTGTCTGGAAGAATCACAGCCTGAAGATGGCCACGAAGTTGTGTGTCTACCGCTCAATGGTGCTGTCTATCCTGCTGTACGGCAGTGAGACGTGGACACTGTATCAGCGGAACGTGAGCTATTTGAGCCGCTTCTATGTTCAGTGTCTGAGGTGCATCTTGTGTATTCGGTGGTCGGACATGATTTCGAACACTGAGGTACTGCGGCGAACGGGCACAAACGAGATGGAAGCCATGTTGGTGCTGAATCAGCTGCGTTGGCTCGGTCACGTCCTTCGGATGGGCGATGACCGTATCCCGAAGCAGTTACTGTACGGACAAGTGAAGTCAGGTAAGCTAAATCCCGGTGAACAGAAGCGGAGGTACCAGAATGTTGTGCAGGTAAGTCGTTCACGTTGTAACATTGATTTTAGATGTTGGGAAGATTTGGCGTTGAACCGGAAGGCCTGGAGGAATACGGTTCGGGCGGGCGTCCGAAAGTTCAACGAGCAACTGTTGCGTGGCCGCGAGCGGAAGCGTGCGGTACGCAAAGGAACCATCGGTGCCATAGGTCGCGGTAACGTGACTATATGGCGTTGCGATGTGTGCGGCCGCGAATGCGCTGGTCGTTTGTGGTAAGTAGGCCACCAACGTACTCATAGTACACCGTCGGCGAAGAGACGACGAGTACGTTAGGCTCCGGTCAGGTATGTAATATCAATGTATCCATTCTACTCCTGTTCTTTGACAACTCATCCACTTCCCTTTTCAGAAACTTGAGCATCTGTGGTCTTCTATCCATTCTTCTCTTCGACTTTGTCGGTGTATTGTATGATGAACGACCTGCCTGGCTTTTTATAGTCCAATGAGAACTTTGCATTTCATCCTTATCTTCTCTGGGATGCACTAACCTGCACTCCTATACTGCAATGCTTCTTGTATTACACTTCAGAAATCTTTCTTCTTAGTGTAGATCTCGTCATTATAGCCTCTCTCTGCTTAGTTTCCGAGCGATAGGGGTTTCCTTTCATTAGCCAATCAAGTGGCTAACCAGCATTGGCCGGCTGGACACAAAGGCCCAACTGGCACACCTCCCAGTCTTATTCCTTCGGGTTTACACTGGATATGTGGTGTGTTGGTGGAACTGCAATTGGTGCAGCGCAAACCAATTGCAGTGATGGCTAAGCGCAGGCGTCCTTTGGCTTCGGTCACTGTGACAGGCTAATCCGAATCGGATGCCCCAACCGTGTATGAACGTCTTCCAAAGCTAACGCTTGCAATTGGAACTGTAGTATGCTAACATATATTAATTTTAGACCTGCTATCACATATATCTTGAATTCAAGTAGAAAAAGTCACTCCCTAAAATCGCGACAGTCTTGAAAGTATTTTTCAGGAGGTACTAGTAATTATGTGTTTTTGCGATTCATTGAGTCTGTTTAACGTATTAAGGTGGCGTTGTGCGTGTGTGCGTTGTGTGTGATAAGGTTAAACAGAGTAGGAACGAGTTGAGCAGAAGAACAGATGTTTTATGTTCAACCAACACGGTGCTCCAAGCGCAGTTTAAAACCGGGTCACAGTTGCATAATCGGATAGTGGAGATGTGAAAAAACCGCCGACTCATTGTTTCTTGAGGTGGCTCGGCACATCTCACGCTGCGGCTGGAGGGAACACTAGCAGCCTGATTTCCATGGTGATCATTTCCAAGGACTGACTGTCAAACACAGCTAAATTCTAACTTTGAAAATGTGACATCATTCAACAACGACGGTGAATGACTTGGAAGCCTTATTATAGTGAATTTTGACAGTTCCTCGTAATCGTGAGAGCTTGGTTGATTGATAGTCATAATCCCCAGCTGGTTGCTTTCCATTTCTACTGAAGCACTTGGTTATGCGTTTGGTTCAAGATGTACAACTAAGGTAGTAAACAGAAATATATGGAACCCCCAACGTACAATTATTCCAGTTTAATTCGAAGATTTAACTGTCTAAATAGTTGGTCTACCAGGCTTCCCCCTGTGCTATTAGGTTCCTGTGTGCCTTTCTCCTTGTTCTTCAGGCTTGGCCGCCCGCTGGAAGTTCCGTGGTTCTATTGAATGAACGAGAGTCACCTTCCTGTTGACAACCGGATGGATGAAACGTATTTCGAAAATATCACACAAGTGATTGATACCAAGAAGGTAACAGAAAGTAGCTAACGCGCATCGAGCTTGCAACAAGTGCGCTACACGGGGATTACCTGTCGGATCTCTCTTCAACAGTTTATTCGACGATGCCATCCCAACGTCATACTAGCCACCACTCATAATTTATCGAATTGTGCATCAAGCGTTTACCACGAAGGTTAACCTTACAATAACGTTCTGTGTATCAACGGCGCAAGATTGTAGAAGCTGTAAGTTGTCTACAGAACACTGGCCCGAAAGTGCAGATCAGGATGTTACAGATACCTATGAAATAAGATATCGAAACAGACATGATATCTGCATTCGAGTTGCTCAATCCGGATGAACATTGCACAGAAAATTTGCAGCTGGACGGTTAGCTGCGTTGTTACTCAGTTGCTGAGCACTGAGGACCTGGCGCGTCATGAGTAAATAAACATCAGTGTTCTGTCTACCTTACTAATGAAGGAAGACAGTAATGACAACGTCGAGTGGGTCAACTAAGCCAGGTCCTTGTGATTTTGTACTTCAGTACTATGCTTGCACATTGGCTCCATATTCAGTCACGAAGTGGTGTAGGGCCACGCTGCTTGCAGTGGCTAAACAAAAGCTTTTTGTGGTATGTGTTTTATGGAAATTTCATTAGTCCAATCCATGGTTGGAACATAGGCTTTACCAAACTCAGCCCGAAAGATTGAACTAAAGCCAGGTCGGTTTGCAAATGTACAAATTGTTTACTTAGATACGAATCACTCAAACGCGAACCCGCCTCATTCGTCTAAAACCATGGGTGCACAGAAGAAGCTCATTACTGGCATTCCACCCTAAGATGTAACCCACTAATTACATTTACATGTTTCCCATTAAAAGCCCCTTCGAACGTTTTGTTCAAAAGCCATGTCATTAGTAACTGGTCCCATTTGTTATCGTTGAATCCCAGCGATTTTATTTTTCTTCGCAGGTGGTGTGGTTCTTCGTAACGATCTTATTGGTTGGGATTTTTGATTGGCAAATAAGAACAAATGTAGAAATTTCCCCCGCAGTCGTTCAGCAATAAATAAATGAACAAGCATGAAACCTGAAACGACCGGCTTTCGACCAAATAGCTCGTATCTGTGTTTCCATGAACGCTATTTTCAGGTCTGACGTCGTGGTCCACCACCCGCTATAAGCTAACATCGAAACGTCAGGGATACGTGTGGTTATATAGACGTTCTTCTTATAATCATGCAAATCATCGAACAGTTACATGACGAGTTACATCTTCATAAATGCAGATCAGCACATTGGTCCATTCGAAAAAGTCGTCATATTTCCTGGCTGGATTTCCAATTATGCCAGACAACCAGTTAATTGATTTCATAAGGTAAAACAATGAGAACGGTAAATTGTTTGGTATTCGAAATCTGGTGAGGCACAGCGGGTTTTCTTGCAATGATCAGTCAAACGATTTGTGAGCTGATTTAATGAACTCTATCTGCTATGGGGGTTTCGTGATATTTTTCAAAAGCGAGCCTCCCGCCGATATACGACTCAAATAGTTATTTAACTGGACATTGTAGTGCTGAAAGGTGGAACTGGTTTTCAGTTAACTTTGCTAAATTAACATATCCACATATGAAAATGTGGTTTATAAATTTGTTATAATAGATTCGCCGTAATAGCAACGAGTGTATCGCATATGATAATCACGACATTTTGGGTAGCAGGTATAGCGCCCCCAGTGGTACGGTTATTTGTAATTTGAAAATAAGTTAGTGTATGAATGGTTAGTTTACATGACCTTGACGTTCGTGAACTTTTCGTCTGTTAAGACAGATAGTATAATGTCTGTTCAGATGGGACAAGTATGTTTGTGCCATAGAACTTAAATCTAAAAGACTGTTATTATCGTACATTATCTCTACTCAGGTTATGACCAGTAACCACCTGTATCAAAAAGCGGACACATCAATTTTGGAATACATTGTGGTGCGCTACTTAAAATTTCTTTATGAGCGAACTGATATAATTCTAGCATCAGTTTACTCTTCGGTTTACTTGCATAGCGCACCGACAGATTGACGACAATGATGTCGTAATGAACCCAGAAGGTGGACTCTTAGGTGTTCTGCCAATTTTTAGTGCGCAACACATCCACCAGGTGCGTTTGTGTCGAACGAAGGTTCAGGCAAAGCGTGCCGCTTTATCGATTTGTAATTTAGATAAAGACAGTGACCAGAACGTCTATCTGGATGTGAAGGCCACGATCAGGTATGAGTGGTGTTCACCTTGAAATTACTCAAATATCCTGGTGTTCATCAAAAGATTGATGTGTAATGAAGTTGGTCTGAGGCGGTTTTTGGATAGGGAACGTGTAACCGATCGGGACTGTCAGTGATGCTGTCGCAGGTGAAGCTAAGGTCGATCGACACTAGCCAATGGAAGAGACGGGCGGCTGCTTCATTGAGTTTGTTGGTGAGTGGTGGCACTTAAATCAGATTGTTTGCGAGTGTGTAAGATTTGACAACAGAAATAGTTGAATGAGGGTCATGGAAAGTGAAAACGAAGCAGTTAGTCGAAAGGCGAAGTGAATTTCACTCAATAGCGATGGTTAGTGTTTGTCTATAACAAAGCAACGTTTTTAAGAAATAGAAATTGCTTCATATTGTGTTGTTGAAACTTTGTCGTCATAATGACTAACTCCACAACAAAACTGACTAGCAGTTATTGCGGCATCCTGGGACGGTTAGGATATCGCAAACAAACTGATTTGCCATGCATTAGAAAGTACGGCCTAAATCAAAACCCAGAATAGTTTGTCCAGTATAAATCTTTAGATACGAAACAAAACTGATGGAACATCTCTCAGAACGGTCATTGTCCAAAGCAATTTATCACATCTAACAAGGCTGTCAGTTCCCTCCTACAATGTACAGAGAGCAAACTAGTGTCTATAGGGCTTCCTCATAATCAGGCTTGCTACCATTAGGTATGCGGTTTCCGTCGATAAATCAGATCCATATGAGATTCTGCTTTTACAGTGAGGTCCTCTCTAAACTGAACAGTAAGTTGAAATACATACGGGTAAAACAAGTCCAATGATCAACCGCGCCTTTAATGGATTCCATTATGGACTGGTTGGTAAACCCTGTCAGGACAGTCGACCATCTGCATCCTTTGTTGGATTCCATATGACACAAAGAGTTTGCAGTGTAACTGAGTCCACGTGTAAACCACTTTGAGCTCCCTACAACGTCTCACCTCTCACCTGGTAACACGCATAATGCGTCTAGATATTTAAGTCCTGGAGCTAACTTAAATCCCAACGAAAGCCACATTTTCACAGTTGGACCAGTTTCTAAATATTCGGCTTCCGCTTAAAAGTCTACTGTGGTGTTGAACAAGGCAATCTTTGGATTGTCCACTCACTTGGACCGTTCTTACATCTACTGTGTGATGCTAACATTACACGCTAAATGGATTACAAGCCCACTGTTTATCAGTCCTATTATAGTGGTGTTGGGTGTGTCTGTCAACCGATCAAACGACTGTAGAAAAAAATATGGAATGCTTTTCAGCTTGAATTAAACAGAATAATCGGAAGTTATTTACCGGCTACATACTCAGAAACTCACCGCCAACAAACATCACGTTGATATAACCAAAACATTACGAAACTTTCACGGAACTCCGTTGATTTACACGAAGACGTTTCACTTATCATTATGGCTATTGTTGAATTGATCACATTCAGATCACGCGTCGCCAACATGAAGTCACCTAAGAAATCTACCCAGTACTTGTAGTTTCTTAGGTCGCATGTCAAGCACAGCCACTGAAACCTAACTCAGTCGCGTGCTGCGAAATTCAATCAGTGTCTGATCCATCCGTTTTCAATTACGTCGAATTAGGCATTGCCTCGCGACGTTGCACATTAACCAACATTGCATGGATTTCGACTTGTTTCGATGAGACGAGAAGTAACTAGCTTTCTGCGAAGCGATGCTCATTCGAACTTACCAACCGACGTTATGTGCACAGAAGTGGTTGGAACAACCAGTCGGGTTGCCATGGTCATGATTACATAGTAAGTGGTGTACGTGTATGTGTGTCTAGTCTCTGTGTGTCGTTAAATATATGATGTATATAATTGGCATGTTTTACGTTTACGACTGATGAGAGTAAATGAAATGTTAACATAACGCAATATATGTCTTCTTTCTGCTCTGATGAATTGATTTTAGGAACTCAGTTTTTCAGACAATTCAATAGCTTCATTATATGGAGAGTGTTGGTTTCGTTGATTTTGAGTAGGATATTAAGAAGATTTGTGATGCAAATCTTCCTAATCGTGCAACTTTTATGCGAGTAACAGGGTTGGTAATATAATGTGTTAGCCATCAGTCCCAAAAGAATGAGTTCGACAAATACTCACATTCGACGTAATTACGGAGGAATCGTCGACAGACAGACAGACCGACGGAAACGACTGCATACAATAAGTTATACCTTTCGTTTCACCTACATTAGATGTGGTCTCTTTGGGTAATATAGGAGAAATCGTTCACAAAACATTGCCCTGTTAAAAAAATTTCGGGAATGAGTGATGCAGAAAATATGAGAAAATGAACAGCAATTTACAAACATGCGTGTTATCGACTTAACATTTGACGAAGTCAATTGCACTTCCATGTGAATTGTGTCTCAACTATTCTTCGTTGTGGGATGATTTTGTTTTACTTTATCAATTCAGGAGTTATGCAAATGGATTGTTCAATGGTTTACTTTTCTGAAACATACCTGAAGTAGATTAGCTGTGAAATTACTGACTGGATGATAGAGTCGTAGCTGGTAGGACAGTCACATTTATTTAAAAACTCCACCTGACGACCCAGTAACAGCCCATAGCCGTGTGCCACACCTGATGGCTCAATCTCATTCAGCCCTTTGTTTCACACCACGTCAGCAGTGTGCAGTTGTGCTGCTTGTCTAAGCACGCATCCTACCAACCTCCAAGCTGACGTAGACCGTCGCGATTTAACGCCAGATCTAACACACCTGGTTCAGGCCTCGTACAAACTCAGCTTCATTTGGCCGATGCCAACACTGTTTTTTCCCAACGAATCGGTTGGCCGTGCGGCGTGCACACACGCTCAAGCAGGCCCACTTCCGCCGAATGGCTTAAGGCGCGGCTAATGGCACGCATGTGATGTCCACTCAGGTAAGCATGTAGGCCCATACATGTAATTTACCCGTAGCTGATACCCACAGCGGTGATAAGGGAAAAGTCTGACATAATCGAAAATCCACTTATTGTTCAGCGACACGGCTCACGATTCAAAACCCGTCTATTTTCATCACAGAACTGAAATCGCTCAATAATTGCTTCGCTTCCGAGTTGACGTCCGTGAATTTGATTACATACGCATTTGCGTACATTTCTCTGCTGTACTTCAGTGGAGGCCTATTATTCTGCATTACCCATTTTGTCAACTTTTGTTGAAATGGAGTATTTAAAGGCTTCTTAGATTTATTCGCAGATCCAGGATTTTCGCACTTCAGCAAATTTATAGGTTGTTTGATAAATATATGGTGGATTACAGTCTGGTTGATTTCAAGTTGAAAATCAAACAACGGATACCCAAGTTATGACAAGGTGATTATACGTGTTGTTAAGGTTATCTGACAGATTGCGTACCGCCTTATTAAATACAAGCGACGCAAATGTTCAAGCCAAGGTTTACGACGTGTTTACTGAATTCGATTCATCTATATCCGCTTACTCAGTTTTAATTACTCCAGTGCGAATGAAGGTTTTACATCGAGAGAAGGAAAACCAGTCTAGTTGTTGGCTGTTCCCGTTTAGAATACAATCAGGGGATCAGTGATTTCTTGTTCGACGCGCATTCTACAAATCGTTAGCTTACTGCGATCTGAGACAACTATTCATACATGCCAACCCAACTGCGGATTTAAAAAGTATGCCATGTAGTGGAACTTTGATTTTGTGGAAGTTAACTTCAATTAAATCAAACAGCTAGTAGACGCAGAAACCAAGTTGAAAACGTTCACTCAAATTCGCAGCATATTCACATGAACTCCTAATTACTTGCCTTTAGTTTTATTGAATAACTTCCATATCAAGGTGCGACCATTTCACCACATCAGCGGTTATCTACACAAGGTGCCTTCGTGGCCTTCATGGCCATTAACATAAAAAGGTCAACATAATTATTAATCTGAGTTCATAGTACTCAGGTTCACTATCAACTTCCAATTAGTAAACTAATTTCTAATAATCTCCTAATTACTGTCAATCAATCTGTCTATTCCAGCTATTACACAGTTATTTGTGTCAAAAAACAGCCGACTTCATGTTGACCTCGTTGTTTATCTTTTCAGAACACAAAAAATACTTCGTTGAAGCGCGAAAAATAAGGTTTTCCCTTTTTTAGAATGTTCACTTCTAGGTGTGTTACACATTCGCAGATGGCCCTCAGTTAACCTGAGGATCTGCCAAATGCACATGGAGTTGGACATCGCACCGGTCTGAGCCTTCACAATTTCCAAAGGAAAGCGGGCGCTGCAGAAACACTAAAGCAATGGGCGTAGGGATGTGAGTTAAACCACAATCTCCAAGCTATAAGTTGCATCAAGTTGATCGTGACCTCCAGCATTCCCGACAGTCCATGGAATGCACGTGTATATTGTTGTCAACACTTTCATTAACCCGGATGTCATCGTATATTTACATGAGTCTCCCAGGTCTCAAGTCTTTCATTCGTTTCTACGATTACGCTTGGTCAAATTACGCGTATCAGCCCTGAACCCAGTAGCCTACTTTTCTAAGTGGACAGGGTTTGGTCGTTATTACTTACCAACAATTTCATAGATCGCCATATTAAAAGTACGTTCGGCATTTTCCTACAAACAAAACCATGAAAATCATCGTTCAATCACGACTTTCAAGAATGTTGAATTGTCAATTCGGTTAAATTATTCCTCACACTGAGTTGCTGTTGTGAAAATTACAGTCGTCAACTCGTCGTTACGCACTGATCACCATTTTTGTAAGTCATAAGGAGTTCACAGAGTTGAGGTAGCTCTGAAAGTGCTGTACGAACCAGTTCAGTTTCTTCGGGTTAACAATTACTACCTGTCTAGCACGCAAAGTTCGTACAGCGAATTACAATAGATAACACCTGGCTAGTATCAATAGCGATAGGTCAACCGTATCGCCTCACTGCCCAGTTGACAATCATGACATTTGCGGTGTCGGTTTGGTGTCTCCAATATGTGCATCATTTATGCGCTTAACTTTAACAAGACTCAAGAACAAAATGGCGTCCTGTTCCGGGCTTAACATGCGGGTATTTTTCGCGAGCCGAAAGTTTATTCTAACTTATAACTCCAGGGAGTTACCTCTGAGGTAGTTATTTATGCTAGTTACACTTGTTTTCTTAGGGTACTTTGGGATTGATCGAACATCCTTTCATCCAAAAACATGTTTTTTATATATGGATGGCAAATTCAGAAAAGTTCCGGTATGTTCAGCCTATCTGGATAGGACGGGAACACAACGCTGAACGTCGCAATTCCATTAAACGAAATAACTGGGTGCAGTCCTGAATATTTAGCTTGAGAAGGGGATGTGTCAGAGGGTTGGGTACAACAGAGGTGGTCTGAGTTGGCTTGTTCACGTAACCTGGCGAATATTCAAAACACCGAATTGGTTTTCTTGGCCGTTGACACACATTTGGATGGGATGCTAAGGTCACTCCTCAGCTGCTAGTTTCAGTCAGTTATTCGTCTCCCGGAATGTACTATAAGCAACCCAAATGACAGACATGCAATGGTTTATATTTAACTTTGTAAAATCCGGAAACACTTGTCTGCTGCCTTGTGGTGCAATCGGAAGGCCATACGGCACTTAACATTTCTGCTCAGGCTGATCCATATTTGTCTGTCTGTCAAATCAAAGTGTCGTAACCAGACAGCTGAACACCGTAGGGCGAGTGTACTGTATGCTTGTGTCGGTCACATAGAACATAAATGAAAGGGAACTGAACAGAAAATGATTAGCATTGAAGTACCAGTGACATAACTGAGTATATCAAGTACTGTGCTTGGTGACGTAATCCGGGAACAGCAAGAAAAATAGGAGGAAGAGAGTTGCGTTTGAACGAACTTGTCCTGTGAAGGTCGGTATCTCCATCACTTTGTGTCTGGTTGCAACTTGCCTTCTGGGTACGTTTGAGTAAGAGTGACTGGTTTTCATCGTAGAGCTTTTGAGACATTGACAGAACTTCATGGGCAAACCTGGTGCTTTGTTTTGTTTACGCTGGATGCCATATTGTTCCGTGGTTGGGACCTTTCCAAAGATGCTGGCCTTTATCACGGTTCCTTATTCAAAGCAGAACTCTTCAGGGGCACCTAGTCACATTAGCTGCATGACCGACGTTGACTTGGCGACAAAACTGGGACGAAACACAGTCTTCAAAATTGCGGAGTGCTAGAATAGGATTGATACTAATTGTAACTTAGTGACTACACAGCCACTTGCGAGCAATATGTAATTGCTGTTATTCCACCATTAACCTAAGTGATACAAGTTCAACTTCTGAAAGACTCAGTGTATTTAGTTCGCGCTGCTGCTTAATAATACGTAACAGATTAAATTAAATCACCAACTGAAAACATAAGATTATACTCGGGAGTTCCCATTTTTCTGGAGTCGGTAGGAAAAAGACGAAAACCAGTTCGTTCCGAGTCACTCAGCCATAATTCGAGTCAAGACCATATAAAACTTCCATAAGTTAACCGCGCGTTGTTTCTCCCTTCCGCGCTTTGAACGTTAGTGTTGATACCCCCGAAAAAGTAAAGAAGCTCACATACAGATTCCGAGGCAATTATTCTGGTGCAACTGCAATCACTTCTTCTTAGGGATTAGACGTGACGAACAGCAGTCTGTTGCCAGAGGCATGGCAGATTCAGAGACAAGTTCGATAACTTCGATATGTTGGGCGACTTGTCTGAAGGATCGAAAGAATACCGACTCTTTATGGTTCGATATTGCGTTAGAGACGGAAGCAGATAGGCTGAGGTAAATGCGGCTGAGAAATTGCACTTAGTTTATGCCACCAAATCACTAGTTCTGCGCAATCGCGAATGAAAATTGTCGAACTATTTTGTTTTCCACTCTGTGCACCAGTTTACCTACAAGTGCACTGAATTTTACATAGGCAGAACAGATCTACAGCTAACACAGCGAGTTGCCGAACACATTCGGAAATGGTTTAAACAACTGGCGGCACACCAGCCCCAAAGTGATGAAGTGAGCGCTCGAAATATCACGTCATTGACTGCTAAACATATCATGATAACAGACTGCCAAGTCGACCCATTGAACTCACTCAAGTTACTGTTGCGCAGTCGAAACCCAAAATCGCTAGCTCCTTGGGAAACAATGGGTGTCCGAACTTGCCAATAGACGTTATGTGAACAAAAGCGGCTGGAGCATACTACTGGTTAGTATGGTCGTGACTACTTAGTACTTGGCGTATTTGTAAGCTTGTCTGGTCACTGTTTATGCTTTGTTGCATGACGTGTGTAGCTTGCAGGCTCTACCTTTGCGACTGATGAGAGTAAAAGTGTCGCACTATGTCTTCTGTCTGCCCTGATGAAACGGTTAGAGGGAAGTCAGTGTTTCAAGCTTCCGGCTTTTTTTCAAGTGGATAGATACCAAGGAGTACCTAATGGAAAATATGCGAAGGTGTTAGAGGGGCTGGCCCAAACTTGCAAGTTTTGCAAGTGTATGAAGGACAGAATCACATGTGATCAAATAGATCTTGGCATTCAGTACGCTGCAATGGCCAAGAGAATGTTTAAGGTGAGATAGTTAACGCTTATGCAGTGTTCGTATTTGCCACAGCGAAACGACTGCGGAGTGGAGGATGGAAGTTCTTGACAATGGAAATGGAACTGTGCACAGGGCGACTGAATGAACACGAGAGAGGGTGGCAATTTACCATTCCTTTTTTTGTGACCACGAACATGAACGACAGAAGAACGAACAGCGGCGTTGGAAAAAAATAGCCTGAAGTTCTGAAAGAACCGTTTTGCCAAGTTGTGCTAGTCACCATCCGCTAGACTGATTGTGAGGGGCTCAGAGATTCAGCAGACGCTGCGTGACGTTCGGCAGGTACCTGGATTGAAAACTACTTACAGCCAAGTCAAGTTCTAGTACATCCCTCAACGAGTTATCTTAAAACATCAGCTGTGAAGTCGTCTGATACGCCATTACCAATGTGGGAAAGAGTAAAAAGCACGTCTTATTGAAGGTAAGTCTACTGATCACTAATCCGAAGGATGACAAATCCTGTATGATTGGTTTCTTCGGTGTAAAAGGTGATTTGACAGAAATGCTCGGTTTGAATGTCTTTCGGATAATCGACTTCGTGAGTGAACACTAGGGTACGAAGCTGCACTTCGCGGGGAATAGGGTTATCGGGAAGATAATCTTTCGGGTGGCGGAATTGGCGCTTCCTGGGCAACTGCTTACATCTGAAGGACTGAAAGTTGATCCGGACAAAGTGAAGGCGATTCGGAATATGCTGTCCATAGGGGGGCACAGAAACAGTTCCGCATCTTAATGACATGATCAACGAACTGATTGGATTTCTTTCAACGTTGACTGATTCATTGCATCCATATGGAAGTTGGGTAACGTGCATCAAACAGCACTTGACGAGATAGAACGGATACTTTTTATAGCTCTTCTACTAGCATATTCCATCCCTTAACAGCTTCTGATAATTCAGTTTGGTAGCAGTCATTCAGGTGCTGAAGTAGTGCCACTACAACAAGGTAGAGATAATGACCATCGATGTCAGGGTCTTTTGGCTGTAGAGCATGACCGCGGGTAGATGAGACAGGAAAAGGTGGTTTTCTGCAGTAAAACGCCTCAACATCTAAACATTCGGAAGAGAGACAGTGGTATTTTCAGATTGCACACCTCTGGTAACAACAATGGAGAGGCCACTGAGTATGGTACCCCGACGTCTACGACGAACGATTACCACGATAGAACATTTAAACGGTGGGCTTGTCTGCCAGCATGGAGACAAACTGGGCATCCCCCTCATTTTTTTGTACACTCACACATCCGATACTGCAACAGATGTCTCTGAGTTCTTGACCAATGCTGCGGTTGATACTGATGGAGAGAAGGGTGGAGCTATGGGAGGAAATGGAGAAGGACCACGTAATCAAGAAGCTGCCTAGTTCGACCGAAGATGGCTGGCTGCAACATTAAAGGAATCTGTTCAAGAAGCTGGTATTATTTTTCAAGGACTACAAGCATACCTTCCGACGTGCTTGGATAATCTCCAAAGAAAAGAGGATAGTCATCTCGAAGGATTCGTAGCAGATGTTGACTAAACAAACTCATATGGTACACATTGGGATGGACGCCTGTGCGTGGATAGCACAGAAGCTTCACTACTGGCCGAACACGATCAGTAAGATAAGGACTTACATAGAGAAGTATAAATTTGCATAAGGTGCGAACTAGATAAAAAAACGATGTCACTGCGAGAATTTCCGG
Organism: Paragonimus westermani; assembly: GCA_008508345.1. Lineage (NCBI taxonomy): Eukaryota > Metazoa > Platyhelminthes > Trematoda > Plagiorchiida > Troglotrematidae > Paragonimus > Paragonimus westermani. The sequence continues at coordinate 164,572 of QNGE01000370.1, forward strand.
AACAGCTCTCAAAACTGCTTGTGGCAGAACAGTTCACACACTGCGGCAAATAGAACCTGAACAAGAAGGATTATTTCCCGGAAATGACAGACTAAGAAGCACAACCGGAAATTCAGTCGCCAGTGGACTGGTGTTGTGTTAGTTGTCTATGGTATTTCAGATATGTCTTTCCCCGATAAACGATCTCAGTGCGTGTGCGCAGAATTCAGGAAGTTTACAGATAACTGGGAGTATCAGTATCAAACAAGCAGTCTGCACTATATTCAGTCAAACTGGACATCTGAGTTAAAGCTACTAAAATATGTGTTAAAGACTGCATACGATTGACGGGAGAATCCAGAAAGAAGGAACATGCCCAGCGTGACCACTGGACACCGTGTGACGCGAAATTTGTGGTAAAATAAGCAAACAAAAATGCAGACCATATTCGGGATTTTGCGTGCTGATACATTAGATGAATCAGATGTTCACGAGAACTCCCAACGACGAGGAAGGCAACAAGAAATGTACTACGATCGTGGGGCTGAGAAACTCACAACCGTTTAGCTGGGAGGTAAGGTGTGGTTCGAAGAGTTTCTCTGAGAACCCCAAACAATGGACACGCAGTTTGGTGATCAAAGGTGGGGTAAAATGGTCGTACGATGTTGGCGTTGACGTGGTAGTGACAGGGAGGAATCGTGTGCACTATACAAAGGGGATTTTGCGGATTGAGATACCTGTGATATAAGTCATGAGGAACCACCAAGAACGAGAAGTAAGCATGTCTATAAAGAGGGAATGGCTGTAAGGAGCCTGAACTGTAGCGATATGCTTACACGAGAAAGCTCAGTCAATCATAACTCAAACTCGACAGCTTGATTCTGCTGTGGAGACAAAAGCTGTGGAATAAAAAATGTTATTTCAGAGTATAAACTTCTCTGGAGCACTCTCTGTACTTTTTATTGGTTTTGACGGGTTTTCACATCAAAGACTAAACGGTTTCCCGCAATTAACAGATTAGCAGTGAGACTTCAGACTGGTAAACGTTATTTGCTGATTAATTAACTTTCAGCGAATTGTAGTCACTGAATAACAGTGATATTGGGCTTAAATCGTCTGGCCGTAGCTGGCTGAAACCGATTTTTTGTAAATTTTGCAGGTAAACCTTTTCATCTAAACATTTGTACCCAACATCCCAGTCGTCCACAAAAATATTAAACATTACTGACAGTAAGAAACCAATGACTGAGTACAATTAACAATCGTTTACAAGTGACGCACCTTCGTGGACTTTTCTGCAGTCTGTTTCAAAAGGAAAAATCACACTGTAGTGTCGTTTCTGTTGAACCTAATCATTATTGGATGCACTTACCACCACCGGGAGTATAAATTCTACCAGGCCTTCTTGAGGCAACCACGCTTACAACCGCACCGAGATTAGAACCCAACACCAACGATTTCTGCAATTTCAACAGCCAAGGGAGTCTTGATCATGGAATCGTCGACTGGAGTTCACAACCAGATTTTATATCGCTTCTCGAGGTAATAGGGAAATCCGAGCAGTGCTCACAAGCGACCGCGTCTTAACATTTGCGCAGAAGATAGTTCGGTGATGTCTAATACGAAGTCTTTAGGAAAATGGTCACTATTGGTGTCTTATGAATGCACTGAAATCTAGCTCTAACAAGGGTTGAACTCTGGTCTGATACTTCCTTACAGGTGAGACCGTCCGGAAATTTTATGGGACTGTGGCAACTACGACCAGGTACGACTAAACTTCTGACTGCGTGACGCAAAACCTCCTATTAAGCACCAGAAATGCATAGAATAAATATCCATATGCTCTTGAATTGCGGATGTATTTCAAGCAAGTATGTTGTAATGTCAAATAGAAAACAGTAAGGGCCTTCCAGTAGAGCATGTTTCAAATCCGGTAGGATAACCTACATTATTCTTGAATGCTGAACAAGAATGTTGCCCATAAATAGAACTTGTCTGTTCCAATTCTTTTGAAGTTCAAACGAATTTAATTTCCAAGGGATATGGTGAGCTGGTTGACCATAAATGTTCAAATTTTTGCGACAGCGAGTCAACGGAACCTGTTGCCTTCATTGCCAATTTTTATATACACAAATGAGTTTACCATAACAAAAGTCGCTGTTGGGAGGAAAGTGGGTTTTAAAGTGCACTGATGGGACGTCTCACTTGCAATTTGATAACACCAGCTGAATTCATATCAGGTTGCTGCTGTTATTCACCGTTCAGTGATGATCATTGCATAAATAAAACTTGTATCGTGCGCGCTAAACTGTGCTGGTTGGTATGTCAATCTAATATTACACTGGGGGAGGATCACAATCCTGCTGAATTTCACAACAGCGAGATTCCTGTCCTAAGTTTACGTTCGAATACATCTATCTGTTTCTCTCAGAAATTTCATCATCCAGGTTGACAAACATTCAAAGTCTAACTGTCTGAACTATTAATCCAAAAAGCAAGTTAATGGAGGTAAGTTGGGTATGGTAAAGCAATACATGCGGGCTGTGGCATGGATGCCGTGTCTCAATCTGAGTGCAGACGTTTATCAAGATTAATTTGGTCACTTATGATGAGATCTTCAGTAGGAGCAAGATATTTCACCTTAGATAATATCCGGAATGTTGACTGTTCCGTCAAATTAAATTGTATCCCAAATGAGTTACTATCTCTGGCATGCTGTATAGATAGTCCACTACAAACCTTCAGCCGACTGTCAAACGAAAAAGGTCCCAATTTTTCATCACACTTAGCTGAAGCAGCTGGACTACTCATTGCACTGACATTTTTGTTTTCTGCATCGCATGCAACTAAATGAAGACCAGATAGGTTGCTTTACACATGCTATTCTAAAAGAACACCTCTTGGTAGCCTTGTCATTTGAATGGTTCTCTGCAGACTTGCGCAATGTGACTTTCAGTTGACCTACATCCACAGATTAAACCTTGGCACCATGTTTGCCAGTTGTTTCAATGAATGTGTGCCTAGAGCGTTATACTAGTTGGTCATCTGCAAGCATCTGTTTATTACTGGTACATGGATCCAAAAAGTCTTAGTGGCACTTTTCACCTGCATATAGAACAAATGACAATAGAAATAGTTTGAAACAAGCAAGAGATAAAATGCAGAGAATGATGTGTAACGACAAGACGAAATAGGAACCTTCTAATCGCTTTCACATTGCACACACTTTTAACCATAACTTATTATTTTCTACACATCTCGTTCCTTTTTCAGAAATAGTTTTTAGTTGGAAAGAAGTCCGTTCATCAGTAGACAAATACGGCCATTCCAAAAGGCATAAATGCACAACCCACTGATCCGGACTTATTCTCATATGTTGTAGTGAATTTTGACCGGCGGCCCCTAAACCACTTTAGACCCCGGCAGTGGAACAGACTGAGTTAAATAAGGCTAAATTTGATGTATGTTTCTTCATATCAGCAGACGAAATCACGAGCTGTCCACCTTGCCGTTCAAACTAGTCACACTCGAGGAGCTGCAGCAAGGCTAGGTGTATTTTCGAAGGGTGGGCATGTGAAAACGCGTTTGTCCAACTTTGATTGATTAAGACAAACTAGCTAGCATAAAAGAAGTCTCTTCTCTCCTGACGCATGTTACCATAGGTTACCATAACAATATTGGTGCTATTTCCACGGGTAAACAGTCCTCTGCAGACAACCATTTTGAAAATTAAATAACATGAGAAAGTCATCGGTGTCGAATGCTCGAGTTTTACAACCTCAAAGTAGCGCTGCGCGTAGCATCGCGTTGTGTGATATGTAGGTTACCGAGCGACAGACGTCAAATCTAAGGGGTGCCTCAGGTTAGCCGTTGCCGACCGGCTTTTAGACACACGATATGCATGTTCTCCGAAACGGCTGCGACACATCCGCCATGATAAACCGAACTTTTGCCGAAACAAAAAATATTTCAAATACGCCCATTACGATAAACTGAATGCAGACATATAGGCGAACATGTTTTCGATAATTCATCTTCAGGCCGGCACAATTATATAAGGAGTTAGTAGAGCTAGTTCGAGGTATCGATCAGACTATTACAAAGGAACGAGGTTACTGGCCAGTCAGTTGGCGATGGCTTGAGTGGTCGGTTACGTCACGCTTGTCCATTGGTTTGACCGCACCGGTTGGCCATCGATCCGATGAATTCTTGGCCATGGTAGGTGCAGCATCTGAACAAACCGTTTTTGATGATATAATATCGGGTCAATTTGGAAGCCAATCTCTTTGAGACAGTGCTAATCAGCACTCACTGTCCAACACTAATGATACATAAATTGATGCTCCAGGCAGTCTCCCTACCTTTGAACCCATAAAAATCCGTCTTCTCATGCAGGGTCCAGAGGTCAGCTGTTTCTGTTTTTGCTGCCCCTTGAGGGATAGGAGTGGGCTAACTCGTGTTGTCTTAAAACATATATCCTACTTTGTCACTGATGAACTGAATCGAAAAAATAAGTAGTGCTGCAAGCCAATGCTTATAAGTAGACTGAAATCTGTAAACCATCAATCATCGAAAACTTATCTTAGCAAAGTGGAATATTAAGATAACGCTTTGTTCAGATGAACTAAGAAATAACCCGAGTGCCAGCATGATCTACACTATGTTCAAGCCACTAGTAGGAAAGGAATGACTGAATAAATTTACAAAACTTCACTAACGCAATTCTGTTAAAATTGCAAGTTTCGATGGCGATACCTGAATTTTGTTTATTTGCGCAAGTGCTGAATTAAATTCTCGATGTGCAACCAGAAGGTATAAAGCAAAGTATAATTAAAGTAGAAGGTTGTAGTAAATATCAATAAACGATGCAGACTGTTTTGCAAATTTTGATAATGTACGCGCCAATTTCTCATCAACTCCGGAGAGGACGTTGCATAACCGGACAGGTTACCTGAAATTTTAAATCATGATTGAGAAATGTTGACGGCAATGAACAAGTAAATCTACAACTTAGTGTGATGAAACATTAAGCACATTGGGTAAGTTACACACACGTTTAACTCTGTTATCAAACGTTCTGTTGAATATGCTCATCCAAATTTCATCACCATAAAAATGGTTGATGTTTTCACACTTGAGACAGTTTGGTGATTTACGTCGTTCCATTTTCTTGCAGTAGGGGTTAGCATTAATCGAAAATCGATCAATTTGTCAGTGTAATTCCTATCTACTGCTATTACTCAAAACATGGTGAATTTTGTCTCTCTCAATAGTCAAGATAAGGAATCTTCCGATACCAGTTTGACAACAAATGCGTTGGCGTGTGCAATATCCTCACGAAATATTTTTGTGATTTGAGTTTCCTTGTACGTGACAGGTGAACAAACAAACTCAACAGCCGTTATTCTGAATCGATGATGTTTACAACGGATATCTATTTAGTACCACTAGAAAACAAACATTTTCTGACTGCCCAGTTTTGATTGATCCGATATGTTGGGCGATACGTGAAAATAATTCAGCAATTCAATGTTTTTCAGTGAAAATTAAAAACTGTCCATTTGTTGACAAGTTCTCATATTTGTAATCACATCCAGGCAAAAGAAACTTTGCACCCGACATCCAAAACTTCCCAACTAGAGATTTTCACCAGCGTTATTAGCAAATGAAGCATGTAGTGATAAGTGAAGTAGAAGGGTGAATAGTTTAAATGGTTGTGTGCAACGTTCGAGCACAGGACAAGCATATGAGAGAGGTGAAGAAACAACTGATCAAAGGGTGGCAAATCACCGGACCTTATTGAAAAGATGAATGCCAGAAGCATGAAACGGTAACTGTTAGCTTGCTTGTGTATCCAGTTTAAACTATGATTCTATGTGAAGTACTCGTTGGTATTCTTAGACGATCTGGGCGTGCTAACAACAATCTTTGAATATCGCGAACCGTGAAATGAGTGAAGTACACTACTGCGATTTCTGTTTTACAGCCGGCTAGTTTGTGGTCCCAGTGATCACGCAGCTATCCATGAGTAGCCACCAGTAGGCTCGAACACTTGATGGCTTGGAACAGACGGGTACGCAGTACTTAAAACTGGAGCACAATGGCTATGGGAACTTCTATAATGATTGTGTCTTCTTACTCCGCGATTTGTTTCAATGCTGAGGAAGGTGTGGTCTTCACGCAGTTTCGTACGCTACGTTTTTCCCTACCTTTGATCGTTTGGTCTTTCCTCACTTAGAATTATCAGGTACATTGGTTGTTTCTTTGGGAATTGAAACGATGTAGAGGCGCTGTATTCTGCCACAGCGTATATAACACGTGAATAACACACACTTGTAAAATGGCGAAGCTAAAACAGTTATGAAAGTTGAACTATGTAGCAGTACATTTTCAGTTACTGACTTAGTAAACATGAACGCCTTAATGAAAGCGGTTGAACGAGTAATCTCGCCCTAAATATCCTGGTACATTTATTCATAAAATGTCGATGGGCCACTGATGGTGTGATCAGTCATGTGGCTATACACGAAGACTGAGTTGTTCGATGATTAAGATGCTTTTAACAGTACCCTGAAAAAGACAATTTTTTTGGCAACAGCTTACGATGGCATTTATAAAAAGATTGTGAATAACACAACGTTACAAACAAGTTGTAATACTCTATGTTTCAACCATCTCGTGTGGCCTTCCTCAGGAGTGTTGTTTCGATTACAACACTCGTGAGGAAGGCCACCCGAGATGGTTGAAATGTAGAGTATTACAATTTGCTCGAAACGTTGTGTTATTCCCAATCTGTTTATCAATAACATGTTAAACACGACGCCCAAATTAGTCAACTTCATTCGTACTACATTTGTTGCGGAAATCTTACATCTTACAATGGCCTTAGTTAATTAGGACAATTAACTCGCGTTGTTTCTGACACAAACCACTTCATAAGCGACCGCAAAATTATAAGCTAAGAGACATTCTTATTTCAGTGTATGAATTTCAAACGAACTAAGTTCAACTGGTTTAGTTCATCAAACGTAGTGTAAAGAATCATAAATAAAACTAAATTGGCTAGTTACCAAATGCACTTTCTTGTAAAACCCGGCCACACAGGTAGATAAAATGATAACATCCGCCCAAAAAGCTGCGTTGAATTGTATGTAGTGACTACTGTGCTGGTATTTGGTTTCAATATGTTAACTACTCTGTTACCACATAGGGGGCTAAGTTGATTTCAGGCGGAAGCCCCCCCCCCCAAATCATCCCCACAGAATGAACATATGGTTAGAATACAGTGGAGCGAATGTGAGTGGGGCCAGTCGGACGCGTGACGGAAAGATGAATTTGCCCAGATAATTGAATGCGCACTCTATTGACACAGGGTGATTGTGGGAGAGGGGAATTGAACATTGGTTGACAAATCCGCTCGTCATCATTGCATTGTGTGGACAGAAGCTGATAACCGAATTAACTCGTGCGGCTTCTGTCAGAAGAAACTGTGCACTTTTCCCAAGTTCTAAAGACCAGTTGGCCGTTTTCATTGGCTGTTTCACGACTAGGGCGTCCCAGCAAAGTCGGGTGTGCATAATCACTTATCTTTTAAACCGCCCATTCCTTGCTTATGTTGTCTTCATTATCATTTCCAGTACTATTGGGATCAGTTATTCAACAGCCATTTATTGCATAGAATTTTGGAATTGCTTTAGCACGTTTGCTAGCGATGCTTAGTTGTCAGTCTTCACTAAATAAAAATACGACAGTGTAAGTAACATTGGATATGCTGACTATTCTAGCGTCAGTACAACCGTTGTGGAAGCCACAAATTTGCATCTTGCAAATAGTGAGCACTGAAAATGCTATATAAACACAAACACGGCTCATTAAGTTCGAAATGGTGTGTTATCCATCCCATTAATCACGCATTAACCTATATGCCCAAACATTATGAAATGCCGTGCGATTTACCAAAAGAATGGTTAGTAAATAGGCTGGAAAAAAAATTAGGTGACTTATCTCCTGTACGCATCTTCTGCTAGGGGCACCGCGAACGATAAACCCGGTCTTTTCTGTCACAATATGAAGTTCACTAGATTAAATTAAACCGTAACGTTTAGACGCCAACCTAGGCAAGGCTACACTGTTTCTGTTTCAGACAATCAGCTGCCGGTCCGGTCTGTTGAAGAGACTAACAATTATGGTTAAATTGATCTTCAGAAAAAATATGAGATCAAAGTAACTGGGTGTCTGGCCTAACTCTGTGCACTGACAATCAAGCCTGTCAAACTTGTTGCTCAACATTTAAAATTTGACTAGAGATGCAGAGTTCCCTTGGTGAAGTATTATTCAGACATTAGTATATTCGTTTATTTAAACAGGTAGTATTTGTGTAATCCCTTCAGTTTTAATTACCAGAGAATGGTACACTAGTAACAAGCAGGAACCCTTGCGTTTTTGCATTTTTTGGTTGATGCGTATTTGGTTCTGTGATCCAACTGTGAATGTGCTCTTTTACCCGTGTTACCGAATCTAGCTAGGTTCCGCAATTGTAAGATTTTCCCCATTTAATTTCGCATTCGCCTCTGCTGGATATGTCTTACTAGAGACTGGCTACTTCACTCGTCATGTTGGCTTGTGACTGATTTTGTAAGAGAGCATCGGTACGGATGCCAGTTATGCACCGGTCGGAAATACAGCTCGGGCACAAGTCCACACAAAGTCTTCATGAACTGAAACACCAGCTTCATCGCTAAGCAGAAGCAGTAGCACTTACCGGCTTACTGGTGTTAGTAGATGCCAATTTGTGTCTTGGTTATTAATGAACTGAAAATATTTGTAAAATGAGGTAACGATTACCTCACTTGTAATTCATTTTCCTCACTTTGCTACCGAGTCCTCACATCGAACTAATTTCCCAGGCAAAACAATAGCACCACTTTCTATCCAGGAATATTTGTTTTTGATAAAAAGCACAAGAAGCACATCCTGAGTCGAACTGTAAAAAACAAGAGCATGAATACTGTCGTGTGAAAGGTTCGTTGGTTGAAAGAGTGGCGTGTTGATATTGTGTGAATGGAATTGCCACGACAAAAGGTGGTTTTATGAAATGAACATATGTACCGAAGACGGTTGATTCATTAGGTAGCTATAATCTGAATGAGAATCAAACTACCAGTCTTTCGCTCTAGGAGAGGGAGCTATCATATGACCAGCCAGTAATTCCATGAGTATCACTCGTGTAGGTAATTCGACCGCAACTTGGTTTTCCTCTCTGTTAGCGGGGATGGACACATACCACGTCGACTTTGAAAACAAGCTATAACTCACTCACAATGCAAATTGTTGTTGTGGTTCATGATATCGTTAATACCTGCACTACGCCCAGCTTTTATTAGGAGAAACGATCAGCACGTATTTGGGTAGATGTTTGTAGGAATCGAGAGTGACAGGCTGGTATCACGAAAGTCTGACAGGAGTATTTGATGCATTAACCTTGTTGTAACGAATGTGTTGGTCCTGGACTTGTTTTCGTCTGTCACCGTCTACTCGATCTCTATGTGGTATACCCATGTAAAAATGATCACGATAGACTAAAGAACAAGTAATCTCAAATGCGCACAGGTTGTCGGTGACCTAATGCCAGCGGAGCGCCCGCCTGCATGACAACATATTGGCAAACGGGTCTGGTGATTTTCAATCATGGTTGACGAATCCGTGAATTTGAAACGTCTTCTCGCCCAGCAGCTCAAGCTTATCGAGGCACTCACTGACTGTCTCTCTACATCAAACTTGGCTCCACCGGCGTCGGCCGGTGGGAAGCAATCAGTTGACGATGTCGCAAGCGGTATAACCGAATTTCATTACGATGCCCAATCTGGTTTGACGTTTGACGCCTTGTTCAGACGGCACGAGGATTCGTTTAATGTCGATTTCAGTAAGCAGGACGAACCATGGAAGGTTCGTCTCCTCTTACGTGATTTCGGTACTGTCGAACACGAGAAGTACGTCAAATTCATCCTTCAAAAGAACCCATGCGACAACTCCTTAGAGGAAACGGTTGAGAAGTCGCGGTCCATTTTCGGTGACCAATCTTCCTTGTTCAACACAATTTACCAGTGTCTAAAACTAGCAAAGCTAGACAACGACGACTTCGTCACCTATGCCGGTGTGTTTAATCGCGAATATTAGCCTTTCAAGCTTGGTTCGCTTACCAAGGATCAATTCAAATGTCTGGTGTTTGTCTGAGGTCTTCACCCTCCGAAAGACGCAGACATCCGTACTCGCTTGCAGAGTAAGATCGAGCAGGATCCCACGACGACGCTTCAGACACTAACCACTGAGTACCATCGTCTCATTAACCTCGAACACGACGCTGCAATGGTCGAATACAGCACTGGTGCCGTACACGCGGTGCGCTGCGGTTCATCCATACACGGTTTGGGCAATGGTACGCGAGCCCAGAATCTTTCGTAGCATCCCGGCCCTGGTTAACTTCCCGCAGGACATGGATCGCATCGTTTACGCTCATATGCCAAGAAGTCACCTCATTTCCCGTGCAAGCATTGCGGCGCCTGACATTTTCATCTTGACTGTCCTCACATACTTCACAGTTGCTCTAAGTGTGGGCAACTGGGACACAAGGACGAATTCTGTCAATCCCGGCACATTGACAGTGGTACCTCTACCTAAAAGTTGCGGTACAAACCCATGTTCAATTTGAGGCTCAGACCCAAATCAGTGGGCAGATCCCTGAGTCTGCTGCCCACCTGTCAGTTCAACGTTCCTGTTCGATGGAAGTTCGTATCAGTCAGGATAAATGGCTTTCCATTTTAATTGTAGTTGGACACTGCGTCGGACATTACAGTCATTTCGGAGAATCTTTGGAGAACGCTTGGCCGACCTCCAATTCGACAGACGTCTCAATCTGCCACAAGCTCCTGTGGCGGCCAGTTTCAATTAACTGGCCAATTGCAGTGTTGCGTCTCATTCCGAGACATGACTATTAACAGTTCATGCTACGTCTCTGGCTTGAATCTCAGTCTGCTGGGGCTCGGTTGGATGGAAAAAGTTGTTCTATCTGATTTTCCAATTCGAAAAATCTGCAACCAGGTGCGCTCCTCTGCCGCACCATGCGATGCGACAGCCCAAATTGCTCAACGGTTTGCGCCAGTTTCTCAGGAAAGTCTGGGACTCCGCTCTCAGACCCAAGCAATACGGCATCTACTCCCAACAGTTCAACCCGTTTTTCGTTTGAAAAGACCGATACCGTACGCAGCTTTGGCAGTCGTGGACCCAGAGCTCAAGCGCTTTCAGGATAAAGGCGTCCTCTTTCCTGCAACCGTGCTACTGACTTCACCAACGGCTATTACTATTATCAACACTCTTCGACGACCGTTCAGTCAGCATAGCCCCACCGGAACCAATGTGTCTGACAAGAGTACCCAGTTCACTTCCGTTCAGTTCAGAGAATCTCGCCATCACAACACATTGGAACACGTTCGGTCGCCTCAATATCATCCGCAAGCCAACTTACAGGCAGAATGCTTCGTCAAAACACACAAAAATGGCCTTCTGAAATCGCTTGGAGAGGGGTCTCGGAATAAAATCTCAAAGCAACTCCCACTTGTCTACCGGACGGCTCCTAACAAGTTGCTGAGCAATAACCAATCTCCTGCCAAAGGCCTTATGCATCGTAAACTGCGAACCACGCTGATCCCGACAAAGCAATTCTACGGTAGCAATTTCCTTCAGACGAACACGCCACAATATCAGTTCGGTCGTCTATCTACACCAGTGATCGTCGATGCGACCACTACCAGTGGGCAGAAGATGTAGTACCGAGACGCCGGTGTAAATTGCTTCATAAAGTTTTCGTTGCGGAAAACACTTGTTCCCGCCACCGCAATAAGCTTCTGCTACGCCATGTTGTCAATATGAAAATCCGTATCGACCAGAGAAATAGACCGCCTAACTACTCCTGGACACGTTCGAACTTCTGGAAACGTCAACTTTACCTCCGGCCTCTGAGACATGACCTCAAATATGTCGAACCCATCGACAACACCGGCCACCGACTGTCATTCACGTTGACCCGAAGTGGACCAGTTAATACCAATCTTCGTATAGGACGTGTTTTGGAAGTCGGCAGTTCCCCGAAAATATTGTGCGACAAAGGCTGACAATGTACACTGGCGAGTGACCTTCATAGTTGGCACGGTCATGCGCCACTTCGTCCTTCAACCCTTGTGACAAATCTCTGGCATCCCAACTACGCGCCCCCACGCCCACATGCCTACATACCGCCTACGCGCATCACTGTACTATTCGGCTCATCATTTGGTCCGCCTTTAATTTGGTCTTCATGTTGGTCACGAACTCTTTAAATATGGTCTGGTTTGCGATCGTGCTGTCTTCGGATTGATTGAAATAAAGGAACTCTGCCCGGAGGCCAGTCTTCTTCCTATGTTCATGCGTTAGCCTCGGGTGGTTGGGTTGGCCGGGAAGTCTCGAAATAGTCGTGCATATTCCGAAGTCCGTTGTTCGTCACCGTTGACTATCGTTGCGTTATACGTCGTCTCACTGACCGTTATTCTGTTAATCACTTACGTGCCCGTGAAACAAGCGAACCAGTTACAACAACTGTAGACGTAAGAACTCTCGTAATAGTTAGTAAATGAGCAGGAGTCTAACTCCTCAGAAAATTGCTGGCGTGCTTATATAGTCGGAAAGTCCGTCATCGATACGTATTGTAACACTGTCCGTCGTGTAATAACAGCTAGGAGTTCGGACACAACAGCGCTTTTGCGGATAGTATTAACCCAGAAGACATTCGGGTTATAGACGAAGGCAACCAAAGCAAACGTAAAATTGCAGCTGCGACCGAACAGCCCATCGAACTGTGATAACAAACGCAATATCAAAATACGTGGCCCTATTATATTCTTGAAAAACACATGTTATACACAAGAAAAACAACCCGCTCGTCTGAATACTCCCGTTCTTAGAAGTCGACCGAAGTCTATATGCGTGCCGCTGGTCTGTGTCATTTCCCAAGGTTTACAATTGTCTATTCCCATGTTGTGTGTAGGCGATACGGACATATCTACGTTCTCAGAGCCCATAGTGTAGGCCTAAGTAATGAATGTGTACAGACTAGGTGTATTACTTTATGTACCGACCAGCCCGAAATCTAAATGCGTGAGTTAGCTTCCTTTACGTCCCGCAAATAAATGTGCACGTTACGCAACATAGTACAGGCAAAGCAAGCAGAAAGCCCATGAACCTGCTCACCCATACATTGGTCGTGCGAATTCGTGCTTCATTGTACGACATGTACTAGAATCAGAAACTCTTTGGCACAGCCCAAACCAAAATCGAAACACTGGATGGTGATGTCAAAAAATAGGCTACAAACAAGCTGGGGGCGACAGCTACATGGGAAGTTTATTATCCCAACATAACCCAATAAGCTTTTTAATTTTTTCTGCCGAATTGATTCAGTGAGTTAAACTATTCACGTATCTTTTAAGGAAGTGAATGGTGTCGGCGCAGCCATAGCTATGGATCTCTTAAAGCAGTGGAACTGAGTGCCATATATTTTGAATATGATAGAGATACTGAGGGGACCATTGATAGGTTCACTGCTAAACAGTTTAGTATGCGATCGGTTGCTTTGACACCCGAGTGAACAATGTCCCGGAAAGTACGGTCGTGACTCTGTAACTCACCACCATATTTTCATTGGGCTTTACTTTTCAGGTTACCCGATGTGGACTGGGTTGAAACCATCCTTCGAGTGATGCGCAAACTTAGCTTTAAGGATAGAAAAAATCTAATCTACCTTATCTCAATAAATGTTTATTCATTTGACATCCGAACCAGTACCTGTGTTGAGACTTACAAACACAGTTGAAAGTTGGTTCCCTTCAGTTCTATCCGGGTACGTTCTGACGGTCAGTATATCATCTGCCACCATTTGATTTGCTGAAGCAGCCTAGACATTTAGATATCATTGCAATTGCTGATATCAAGTTTAACTAACTCCGTGAGGGGGTCTGTTTGACTGTAAATTTTGTCACGGTTTAGTCATGGTCATCTGAAACAACAAGGTGTTCACAGAATAATAGCGAAACCACGTTCGAAATATACCCGTAAGATAATAGTGGCATTCAGTTTGCCAAAGCGAATGTAAAACATCTTCCCATTTCTATCGTGCAAACAGCCTGGAATATCCTACCGTGACTTACCGTAGGAATGATTCCAACGATGAAGTGGTGCTTACTGTTGTATTACCATTTTTTACCCTCGTGGTGCACAGCCATCACAGCAATTATGAAGCCATGTATACTGTCTGACATGGTTAATTATTTCAGGGCGTTTGTTTCATCCTTTATTGTCTACGACCTAGCCAGTCTACTCTTTCGTATATTCTGAGTTCAACTCGAATCGTAAAATATCCTTACTATTTCTAAAAATTGTACGTCCATTCATTCTTCCTTCATTGCATATTGTTCTGGAGTGACTAAACATCGTTTGAATTAAGTTTTCAAACTTCGATAAGTTCAACTCTCACGTCTCAAGGATGTTCAAATTAAAAATACTGTTGGTTGGTGATGTAGAACTGTGGTTGATGTCAGTTGAACTTCACTCGCAAATGACAATATGTTTCGCATCCCCATAAAAATTTCAGTGTTGGACCTCGTCAGAATTTGGGTTTATTAGGAAAATTCCTGTATTCTTACTTAAGTCTCTGTAACAATTTTAGCATCACTGACAGACAAGTGTGGCTGATCGCTTGCGTACGACAACACAGCCGACCGTAATATGAAAACAGTGGCACTACGAGACTTCCAGCAAGGTCAGTGTAGCAAGTATGCCACAGCTGTTAGCAGGACTGTCAACAATATTTCAAAGCCTACGTTGCAGTAACTAGAACACAGCTGAGACTATAATACACTGGGAGTGTTATATGTTGCTTGCTGCAAACAAGCCATATACCGGTCTTGAAGACCATCAAATGAAACTCATGGGCAAAAACTGCGTAAATTCAAAAAACAGAGATTCATGGTGAGAGGGCAGACCGCGGTTCCAAAAGGGTGTCTGAAGTATATACGCAAGGTAAACAGTATTCAGAATTATGAAAACACATTGTTTTACACAGATAAATGACCGATGATTGAATGCAATTGGAGCAACACGTAAAGAATGAAGCATCGAACAATTGATAGCTATGTGTCGTTTAATCCACTGTTACCGCGTACATTTAGACGAGGGCTGCTGTAGAAACTGCCAGTTGCATATAGTTCCACTGATAGGTGCCCATCTTTGCTCCGAGCATTCAATGGGGATGAGGGGGGAGAAGGCAGACGCCGACGTGTTCGCTGTGCACCAGATGCTACGTCTTCTAAGCACGAACTGTGACGTCTCCAGTTTGAACTAGCAGATAGCTGTGCATCGCCGTCTACATCTAATGTCCCGTTATGTGGGTTTCCGTTGATGAGAACCGGTGGCGTATGAATTTTTGGTGTAAGTCGGTTTTGATTATCTGACATATACGAAGTGGCCACGGAATTGCCTGTAGCGGTGTTGTACAAACTGCCGTGTCGCGTTGGATTGGAAGGTGACCGAGAGGTGTGCGATGCAGATGATAACGATCGATTGCGTTCGAAAGGCTCACAACCGGGCTGATAGATCACAGCATCTGTGGGTGCTGGTAGTCTGTCTGTGCTATGTTGTTTCAAAGAGCTACGACCACCATTCGCATCCTTTTTGCAGCTGGTCAAGCGCCTTAGCTCCAGCTTTTGGGCTTGAAAATCTTGACTGTAAAATTAGTAAGAGTTTAACGTGAAGTAATTTTTGAATTGCGATCAAGACATTTGACTGAACTTACTAGTAGTAATTAATCGAAATAGTATGCACCGATTCACGAAACCACAGATATTGTAATGAATGGCCACAAAACAGCAGGCGTGGATTGAGTGGAAACACGTAGTTCACAGCCTAAACGAAGTGAAACAACCAGAAATACGTTATTGGTTTTCCAGACCAGACTGGAAATTGTTTAGGTGCATTCTACTAACCCATACACCATTGTTCAACTTTAGCGCATTCTATAAAAAGTGGTTCTCTGTGATGTTTGCTTTCTAACCTCCTATACAATCATTAACCCCAGACTGAAGTTTGTCATGCGTCCCTAGGAATCTGCGATAGGTACGGCTTTTTATTCGACTGAAAGTGTGGTTTATTCAATCACAAAAGTATGCACCTTACAAGTCACGCCCGCAATGCGAAGCATTCAGCACTGTATTGAAATATTGACATTGTCAAAACAATTCTCATATAGGCCGAATGCTGACATCACCGGAGTTCCGTACAAAGTACTTGGTGTTCTGTATTTCAAAGCATCTATATATACTCATTCAAACAGTACCGGCTCACGCTAAGTGAGATGAAATGAAAATGAATTCTGTGAGTGATCGTCATCAATGGCAACTAAATGTAACATCTCAGTGCGATCTGAGTCGCAGACAGAGACAGAACCCCAGCGGAACCTACGATCAGTGATGGTAACCAAGGTGTACCACATAAAGATATCCTGACAACGTTCTTATCATTGTTTTACCACCAACCTTCCGGTGTTAACAACTGCAATCATATAGGTGAACTTCTGTTTGCGATTCCACAACAAGCTGCCGTCGATACCATCAAGTTTCAGTCACTTAGTCAACTGAAACTGAACTTAATATCACAATTAAATATCCCGCAACTGTCTACCACTTCAGAATTTGTGTTCTTTAGTCAGCTGTGGTGCACCATATCTCATCAACAAGAGTGAAGACTCCCCGTTGAAGATAAACTAATGAACACCGTAGCCATACAAACATGCGATAGACTGGCTCACATCTCACCTGACGCTATTCACAATGAGTTCTCATAAGGTTGGTACCGTTTGATCTTATTTAATGTGGAACAGGACTATCATTCATAAAACTCAGAAACATTTTGATGTGCTAATACCCAGTTGATTCTGGTCTTTTACTAGAGTATATTCTCATTTAAATCATGCTGCTTACTTGAAACATTAAGATTTATCCAGGCCTTACTGAATACAAATCAAACGGGAAGCATACTTTTACTGATTACTCACAGCATTATACGGAAATCCAGTAAGATGACATACATCCCCCAGGTTACTCACATTAGACAAACTAAAATCACTGCCTCAGATCTGACATATTTCACAGCTGCATACACTGCAGGCCACAAGTGTGGCAACACTTTTGTCAGTAACTTGTCGTGCGCTGCTACTTGGTGACACGGGACTCGTTCGTTTGGCCTGCCTTAAAAATGTGACGATTTTCAGCACCTCACACACACATGTGTATTTCGTGTTCTGTGCTGTCTGTTGTTAGTTCAGGGATTACCGTGACACGCGATCACGGAAGCTGAAACATAAACCATCTTTTCATCAAACTTTTACATGAGCATCTCTTGTCGAACAAAATGATTCTCAAAATGTTGGCATGTTACGCGTTGGCAAAGGAAGGTGAAATTTTGTCCTTATTTCTGAATGTGTCCAAACCACTTTAGGTCAGTGGGTACCGTATTATGTTGCACCAGCAGACAGAATAATAATTATTACTGACAGGGGGATCAACATTTAATGTATTCAACTGAAACGAAACTGCCAAGGCTCTCAACTTACCGTTTGCCCTTTTCTTATTCTGACAGCAATTGGAAGCGACAACAGAATATGCTGTACATATCGAAGACGTGACCGAACGCCAACAGAAAACAGAGGATAGCGGTTGGCGTGAGCTTGATGATGCTACCCTTGTAAGGTGCGGCAACGGATTGGGGTATTTTGAATGGGCATACAGTGGCTCTACCATGAGATGGTTGCATTTACCTTTGGCGAAGCAAGGGTTGCCAGTTTAAACCCAAATTTTTGTCATGTCAACGGATATAACTTCCAGTTAAGGGCCGACGTTTTGATGAACGCGAAAAGCGAACTGACACTTCTCAGAAATGTGATGGATTGTGCGATCTATGAAAATGTGTTACCAACCATCTGTTTCACGCTGTTGTTCACTCCAGCAATCGGATTGTGTAAACAGATAACGCAGCAGCTCTGTCAAATTACAGAAGGGATATAACTTCAAGGAGGTACAGTTTAGAGAAACTTAAGGTCTTTCGGTGGGGAAAGCATCAAAATGGTCCGGCACTGGTTGACTACTGACAGAATAATGACTTATCCGAAGGCACACAGTAAGCCAATGGTAATGGTGGCCGGTGCTATGATATTATGACAACATTGTTTTACGTGATCTCTGTTGAATATGACACATCATCCTAGTAGGAAGTTTTTGCACGGCCCCGTTTATCATTATATCCATCCATCTGACTCAATGAGCTTCTGGCTTGCTCGTCGTAATGACCGTCCAAGTACAGGAATTTGGAAGTTGTCGAAAATGAGAAAGGCAGATTGATGAATCTAAATTTTTCCAGAGACCTTTCGGTGGCAAACTAAGTGGGTAGAGATTCTTTAGTAAGCAATTTAACGATGATGTCTGTTTTTCCGCAACAAAGGGCTCCAGTAATTCTTTACCGTAACGAATTAATTTCTCACTAATCGAAAGGTGAGTTAAAATTTCTGAGTCACACGACCAGCGGTTAGATCCTCAAAGACGCAGTACGAAAACAGTTAATCATAATAGCTCCCTGCTAATCTGACCACCCGCTTGATGGACCTCCCGTTTACAGATTACCGTAACTGTGCATGGGCATCTACGTCATCCAAACCAACCAAGTTAAGCTGGGAGGGCTGAGTACACACTTGTGACGGTTGTCAAGTTCGCCCTTTATCCAACAAGACGTATCTGTGCAATTCGCACGGCGAGGTGAGTGGACCTGCTTGAAAAGGCAGCGACTTGACGGCGTGAGTGCGAGTGGTCAGCGGGAGGTACTGTCCTTCAGACCGTGATAAAACAAGGCTGTCTAATAACCGATCAAAATCGTTAGTGTAAAGGTATGTAATGCTTGCGTGCGTTCTGTCCCGCTCCATAGTTTAGGGACATGGTATGTATTGGGCTTCTTCCTGGTGATAGGTTGACCAGCCTGGACTATACGGCTGACAGTGCCTTACTTAGGCCTTCTGCCGAAAACATGTAGACTATGCCGAACAAGGTGAGTGAACGGGCTGGTTTTTACGGAATGCGCTTCAAACCTTCAAAGTGTGGAATGCTGCTCCAAAACTGGGACATTTCTACCCCACGTCTTTCACTGCAGGTAATCCGCTCTAGACTGTGGACAGTTTCACATACATGGACAGCATTATCTCGTCACTCTGTAATAGTGCTAATGAGATACCAGCGAGGATAGCAAAGACTTGAGTTGTCTTTGCTAGCCAGCGCCATCCGTGGTGTCAAAAATACGTTCGGTTGTCGTGGAAAGGAAGGGTGCATAATTCTTTCGTAAGCTTTCTTTTGATCTATGGTTCGGAAACATGGCTTGTTCGCAAAGAATTCGACCGACTTGCTGTGCTTGAACTACCACTGTCCTCACCAGTTAACCCACATCAAATGGACTGATCACGTGGGCAATGTGACCGTTCGCCTGCGCGTATTCCGGAAAGCTCGGGATGCGCGATCAGTTGGTCAACTAATCAGGTTACGTAGCCTACACTGGTTAGGTTAAATACTCTCTATGTCAGTTGAGCGTCTCTGGTACAGCGCATCACATAATGAGACCAACAATAACTGGATAAAACTGCATGTTCGTCACGAAATTTGAAGACCTTGACTGCCCCTCTGAGCAAAGTGAGTAGGTGTTGCCTATCTAGCTTGGGTCCTCATGTTCACTAAATACTTTGGTTTTGGAAGATACCGGAATGGTATTCGGCCATGATCAAACGCGCACCTGCATTTGTACCGCTTTCAATTTCTACGCTCATTTTATATGTATAGATTTCTCTTTCAAGAATAATCAACGCCATTGTTGAGATGAGCGGTGACCCAAGCCACAGTACCTTTTCGTCACGCTGAAGGTTGTTGCGGTGATGCTGGTAATGCCGATTATTAGACCGGGCTACTCAATGGACCAGTATGTTCTGGGTATGAGCAATGTATCTGCAATGCTATGCAATATAAATAGTATACTCATTGCTGTGGATCACTTATTACCAACTGAGCCTATCTAGGGCCTTATCCTTTTTTGCCGGCTCTTGGATTTTCCATAGTTGTTAACACTTAAGCATGCGGATCGATCAAAACTCAACAACTAGCACCCCGGTTATCTCCTTATGTGTATTCGGTACAAATGGTCACACTTATTCTCCATATAGTCTCCGTTGAACCAACGTTACTAACTTTTTGTATTCAGCTTTCAAACAAACGTTTACGCTCTCCAGCATTGATATGTGTGACAGTTTCAGGAGTCAGAACAGAGGGAGATAAAGTCCTAAGTTAAGTCACAGGGATAACACAAAGGTACACAGGTGCATTCACGGGGCATACAAACCATAGCGCTTGGGATCTATCAGCCAAGCGGGAGACGAGCTCCACTACCACTTATTTTAATCACACAGACGCACATCGTAAGTGGACGTTTGAGAAGTTGGGTTTGCGCTGAACGTATACGTTCACTTATACCCCTATGTTCTACTATGTACGAAACTGATCAACACTTCAGCCCATGAATATGTATACGGTGCCACTAATTTGCAGGTAGCTACTATGAATTTCAATGAACAATCCAATGTTTGGCACGCACTGGAACGTTTGAAGCGGTTATAACAACCCATGGAAACAAGAATATTTAACCTGGCTTTTCAGAACAGTGTGCACGGTTTACTATGTCACGGCTTTGATTTACCCGGTTCAGATCAATCAGGAATAAAACGCCTAAGTTTATATCTCTCACATTATCGGTAATCAATGTTTTCACGCAGCCGTTCGTTTACTGATTGGACTCCATTGGTTGGTTTGCGTTCTTTGCGAGCATTTGTCAAAGTTTGTTAAAGTCAACAAGCCTAACTTTCACGTAGTATGCCGGCCATGAAGAGTTAGTCTCCAGAGTATCATATTCCTGTATATTGCTATTGTAGTAAAATGGTGGGTACTACATGCTGAGATATCTAGCACCCATCCTCGAACATTGTACTATTGGTCCATTGACTTACTCAGCAATCAAACCCCCAGTCATTGAATATCGCTTCTGATAGCCTATACCTCTACAAACTCAATTAACCACTCTACGCTAGTCACGGTGTTCACCAGTTTATACTGCAATTGTCGATCCTTGTGGTTGTGTGGGTAACATTGACAGTCAAGTGTAGAACGCTGGGCGCCGCTTCCTACTGTCTCAGCTTCTTGAGGACACAACCATAAATGCAGACCTTGACGTCAGTTTACAAAGAAGAATGGAAACTCTGAGCATAGAATGCATTACAGAATGTCTTTCGCTTTGCAATACACACTGACTCAACGGGGTGTTGCGCATGCTAAACAGAATGAAAGTGAATGAGCAATAGGCGAAAGTTCTAGGAAGCATTAGCACTTTGCGGTAGAGACGAAGTAAATCTCGTGCATTGTGCGATCACTTCCGAATAGAACACACCGCAGGACTATGCTACCTTGTATATTTTGGCTACGGGCGTGGCACTATTCCTTCTAAGCGCCAAGTATGCTATGTATCTTTCAGCTGAAGTGCATTCCCGACCAGAACCGTTGTGAACAGTAACATTTATCCCGCGGGTATATATCATTTCTTCTCAAAATCGTTCAGTTTCCTTTATGCATGCATTGTGAGTACAACACATACCATCGGCTGTTCTTCCCGGTGGATGGATTTCAGGTACCACTGACGTGACCTTCAAAGGTATAATGTGACAACGCGGAATAAGGATATTTCAATACTCACGAGAGTTGATAACGTTGAAGATCCATCAGTTCTCCATAACTTCGCGACTCCTCGTGATACACGTGACAGATGTGTAGCCATTCCAGCCGTAGTGTGATGGAATTATCCGTTGGACGTGAATAGCCGAATTCCGCGCTGCAAACCTGGGTATGATCGCACGTTCAGGATTCAAATGAGCAACAAACAGTTAGAGGTATATAGTTGATAATGGGGAAAAATGAGAGGGAATTTGTGTGTATTGATAGAAGAGCTTTTCATTATTTTCCAATGCTGAACACCTTTCTAACACATCTCTGGACTCTGCTTTTTAATGAAAAATATTTAAAGATAGCTTGGTCGCGCAAAAAACTAATATGTATGAAACTTTCCATTTGCACATGAATGGCATGAAGTGATTTGTAATCAATAAAATGTTTTTCTTATCTTCGAATAGGATATATTTCCATCTTTAGTTTGACACAGCCTCTTATAAGACGACATCCAAATTACGTGTCTGAAAGCAAATATCTGGCTGGACCAATAAAAATCTATTTGAGGTAAGTAGATCTTAGCGCTTTTGATGTTCAGCTAAGGATTACCTTCAGAAGACAAATTTTTGTTGCGCTCTAAAGGCCTACACTACGTAACTGAGATATATTTGTTTAATTTGCTCTAGTGAAGCGGAAACGTGTATGAGACTACTATAGTAAACTGTGGGTTACTCTTTGATACTTAAGAACACGACGGTGCTTACGGACACCCAATCGGAGACTAAGGGCTCGAATTGTAACCCTGTTCTCTCTAAGTCGGGTAGCTTTGGCACAGTGCCTATTCAGGTACGCGTAGTGTATGCTGCCAGGATTGCAGGTTGAGATCAAGAATATATTGCAAAACCGTGTCCCCGTTGGCTGCGATTGCATCATTCTAGGTCAGCAGAGTGTACTCCGCTGACCATCAGGAATAGTGGAAGACTGAACGGTGAAATTGTTTGATCACCCTCGATGCTGTGTCACAAAATGTGGCTAATCTGCATCACACTAGCTGATGCCTACCAAGCCCGCTATGGTTGGTCGTTGAGATCCAGCGTTATTTCCTTTATCGGTGACACCCAGTCCCGATAGGCTAGAGCTAACCACAAGTACACAATATACCCAGTGCAGTTGTTGGCAGTGTGAAGCGCAACGACAAAGCGAACTGTCTAACACAGAATGCAGGATAGAGTATGTGGTTAAGATGGCTTATCCATATTCATACCCTTAGATATCCACATATAAGCGGTTTCAGAGCAGTACACGTAGTATTGGTTTAGCTGCAGAAGCCTTATATTCCTCATCGGAATGAGCACTAGGACGTAAGTTTTCGTCCTGGCGTTGTTGCATTTGTACCACGGGGTAAACATAACGAGTTTTAGGAAACACAGTTACCAGCCGTGAGTTTCGTAGGCTCTGGTAGTGTTTGCAATCAATTTGTCGTTGGAAGGGCTTGTTTGTTCCGCAGTGAAGTTCAGCGGTAAAGTGAACTGCTGATCCGACAAAACAGAATAAGCCTGGTGTTAATAAAGTGGCCCGTCCAGTTACTCCGAATCGGAATAAACAATTCTCCGAATATTTGACTTTTCAAGTAAAATTACTACGGTTATCGTGTTCATTCAGACTGATAATCATGTAGCCGGAAACTTTTAGACAGTCATTGACCTCAGTATATATGAGCTTACTTCCAAAGATGGGTAGAAGTTTGATTGGATAGCAAGCTAACGATCAAAACATCCGCCAGTTAATCAACTTTCTTGTCTCAAATACAAAAGTAATTAGAACAAATTTGATGTTCGAACGCTGCTGAATATCCTATGTGAGGTGACTGTACACAAATGGAGTTGTTTTCTGCCATGTGGCCTAGTCATCTCATTAGTTTTATTATGGATTGGGATCACCAAAACACGTGTGGTTGTCGGTGTGCTGGTGCATGAGTTAGGCTTTCGTGGTACGATATCAGTTCTGTTAGAATGAATGTTCCTCACTAATCTTGATTTCATGCGGTTGTTTGTGAACTTCCATCAACCCATGTTTGCCGTTACCATGGTACTTAGACAACCAATTGACTCATCTTCACTGGGGGAACCGGACATTAAATATTTAATTAAGCATTCAATCTAACGACATTCTCACTGGGCAATGACAGTCGATTTATCGGAGAAACAACAGTATTTTGTTATAGAGATTGTGAATTCAATTAATGCAGGTCATTGGTTGGTATGGACATGCGATTTATTCGTGGGTGAAGATCGCTGAAACCTTAATAATATGGGCGTTAACTCCCCAGTTACGATCGACCATTACAAAAGACAGATTACAAATGAATGTTCATTAGATTTGTGGGAGTATGTTCTGACAGCCTGCTGAGACTCGTAATCCGGATGTGAAAAACCTAGTATGAAATATTACATAGTTGGCAATTCGTTAATTGAGAATAACGGAATTGGGTGCGATCATCCAACATGGTCGTAACAAACTGATTCCGATTAGGGGGTTAACAGGACCTTGTGATGTTCGTCTGTGTTTTGTATAAAATCTTAATGTGAGCGGAAGCATTGCAACTAAGTTGCCTGCACTCACAATGAGTACTATGACAATCGCCCCTCAAGTACACTGCGCATCCAATTCTCGTTACTAGGTAGAAGTGAGCCAATTAATTCTGACAATCATTTGTTCAATAGGACAGCGGTGGGACAGTTGTCAGCAAGGTTATTGTACATATTGTTCTACATGCTCGAACGAAAATCATTAGGGTTGCATGTTAATTCCGGTTTGGGCAGAGGGATGTACAAATGAGAAATCCAAATCAAATGAGACACATGTGGTCAGGTGGCTATATTCGGAGTGGGCTTTTAGAAACTTGTTTCTGCGCACAATAGGCTACCGGTATAATATAACGGCACCATCGTCAGAGATCAACGAAACACTGGTTAGCATGTCATGATAAACCTTTATTGGGTGTCATAAAGGTCACCCTGCCGTTATCGAATATAGTAAGGTAGTGTTAATTTTGTCAAAAATATAGGACGAGAAAAAATTACGGTATGTATTTTGACTGTTCTTTCTGATGAAATTGAATGTCAGTTTTGTCGTAGAAACCTATATGTCGGACGCTGCTGATTTGCAGGTTAGTGCTTTTGCATACCTCTCTTTATCTCCAAGCGATCACACTCATTAACTCCGGAAATGTTTATAAAATGACGGCTACTTGAGCAGACCTATCTTGTTGAATATACGAATTTTAGTTCTGCCCATGATTCCACATTTCCCATTTAGCCTACAGTTGTAACTGGCAAATAGTAATGATTCTGACGCTTATTCTTCTGGACTCATTAACTGCAATTCTCCGAACATTGTGATCATACGTGTTTCCTCTACTTCAGACTGTACTGAAAAGATGACTGTTCACATCTGGTCTGCAGACGTTTCTTTATAGGAGGTGAATTGTAGTCTGTGACGTTGGTTATGGATATTCGTAGGTTGCAATCAAGACAACACGTTTGAAAAAATTAGTCAGGTCTGGCTGTTGGACAGGTGAATGACTGAATGGGAAATTTCCACAACAAGTGAAGTAGAAGTATAGGTGTTTTTTATCACAACCAAATTCTCGAAACTTGAAGAATCATTCCGACGATTCAGCACGATATTAATCAACTAGATACAGATGAAACAAGAAAAGTTCGTGGCTCACTTCCTTAATTCTGCAGTTGGGACAGAAGGGTTATTTGGTTTGCTATTTCACCTGGCACTTCTAATAAGTTGACATAGCTCTCTTCATTTCTGCGAGACGATATAATGGGACGATAAAATTTTTAAACTTAGCTGTCTGCTAATTGCATTTGTATCTGATCAAGCAAATGAATGAAGTGGACACTTGCGGCGAAAACTGTTATTTTCTATTGAACTGTTGGGTTCTATTACTACTACACCATTTGACCCGTTGAAGTAATTCTCTATAATAACCTGAAAAACGCGTGCCAAGCGTAGCCAGAAAAACCATGTGACAATCAACAACCTCATTATTCTAGTCACTTTTCATTTCCATTAAACAGTTTTATTCGGACGATCTCAACCAAATTTTAAATTCCCTAGGTTTATTTCTGAATAACAGTAAGCAGGGTTCAAGAGAAAACTGACACTTTTCAGCTGACATTTACTACGAAGTAAAAAGAGACGAATGTTCGATAGTCTTCCCTATAGCACTTCAATACTTGCAGGCATGAAGTTGACAGGTTTAATGGTGGAAAAGAATAAATATCAGGCACAGGGAGTGCTGATCTCAATTTAATCGTATTAGAATCGTATTAGAATTACTCTCAGTGTGCAAACCAGCTGGGCGTGTGTTGGAGTGACGTTTCCTTCTGGAACAACCGCTCACCCTCGCATGTGTTTAGGTCATTGGTATGAAATGTCACTTTTCGACCCAATACAACCCCTGTTTACTGTAATTCACAAGCATACACATAAATATCTATCATAGTTCTGTCATTGTTTTCCAAATCTCATAGTTTCTAGGTTCAGTATCTCGCCTATCGATTATTTTATTCCTTTCGTTTCTTTTCTGAGCTCACAATTATACAAAGTCACTTCAAAGTTATCGTTGATTTTGTTGTCCATCCGACCATGCTGTTTGCAAGCTATGTTCAACAAACTACTCCGGGAATAAGACAAATCGGTGATATTCTAGTTGATACACATTCGTACAAAAATATCTGGTACTTCCTTCAGACCTGACTGCAACTTTTATATTGCCGGTCTGTTGAAAGCGTGCTCTAAAGCAAAACTCTGTTAGTTAACAACATTGGAACTAAAAGGGAATTGAGTTTCACTGAAGAATGAAGACAGCCTTTGCTACACATATTTTTAGGTTACACGAGTGACCTTCCCAGCTGTCGAAATTCAACTGAAATTTGTCGGCTTAATCCAACTTTTGTAATTTCGACCTGATTAGATGGCCGAGTTGTCAGATTTGTTTTTCAACCCAATAGGACAGTTACACCCTCTGCAGAGGACGCAAAGTTGTACTGTGAGCATTGCACAAATATAGATGCGGTCCAGCCCAACTTAAGGACACTTTATTTGTATATGAAGCGAGGACATAAGACACAATGTTCAACATGGTTATGTGACACCAAACTGGTCGGAGTTCACATACGGTCGTGATACCAATGGTCACTGCGACCAACAAAGTTGGATCTGAGGTGTGATTCATGCTTTCAAAAGATTTCCCTTAAACTCTGGGAATAACCACTGAAACTATTCACTTCGGATCATTCAGTTCAACGTCACTTACGAGCATTCTCATTAATTTCCATACTCACTATGTGTTTGCTCGCTGCTTTCAAACGCGTGGTACATTCTGATCAGTGTTGCCTGCGGTATATCATATTAGCTTTATAAATAAGTATGTCTCGGAAATACACAGGAATTTACTTAAATTTCTCTTGTGCATATTTTGTTGTTGAATGTTTTGCTGTCGATCTTGATTTCTGTGGGAAAACGAACAGGAACGATTACTTCAATGGCAAAAGGTATTCTTATGTTGGCTTGCCATAAGTATCGATATTTGGGAAATGCCTACACCAACGGTTGCCAAGTTTTCAGTTACTGGGTTTATAAACTTTTGGTCAGCATTTTTTCTGGGTGCTTCATTGTTGGCCGTCGGACCACACATAATTTCACGAGGTACCCTCTTTAAAAATTAATAAACGGTTTTGATTCGTGTTCCAGTTATTTCTACTCAGTTCAAAGGGCATTTTTACAATAAATGCAACATACTAATGTTGCACGTTGTATAGTTTTAGAAGTATTTTCACCAATTCATTAAAAACAAGAGAGTGGACCGTCATATCCATTTCGGACTGATAATTTATATTAATATGAAATAAGCTTTGGTCGTTCGTGTGTTTTCGAGTAAACGCTCAAAAAGTGTGCCTGGTTATATCTGGTTTACGAGTGTACATTTTAACACACGATAGTGCCGCCGTCATGATTGTTTCGAAGGCATCAGGGAGTGGTTTAGTCGGCATACACTAGTTAACGTGAAACAAAGAAAACAAAACACTTGACAGACAACTTGTCCGCTATCATCTCGGGTGGTTAATGAGGTCAGTCAATTGAATGTCATACTGAAATTAAGTACCCACTTGAACAGTGGATCTTGGCAGGCTAAGAGGGTGGGGGTTGGCCGAGGCAGCTCCAAAGCCCGAACACAACGTTTCTGGGCCTGCAAGGTTGGGTTTTACGGGCGAATTCCAGGAAGTGGACTGGGCAAAATGCCTCCGTCACAATGACAGAGTGATTCGAATCCAAGAGGTGTGTTGGTATAGCAATTTTGACAGGTTTCACTGTTCCACTGTTGAGCCAAGGTAACTGGCGTTCACTGACTCGTTCAGATAAGCGTCTGGTCGTGCGGCTAACATATTGATACCACAGAAACAAGTGAATGAATATAAGTAGAACGAGCAATCGATCTTTTAGGATTCGGCAGAAAACCGGGTTGGATGTAAAGTGGACACACAAGTTAGCAGCACAGATTGTGTTAACTGCACATGTGAGCATACGCACCATAGTTTTGGCCAGCGTATTGCCCTTGAAGTGTAATCCGACATGTGGTTTTTCCTTTTCCGCCAGATGCAGTTGGCTGCTGTCAATATGCTGTTGCAAGGCTTTGCCCATGAACCTTTTCGTGCAACCATCCTGTGAGAATATTGTGTCTATAAATGCCTGTTTTTCAGCACTGGAATCATCCGTGCAAATTCTTACGGCTCTGTCCGTCTATTGGTTTTTCAAGGCCAGCTGTACAAAACTATTGCACTGAACATTCCACGGATCATTTCTGTTTATCACGTGGTGAAGTGAGCCATCAGCGCGGCTACTTAAACTTACGTCCTCAAGGCCTAAGTAACTAGTCGTGTCAGTGTCCACCAAAGATTACAAGTTTTGTGTGCGGAGTTAAACCTGTCCAATATGTCGGTCGGATTTACATTGTTGTCAATTAGGCGGAGATGTCATCCACATAATTCATTAAAATTGCAATCGTCAGCCCCCGAACTCCACAGTTCGTTTTCTAACTTCATGAAAATATCTGCAAACAACAGTCCCAAAAGTGATTCCATTGCAAAATCTTCCCCTTATCGTTATATGCCTTCACTGATCTTGAATTGCGCTTTGTAAGTGCGAAAATAATGTCCGATAAGTGGTCTATGGTTTCTTTTAATGAAACGCTGGAGAGTGAGGGCGCGACATCGTGAGAACATATTGAATGCCCAGTTGAACGGATAGCACAGATGACAACAAAACAACAAGGGAGTTGCACAAGGCTACTTAGTCGAAAACACTGGGACGTAGGATTCCAATCACAACCAAACTTATAGGAATTCGCCCGTATAACCCGACCTTGCAGGCCCAGAAACGTTGTGTTCGGGCTTTAGAGCTGCCTCGGCCAACCCCCACCCTCTTAGCCTGCCAAGACCCACTGTTCAAGTGGGTACTTAATTTCAGTATGATATTCAATTGACTGACCTCATTAACCACCCTTTCCCTGTTTACCTCCTCAATGATTCTTCTTTAAAATTTGTGATATAAATATTGTGGGTCTAGTCTGATGGTGAATCACCGAAAATAAGCGTGTTCACTTCACAAAATTTTTTCATATGACCTGAATTAGTTAAGGAGAGGGACATGGATCAGTCAGTTTTCTGGTAAGCATGCTAATCCCTTAAACATACATTACGGTTAGTGAATTGTGCGTCACTCTGTAGTTTATATTGCATCCATTCAGTTGAGCGGAGATTTTTATACATTTTGTCTTTTCGTGGAATGATAACAAATTAGTCATTCAAATCAGCTGAGTACTTACAGTCGCAGTGTCCTGTAGGTGAGTGAGTGGTATAAGTTAGGCAGTACAATCAATGTCATTGGCAAATAACTCTCAGCTGGCTTACTTGCGAGACACGAACACTGGGAGATGATGATGTTTAATACATGAGTCTCGAAGTATTAGTGGAGTTCTATGCAAGGTTACTAAACGCGACAAATAAGGCACACACCAAAAGCCATTACCTCACTCCACAAATATGATGCAGCATATTTCAAACGTAGACTTTGCTATTAACATTCCGGACAAATAAGTTATAAGCACTGCCACACATGTTGATGGGGCCCGAAATCCAGCTAAACACTTGTAACAAACTACCATGTGATCTAGTCATTCTTGCCTATTCATGAGTGAGATACTTATCATCATTAGCCATGATGTAAAGTGTGAGATATTTGAAACACTAAGCCATACCTCCAAATCTGTTGCGTCATAGTAGTAGTAGTAGTAGTCATAGTAGTTGAAGATAAAAAAGGAAAACCATCATCTAACGTTATTCTGCTCAGAATAATAAACCATAGTACTGATAATCACGTACACGGGTATTTGTTGGTGTCCGTTCACAAACCACCACAAATTATCTGTTTGCTCGATCAGTGTACTTTCAGTGGTTGAATGAATGAAAAAGTCCTAGATTTATTCCGCTTATTTTGGGTAGTTGAACCCGACTGCGCAGAGAAAGTAGTCTGTGACAACGGTCAACCAGCATGCTACGCAACTAGCACCAAGTGCTGATGAAAATGACATAAAATGCTGTTGAGTCGAATATTGTTTGAAGCTGTTAACTGCTCGGAATGCCCAACAAACAGATGTACTCAGTTACCTCGAGAAGTCTATGTCAAAGTTGAGCTCCGTATATGAGTGCTCATGATCACAGCTCACCGAGGTTTAAAACAAACGGTTCAGACCTCACCTACTTACAGTTATTCTGTCACTTCTTCTGGTAGATTATGTCCACAGAACACCTCGATCGTTTTGAAATACTACAGGAACAGTACTCAAGTGGTTTTGGAACCATATAAAAGGTAGACCACGGATATGTTCTACATAATCTGGTCAGATGTGAACGTCAAGTGAACAGCTTTGAAGCCACACAGCGAGTCTGTCCTGTGTTGATTAGTTTACCAAATAGCAGGAAAGTCCCTGAAATGAGGTGAACTGAAATGGTTTCATCACGTCAAACGCTGTTTATTCAGACCTGACGTCCAACATTCTTTTTTCGTGGGCACCAGTGTCCAACTTGTGAGGGTCAGCCAAGAAAGGGCGTGATTTAACGGACCTGCCAGACTGTCTCCGAATAGCTGGTGGGAAATCTATCCCGGCTGCACTTAATCCGTGTGATTATTTGAGTTTACTTTTCTCTCCATGTAGCCTCTATTGCGACTTGGAGATAATTCTAAAAGAGTGTTCAACTAATCAGATTGTTTGAACTATTCTAGAGAACATACTAGAGCAAATTATATGACTATTCAGCCTTCGGGAATCAGTGTTTAGTATGTACGAATAAAAGTAATCAATTGCTTTATAAAAACTCCACTTTTAGGTTTACTAGAGGGATAGTAGGTTATAAGAAACCACGATTTTCACGTGGCGTCCAAAATAACTGTTTCATATAAGGTGCTACAACGTGCTTTTCAACGTTAGTTACAAGTGGATGCACTCATGGTCAAAACTAAATTTTCTCTGTGTTAGTTAATAACAAGCATCAGCATCTCATGAGCTACTCATTCAATAGTGAAATTAAATGTGAAATGTTTGGGTGCGCTTTTTTCTGTGCAACTATTCTTTAAAACACAGTCAGGATTCTAACCGGATTATATCATGCGCGCTCGGCAAACACCAAGTGGAACAAATTGACATTTTTTAGAAAACAGCAGGGCGCCCCGAATGAAATATATATCAGGTATGCTCCACCTATACAGCACTGCCAGTCAAGGCTTGATTACAGAGCAATATTGAGAAGTCAGCATTCTAGCATTGTCTCAAAGAAATACGTGAACTAATGCGTGCAATCAACTCGTCCCCTAGGACAGTAATTAAGCGTTGTAAAATGCGTTGTAATGGTGTTCTAATTGTTTGGTACACAAACGTACAGATCCTGCAGATTCATTCTCTTAAGTTGTTTGGGTAACTTGTTTTGCATGCAGTATCCGGGTCCTCACTGTGTAGGGGTGTTAGTAGGCTTCAAACAGGTTCGCAATTTGATGGCAATCAACTAGTGTCTCTACCATACTACAATTGCGTGTACACTTCATAGTTCTTGATAGCATACTTGACCTATTAACAAACGTGCTATTAGAGAAACAGTTTCGACCGGCTCTCAACTGTAACTCATACGTACTTCCCAATACAAGAAAGTGTGCACCTCTGTGTACCTATTACACGACGACTTGTTATTCCGGCAATCCATTTGACCTTTTTACTAGAACCCGTTTCTACTTAGTCCAGTTCAGTTTCTCGCGCGTATTTTGTATTTTTCTGCTGAAAAAAGTCGACTGTAATCTAGTGAATGGAACCACACCTGGTTTATCACTTGCAGTACTCATTTATGTGCTACGTTTGATGAGCATTGTCGTAAGTCTTCTAACTACCAAACCATCAGTTCGCAATAAATTAATTTTTGGCTGGATTCGAAACAGACTTAGCAACTGAGGCTCCCTATGCTGCAGTTGTTCTACCAGCGGGGCAACGGAGTAAAGGTTACCATGTGTAGTACCTGGTCAGAAGTCCGTTTATTTGAGGTAACAATGTTGACCGCTGTGTTAATGACTTTGGATAACGGACTGTTGAAGTATTATGTTCGGATCCTCATCTACATTGGTATATGAGCCCAGGTTGCCCTTGAGTCCCTTGAAAAGACGAGTATTTTTACACTCAGCTACCATCAGTTACCAAGCACGGCTTCCTAGTTTCTTTTTATCACTTAATTCTTTGACAATTTTGAGAAATGTTCACAGTACCCATATTAATATGTAAGAATATTCAGCACTGATGGACTGCAATAACACTAAGCCATAGTTCTGACATTCTTTCGGAAAAGCGTGATCGCAACTTTCGTCTGAATAAGAATGCTGCAAAAACTGAGCAATATTTAACTGAACTGATCTATCGAAAGGTCCGTTGACATTGCATTAGTTAGCATTGTCGCGTCTTACATATCTATCAACCAAATCCCACCCCACGGTCGCAGACAGGTACAGATATTGATGGATATGTACAGGTGATCTAAGGAACTGACCAGCAGAATTGCAACTGTGGTTGGCATCGGCACAAGGAAAGACCAGCTAGATTCCCAGTACTTTGAGCGAGTAGCCATTGCGTTATCCAGTATGCTCCAGAGAGTATAGCAGTTTACTGTAAAACGGGCCACCTGTCGATACGGAGCTATAAGTTAAAATCGGTGAATACTGCCTAACGTAAAATCTGCCTTTGGATCACAAGTGGTGTGTGCACAGTTTCTCTAAGCTTTCTTGATAACTGGAAATGATTCATATATAACTGACCTACCGATGAGTCAAATGTCATGATAAATCTCCTTTGTGTGTTACTTAGTATAAACATTTGTGAGGCTCAACGGTGGGCGACAAAATGCTCGAGTGTACACTCTCACTACACCGGGTACTAGTGTCTCGACATATGTCTTCGTTATAACTGGGAGAAACTATTGTTCTTTCGTGATTGCACCCCCAATAACTTGGTGATCATGGATTGACTGCCAAACTACTTGCAATTAACGCTATGCCTTAAAAACGACAAGGCTCTTCAAAGGCGTTAGATTGCGACTGACCAACAAAGCATTATGTGTGTTGTTAGCAAAAGATCGGGAGTCTGAAATTTAGAAAAGTGAACTGACACCAACCAATCGTTGGGTATCAACAGCGAATCTTAGATAGTGTGACTTATAGAGTGCCAACAACTTGTTACTTAGTGATAGATGTCAGCAACAAATGCGGAGTTGCCCGGACAATCCACAGAGCATGAGGAATAACTATTTCTGCCTAGCTTACCAAATGATATAATGTAAACTCAACATAGGTTTCAAGTAAATTGTAAGGTATTAAATGGAGGATGCCAGTGAAGGAGTAACGTTGAGTTGGACGGTTGGTACAGCAACCAATAAAAGTTTCTAGTTATATTGGTCGAACTTGCGAACGGCTGGTGCCCCCAGCAGACAGTGAAGTGGTGGGCAGCTAATTTGAATGTGCAGAGTGTCACCAGCACCATGTTTGCCAAACAACCGAACCCACTATCCAAATCGGGCAGTAGTTCAAACAATCATCCAGAAGGTCATTAAATCATGGCTACCAGTGATTTCTAAAAAGCAAAGCGCAACAGCCCAAGAAAGTAATCAATAACTTCGACGGTCACAGCCCTGTGGTATAGTGAATCTATCTGGAACACAGTCTGCCGCATATCCACGGGCCTTGGGTTCCATTTCTCGGTAAATTCTGTATTGATGAGACTGAATGAGGCCAACCTAACTGTCCACCAACTTGTTGATGAATACTACAAGGAACTGGCTTTAGAACACAATTGGGCTACGTCGAAATTTGTCTCGTTTGTAGGCCACCTATGAAGGGCCGATATAAGAGAAAGGGTCACAAACATTGAGGTGAGTAGTAATCGTGTCAGTTGATCAGGTCGAGTATAAATTCTTTTTATGAACGTTCGAAATTGCAGAAAAACAAACAATGGATGTATGACATATGCACGTGTAAGCTGACATTCACTTCTGGGTTGTGAATGGAAATCAGCAATGCATTCTGTGCTGAGTGGAGGGCGGGTGCATTGAAATATTCTACATTCAGAGATTTTTTAAACAAACAAAAGCGCTGCAGTAAGCTTGCCTGCTTGATAAATACACTAACACATATAAGAAGTAGTTCATTTGAAGCGGTGCGATGAAAATTGGACATCTGAAGTCAAATATTTTACTTGAAAACTTTCTAAAAAGCTATTGAGTTGTCGTGGAAACTCTGGTTTCTACAATATTTACGAACACACACTTGGTTTGGACTGTTACTGTTCCGTTTGATCATATATGTGCTCGTTTTCCTCCGGTTTCATGTTGATCTTTTCACCAGTCAGGACTTTTCAGCTCAAGAGATGCGAACTCATCAGACTGTTGGAATGTCCAGGAGTAATGCGCCATTTAGTGCAGAATTCCAGACAAGAAATAAACACACTCGTTCACAACGAAAAGCAATTTTGAGAGGGTATCTATATATATAGTCGTGTCTGACGTTTGTTACGCTGGTAATGACATTCCGTGAACAGAAATCCGGTTTGTAATTTATGTGAAACAAGGTCAGAATGAAAATTTGTTATCTTTCCTCGATTCGAAAATAATTTTTTAAGAGTCCTTTGATAACCTAGCAAAACGTCAAAACCAAGGTTACGAAGTCAAACAATTAAAACTGAAACAAGAAAATCAATATTACCATTGATTAACCAGAATAATTATATGCGACCCAACGTGGACAGGCTTGCCTATCTCGGACAACTAACAATATTCCGTCGAAACTTTGACATCCCAGACAACAGATAGTCATAATTTCGGAGTGCGAATTCGAATTTTCTCAGGTCGCTTCAGTTTACTACCATCCTGGTCCCCAACAAAACAGTTGAATAAGAACTTTTTGCGTTTCTGTTGCAACGCACTCAACTTTGTGCTCACTGGTTTACGTATATCACCTGCGTTAACAACACGGTCAAATACTTTTTCCGCTTAAAGGTAATGAGTGAATTTGATTTGGCAACTGGCCAGGTTCGATTTTGACCCCCACTCAAAATCGAGTAAGTCAGTTGACTAATATACTTTGATTTAAGGTTCCGTTTAACAGAGGTGGGTGTAATGTGCGAGTTACCGGAAGTTCAAGAGCATGCACAATAAAATGTGGACAAAAGTTTATCGTATTCTGGGTAGCGTGCTAAAAATACAAATTCTATATTTTAAAATTCATTGCAATAAACCTTGCAACTTTCGATGATGGTCAACTTGAAGATAACAAGTCCATTAGTATCCCCAACGTTTTCTTACACACAGACTGTCTGAGTGGGACGGATTCAGTTAGACAAACCGGTAGTCAGCGAAATATTTTTGAGGGTTTCAAAGGAATTTGTTAAAGTACAGCATAAGCTTTGACAATTTAGTTATTGGACTGTTTGCTGCAATTTTCGTCAGTAAGTACGCTGAATCCTGAAGAAAAACGTACTCCCTTCGGAGTTACCAACCACATGTGAAACATTATAACCATGTTGCAATAAAAAGCCAATATCGTTAGTACGCTTTCCGTAATCACCCATGAAATTCTGTTACTGAAGCTTCCATACTATGCACAGTATGACCCAATGGACAAAATTAGGTTCGGTAAAATGATTTCCGTTCTCCTCATTCTTATTTTTGGTAAACACAAGAGAGTAGAACATATGTAGCTGGTAATGTGTACATTTTCGAAATGTATGTGATTTCGGTAGCCCACTTGGATCGCACTTTAAAAATAATGTTCAAAGTTTAGTGGCTGTATTTTGTGTTTCCTTGCGTTAGCTGGTCAAGGGTACACTGTAGTAAAAGTCTACACCTCAGAAATTAGGTTATTTACAGATTGCACAACCATCCCGACGACTGGATTGGCTTTAATATAAACTCGATACTTTTAGTACGGCTTAACCAGTGAATTCACGTCGGTTAGGATTACATGTTCGGGGTCGCTTATTTTAACTCAGTAAGAGACCTGATTTTTTGAAATTAGATACATGTGAGTAGACAGGTGCTCTGAATATCGTGGCTGACCCATCGTTTCGTCGAAATCAATGAACGGTGTACAACGATTATTGTGATTTATACTGGAAAAAATTTGAACTCACACAATTCCATTTCCAACTTGCTTTTCCTAACTGGACATTAGGCAACCACAGAGACTGTATGGTCTTCCTGCGAAAACCGTAGATTTTTGTGTGAAATCTATCGGAAAACTCAGATTATTAGAAGCCATTTTCCTACCGTTTTGTTTACGACACGGATTGTATAATTATATTACGTGTTTAACATGCAAGTTAATCCCAAATATTTCTCATTTTAGTTCATTGCATGTACATTAAGTAATTATGTAGAGGAGGAATATTGCCTTCCACTCCGTCAAAAAGAATCTGTAACCGATTCAACCTCACGACAGTGTGGTTCGTTTGCTTTTATACTTTCAGCTGCAAAATACAAGATTTCTTGAACGCTAGTATAAGCGGCTAACAAAATGAAACGCTCACAGATAGAACAGACCATGAGGAGCACGTTTTTGGTAGTGTTTTACTGAGTAGGTTTCTGAAAAAACCTAAGATGCTCAGTTTATCAAATTGTGTGTAAAATTTCACAGCCCATTGTTACGGATAAAGATTGAGTCTGCTCACGATGATTGAGATCACTCAACCCTTTGGATGAAAGCAGAAGTATGGCGTTCACTTCGTATGAACAGAAGAGTTCTAATAAACCACTGGACTGCTTCCACAAACAAGAGGCTGAATTGCCTAATCTGATATTGTTTGATTTAGCGAGTACCAAAAGCCGGTGACTTATCAAAACAGCTATGATGAAATTTGGCAGCAACAGTTCTGTTTCACGAATGATCACTTTTTACCAATACTTCACAGCGATTACGCTCCAAACATTCAAGAGTGTGAACGATAACTCGGCCTACTTACCATAAAATACAACGTCGGAACACCAAAAAGCAGAGCAGCATTGGCTAATGGTGAAAACAACGTTTGGCTCGAACGCTAACTTACTGAGCTTTTTGAGATGGCCTATTAGCATAATGATAGTTTCAGAATGTTGTTTGATAATATCTACTTTGGGCGGGATGAACTGCAGTCATTTAATTTTCTTCTCAATAGAAAATAGGTGATCATAGTCGTTGGTTATGACTGTTATACGCTCAGAAAAATGCGTAATGAACCCTAAGATATCCGCACCAAATTGAGTGCGAATAGAGCCAAACGTTTTAAGCGTCATGTTGAGAATGATACAACGTTAGAAGCAAGTTGTAATGCCCTACATATATAGAAATGGCAGGCAGTTGCCGACCTCAAATTCACAAGTGACCTTTAGATATCCTAATAACTCGTCGGGAAGATGGCTCGGTTAGAAGAACCGTGTATAGGAAACCCACATGGTCAGGTCAATACCTAAACTTTAGCAGCTTCACACCGATCCAACACAAACGAGCACTAGTAAATACTCTCTTCACACGAGCAAGGCGAATCTGTACGCCCGACAGCCTCGCGGAGGAACTAGATCTGATTACGTCTGTCCTACAATCAAATGGTTACCCCAGAAGTTTCATAGATAGGCACAGTAGACAAAAATTACCATCCGAAAAGGTGTTCACTGTAGAGAAAAAGAGAGTCTACATAGAGCTACCCTTTAGGGGTGATTATGTCATGCAGCAAACAACACAGCGATTAAGAAATTCAATTAAACGAACATTTAATGCAGCTGAACTCCGTGTAATCGCTCGGACTCAGAAACTACCATTGCCTTCAATCAAAGGAGATCAGCCTATCGGCGCCACTTCACATTGTGTTTACCAATTTGTATGTAACTGCGGAGAAAGTTACATAGGCAGAACCGAGAGATGCTTGATCTCCAGAATGAAGGAACATTTACCTAAATGGGTACAGAAGTCCGTGTTACCGGAGAATGGCAATGTTTCTGAAACGCATAAACAGCCTGTTTCCTCAGTCGCTAGACACATCTTGACCACTGGTCATGCTATCGATCCATCTTGTGCATTCAAAATATTGTTGCGCCATTCCAATCCGAGATCCTTACGGTTCGCTGAAGCAGATGCAATTAATCGGCTCAAACCAGCTCTCTGTGTTCAGAAACAACTGTTCGTGAACCTGGCCCTTCCCTGAACTTGATGTCTTATCCTAAATCGCTTATTGATTTTCCACACCTCGAATCGATTGTTTTAAATAAAGCCCACCAATGTTATTGTAAGTTTGGTACTGATGAGTCAATACGAAATGCTTGCATCTACCAGTTTTCATGTTCTGTCTCCTTTGTTAAAATGTTTGTCAGTTCGGCTTCGTAAACACGTCAGTCATACTGTTTTCGCGATAATTAACTCGAACCACTGCTGATGGCTAAAGTGGTGGTGGTTAGTTTGCTTGTAGACATGTTTATTTCAGAGTATTCTTCAACGTGGTGTTGTGAAGCATCTGTTGAAGAGCTGTTGTGTTTGTACGTTGCTTTTTTACTTCATTCATCACTCCGCCGTTAGCTTGATGTTACAACCAAGACCAGAACGTTGCATAAGCTGAACTTGCTCAGATTTGGAGGCTGAATTTCACCATTATCAGTACGGACTGCTTTCAACCGCCTCTACGGAAATACATGGAAAGATTTATGTAGGTGGCTGTCAGCTTGACAGCTTTAAAGTGTCAAGCGACATCCTTTCAAATTATCCGATGTTGCACCAAATCTCTCATATACATAAACATAAGTTATATATTTAACTTTATGGCACACTTGCATCCGTTAGCCAAACTTCGACCACATCTTAGTTGATAACTCATTGTGATTTAACGTGTTTAACTGTTCGCCCAAATTCAAGGGATAGGTGGCTTATCAACAGTTACTTTTATTTGTCCAGCATTTGACACAGATGGTATGTTTATCTTATTCAGTAACGCTTATATGAACACGACTGATGTACGCACGTGAACACATTACCCTACCTATTGCTTGACATGATGCCTGACCACTACACTTTCTAGAAAAAAGAAGCTTAGCATGCAGATAACCAAAACTGTGTTATGCACTCATCAGAATGAAATCCAGTGTGTTGGTTTGCTGCCATTTTTTGAATTCTACTACTATGTGCACTCTTTATTACTCTACCTGACCTCAGTGAGGAATGACCTGCTGGTTAAATTTTTGTGACAGTCGCTTCTATCTTTGAAAACACAAATATTTTGCGTGACATATGTTTACATTGCAGTTTTATTTGATAAAACATGGACGTATGACATTCATATTGAATATGTTAACTCGCACAGATTCGCTGAAAATTGGAAAACTTAGGCCGGACACCCTGAGGTATATATATCCCACATCATGAAACCAAATAAATACGACACATGTGGAGTTTGAGCGGATTTTACTAATATAAATGGCAGTGAACTACAACTAAGTCACGTTCTTCAATATATTACGAGAACTATGGCATATATTTCATTGAAGATTTCCAACGAACACTGACGGATGTGCACTCATCTAGTCTGAATCTCCCTTAAACCAATTAGTGTATGATTGGAAACTAGCGGAATTTATGTCACGATCTGCGATGCCCTCCAATTAAAATGTTTGTACCCACAGTTGGGAAACTATCTATTGTAGAACAGCATTACATGGGATCGTTAAACTAAACAAACCCTCATTTCGTTTTCATTCGTTATGAGCAGTGTTCGTTTTAGTGCTTCAGCTTCGGATTATTCTCCTGAACGATTGGCCTATGTTGTTTTTACACCATTATGCAGTCCTTAATAGAGGAAGGCGAAATGTTCAGTAACACGAAGCTTGCTGAAAGCGGGATAATGGAGACTCCCGAATGACTTGAGGTTACTATGTACTATGTGCAAAATGGATCAGGTTGTGCAGTATCAAACATGAGTATAGATGGACAAAAATACGGTCGCTCAACTTCATGAAGTAAAGAGCGCTGAGGAACTGAAGGTTTACCAGCCAAATAAGTCGTGTGTTATAACGTCACTGAATGAACTACGAACCACCGCCGTTTATCTGGTGATAGGGTTGTTACGGGTGGGTAACAGCTGTCCTGTTTTTGATGTGTATAAAGCAGAACTTCGTCTGTGAGCAATCTTTAACTAAAGTGTTCGATTAACCGTTAACAAAAAGGTTTCATACTAGTGAAACTAGTAATGGTCAGTCCTCAACCATTAACAGGCGGCTGACTGTTTGTTATATTCCTTAATGCTAACCTTCAAGACGAAAAACCAGGACCAAATAACTACTCGCATGATGATCCCACTCATTTCGGCACGAGCGATGCTCGTAAGATTGATGGTCAACCGAATACCGGCTCTGGTCGATGAGACGATCCCCAATTTAGGTCATGTCTAAATTAATAGTCTGAAAATTGAAGAAAAGGTCTATGCAGTGATGACTTGAAGGCGATAATCAAAATATTTTGAACGTCATTTTGTTTCTTTACAACCATGACCGGCGCAAACAGGCACTCCGAGGTAGGTTGTTTTCACATGAACTAATGATCTGAAGAGCAAGTTGAAACCGGAATCTGCCATACGATTGACTGGAAAATTACACTGTGGCCAATGACATTTTCATTGAGATGAAAAGTGAAAACTGACGAGATATCACAAAATTGAAACGAGGAACTGATTGCGCGGCAAAAGCAATTCTCCTTAAATCCGTCCTTTAAGACAATAATTCTTAGACAATATATCTACCCATCAAACCTATGGAACATTAGTACGGCAACAGTTAGAGCTTTGCACTCAAAATGATCCTGCGTTAAAGATAACGTCTACGAAACCCACTGAATTCGTTTGCTCATCTAATCGATGTTTGGGCTGGAAGTTAATGCCATATCTACAAATTATACCGAGCATTGCTCAGTTAAAATATCTATCCTTCCCCAATATTGTGTAGCTTGTGGACCAGTCGCAGTAGCTGATTTCTAAAGTGAACTGAGAGCAGATAGTTGCACTCACTAGATTGCTTCGAAAACCTTTTATAGTGGAGAAATAAGTAATATCGGTACTTGATCCAATTCTTCTCAATGCACCAAGTAATTTCTGGTATCAAAATAATGTACACGGTAAGCCTTTCAGCAACAAACTGTGAACCATTTTTGCCAGGTGAATTTTTTTCCTTCCCAGTTTCCTTGTGTTCACTTTGTCTTGCAGAAGCAGCAAAAAGATCCGCATCAAAGTCGCTTGTCACTTCACACAGTGTGTTTGCGGTAGCCTCAAATCAACCCAACGCGTTATGAACTGTCGAACTGATTTGAACCTGGAGGCTCTGCACTGTTCTTGCTTCTCAGTTGGCATCACGTTGCAAACCGAAATCATTCATCACAGCGAGTACTGGTTGGTTGTTTTACTTGGTTCTATTCATTACTTTGAACTTCCTGGCTCCTGTATTTGAATTCCACCTGACAAAAGACAGTACCTAAACTGTGCTAGCTCAAAGTGTTACTGTTCCACCGCCAATGACTCATCCGCGTCCATAAGCTAACATACACTGGAAAAACATTATTGGTTAGGAGGGAAAATTTTGTCCAGTCTTCCAAGTGAGTTCGGCTCCGTATTTACAAAGAATGATTTATGATGTTATGATTTTTGGTGAAACGTTGACGCTAAATATTCACGGGTCGAATGAAATAATTCACTTCCAAAAAGCACTTAACATTTCTGTCAGACGTGTCATAAGAACTTGTCTTCTGTTACACAATGAATAGTAAGTGAAGTGAATTATTTGAGCCAACGACCGATAACCTTGACAGAATGAGATATCCTTGTCAACAACGACTTTACAAATCACTTGACAAACTGCATATCTTGAAGTTATAAGTGACTGATCAGAAAGTAAAAGCTTAAGGAATTGCCAGCAAGACACGTCGGCAACTTCATAAGTTGAAAAGTTTTAGTTGACTAGTACGCTAAAATGTATTTCATGATGCAGTTTGGCGTTACATGAAAGCCTTGGACTTTCCGATATCGTCGCTAACTTTGCGAAGACCAAAGAAGTTAGATAGATAGAACTAAAATATCCAAAAATGTGGCTGTGCAATTGATTGTGCTACGGGTAATAGAACAAAATTAATTCAGTCGAGTAAGGTAACAGACAAGCATAAATTACGGACGTGTTCCAATAAGTGTATCGCAACACCCGTG
Source organism: Paragonimus westermani (assembly GCA_008508345.1). Lineage (NCBI taxonomy): Eukaryota > Metazoa > Platyhelminthes > Trematoda > Plagiorchiida > Troglotrematidae > Paragonimus > Paragonimus westermani. The sequence goes on from QNGE01000370.1 coordinate 207,283, forward strand.
GTAAACATTAAGAAAGTTGAAAGTTTGACATGCATCCTACTGACAACCACTGCAAACTGACAATAACAATGCAAGCGTGTCATCACCCGTTTGACTTCCTGAACTTTGGTTTAGTTTAGTAAACCAGTGCAATACATGGTACTTCATAGTACCCAATTATCAGACTTTCATTACACCTCCACTGTTAGGCTGCTTAGTGATATTTGCCCAAAATTGCAACCAGCAGAGAAGAGCAATGTAGTTCAACCACTGATGCAAAATGTTGTCTGTTTACGGATTTATACGCCTCTCAAATTCTTTCAGGTTTGTTCTCCTATTGTCAAAATTAGGAAAGATCACTTTGCGAAATGTGGTTAACTCTTCTTTCCTTCAGTATCGTCTAATGGTGAAAAACGAACACTTTTTGAATCCACTAAACAAGTGGCGTTGTAAAATTTGCTAGTAATATGAACATAGAAAGTGACCGGTGGTTTTGTACGCATCATCTTTTCAAACCTACCTTCTCAACATTTAATGTTAGTACGATGTCCTGAGATATGTCGTTGTTATCTAGCCGGTTGTCTGTGGAGGACCTTGCTTTCAAAGGCACGTTGATAACATAAAAATGTGAGATTGATTTAACGATGCTCATTGATGGATCATATGGTATGAGCTGCACCCCGACTGCAGCTGAGTGTATCGCAGTCGTCCCTTCTGTATCTTCCTTTCTTTGGAAGATAACATTTTCTGGATCAGGGAACAACCGTAGCTTGACGAACGTGCCCAGAATATCACTCATTACAATCCAGTAAAAACCAGTTGGGTCAGAAACTCTGGAACAATTTTTACCTCCTTGGGGAGCGGTAGGAATCAGATCTACTCGGCTTATTTGTACAGCCATAACAAATTCCACCAAGATGGAAATCCTGTGTTTCATAGTCAGTATTGGAGAAGCGCCTAATGAAAACCATTTGCGATCTCCGATTCGAACAGGTGAAGTTATTGCACCACTTTCCGGTTGAACTAGTTGATCAATCATACTGGAATTTGTCACTCCGGAATCGTGCCAATTGAGAGTGATTTTAAAACGAATTCGAGTCCAATGCTTTGATCTACTGTGCCGTTGCATATAAAAGAAAGGACGCGTGTCACGCTCACTCGAAGTGGTTCGATCATTGGAGGATTTCCAATCAATTACCAAACTCCAATCCGAACTGGCGTAGGTGAAACTGGTACTTTCTAAAAGATTGCATCGAGCTGCCTCTTTCGCATCTCTAGGGACACGTAATTGTTCTTCAAAAAATGTCACACTGTCACGGACCTCGATTTCTAACAAACAGGACCAGTCATCAAATAAATATCGTTCTTTGAGTAAAAATCCAGATTCAATCCATCGCGGTAGTTTCAGTGTGGAATTGACGGATGTGAATGTGGTCCCCAGCTCTTCACGACTAAAGTTACGCGAGTGGTGCTCTTGGTGTAACACGGTGAAACGCACGTACTCTAACTGTACTTTCATTCCAGCACTGAGACCACATGCTTGTAAAATCACCCCCATTGGTTGCTTCTGATAATTCACGACGAACGATCCGCGTCGTGAGTGTGCATCCAGTGGATCGCTGTAGTATTCCACTCGGACAGTCCAGTTAATTCCACCGTATGTAAATTCCTTTGATTGTACAGTTTGAAGGAAGCCACGAGTCAATTGCGGTGGAATAATGAACGTATAGACCTGGCTATTGTGTCTGTCCCCAACTCGTACGATCCTGTACAACTGTAAGTTGGGTGTACGACTTGTGGTGCTCAGTGGAGGTTTCATGGCAGTCGAATTGCATGTCAAAACGTACAAGATTAGTTACGATATTTGAGAATCGGAACACATTTTTGGGCGTAAATACGGTTGGATGGTATTTGAGAAACGCCCACGTACACGAAAATAATTCAACTTTCCCATTGGTGGAGAAGAATTTGACGATATTCACAAAACAAGTCTGATTCCTACTCGGAATTTCGGTCGAAAAACCAACGGTCGGAGTTAAGTTCAAAATATTTTATCTTAGTTTAGAGAAAACGTTGTTGGGTCCATTCAGTATACGGAGTAAATAAACACGCTGACAGAAAAATCGTGTAAAACTATAGAAACAAACTTGTATATTGTACAACGACAGCAGACCGAAACTGAGAATATTCTAAGTAGATTTCAAGCAGAACCCATCTCAGTTTGTGATCTGAACATTTCATAACAAAAAACAGGCAATGACTGTAGGCAGTAAACCGGTATGTTTGCCTCGCATTCTGTAGTTGAACAGGGACTCAGCGACCGATCGAGTGAATCATGCTGAGTAATTCTTCGGGTCAGGTACCATGCTAGGCCCGAAATAAATGGAGACTAAAAAGCCATAAAACCACTCGATGAAGATCACTTGCTGCGACATATTTTTATCACTTCCCAACTCTATTTTGTAGCGATTTTGGAAAGTGACTACTTTCTGTCGCGCTGTCTCTCTCAAATATACATCGATCGTTCTTAGCCTCCCATTTGTTTGTAAAACCTGTAACTACGAATTACAAATCAGTCCTCTCCATAATCTTAGCAAAATGTATTTCAAGCGTGAATACGTTAGCACTTCACACCTACTTAAGCTCACACTTGTTATCTGCTAAACAATGATCCTTCCTGGCCTTAGACGTTATCTCTGTAACAAATAATTTAATGTGTTCCAAAAAATAGTCGATCGGAAGAAAGGTTCTACGATTTTATTCACTACATTTTATCATCCGCTTTTCAGTACAGTACTTTGCTCAGTTTGTTTGCCCAGTGGCCGACTACCCCTCAAAGTGGCTAAGAAAATCGTCCGATTTTGTTGTCACGCTCAGTGAGCCAGTATATCAACGGAACTCCAAATTGTCAAGATAAGAGTTAGTGATTGAAGCTGTGGGGAAGTGAGTAGGGTGCTGAATAAAGTCAACTTCAGCTGACGAGGATAGACGTCAAAAGAGGAAGTGGACCTACCGTTTACTCGCAGCTCTTACGTAAATTAAAACAACCTATTGCATTCAAATCACACTGATCATACCACTTATCAGCAAACTGTGAGGGAAGAGGCTCTGCCAGAACTGATTAGTCTTTGATCTCAGGACTAATGAAGTATGTTTGCAAACAGTTTAGCAAACTTAAGATCCAAATTCTGGTCAACAAAGGAAATCCGGGATTTGATTCGAGTTAACTTCATAGCTCTAAATTCCACATTCTCTGGTGCTTCGAACTACCAGAGTTAGTTATCAACAGCGTCTCTCTAATAACCTCAACTGGCTAATGCTATGTACACATAATTAAATAAAGAATACAAAGTAACCTACATATTAGCGATGATTGATGGACGTCTGTGCAAACTACGAATTCACCGGAAAGAGAGGCATTGTTTCGGTTAACCTACCAAACTTGGGTTATTCACACGTAGATATCAGAAAGCTCTCCAGTACTACACTGCTGCCCCACACGCGTCATCATTGGGTTCAAATGCTGATCATAGGTACAATCAAAATCTTTAGTTGAGCGTTGCAACAGGCGTAGTCTGCCACCTTGAACATTCATGATTCGTACACGAATGGCCGATAAGCAACACGTATACAGATTTACTCGTTAAACAATGCAACCGCTCAAAGCAATAAATTATCAGCAACCAGACGAAATGAACTGCGGGTGTTGATGTACACCAGATAAATGGAGATTGACGTGAAAAACACATGAATTAATTTAGCAACACGTTGCATTCTCACATTCGCAACAGGCGCAACAGATATCAGGGGTAGCCAGACAGTTTTTAAGTGTTCGCCCTGCCTACGTTTTGGCACCGATCACCTAATTGATTCCTGCTGGTTACGCCCCATTTTACAATTAATATTCAGGTCAACTCCTCACAGATTCATCAGTTGCGGCTGATTGCCCATGTGTGACAGTACGCGAAAGTGGACTGCAATGTGGATGATTAACTCACAACTGGCAAAGTCGTCACGAAAACCTGAATACGACAGCATGTGCACAAATGTTCGCGGATGAGACATTCTACAATCGCGTGAGAATTCCCGTAATATAGGCTGAGTTTAAATCCGTCTAACTACATAAGGGCTGTTGTTATATCAGCTTGGATGACTGACTTGATCGTTGTGGATAACTTCTGTAATAGTTTAATTCGAAAGAATATTTGCCGTGAAAACTGTTCTGCCCAACTGAGGAGATGTGTCAGTATCATGGTACCCTGGCCGACAGGGTTCGTACATAGAATGCTGTATTTTTGAAGACGCTATTCATTTTAGTTTAAATGTACACGGTAACCAATACATGATGCTCAATCAGGCGGATAAGTGACAGATAGGGTGACTGCGTGGGGAAGAATATTGGAACTCGAGAGACATTCAGTAAACTTGAGCTGAAAGACAGTTAGTGAAAAAAGAGTACGAGTGAGTAGAAGTCCGACTAAATAAATGTACGATCACTGGTTCTATTCAGGACACGCTTATTCCGGTTAGCCTCTGTCTAGCCCGTGAGTGTGCCTACAACTGTGTAGGCTAAAGAGTGGAAACCCACGTGTCCGTTTATTTCGTCCAGCATGATCTGCCTAGTTTTCAGTTCATTTTCTTTGTATTCTGGAGACAAATGTAAAACGTTTTCTGTTAACGTTCATTTGGATTCACGAGCAAACAGCTAACACCGATTTTCGTATTCTGCATATATGGTTGACCGTTTCGGTTCGTAGTACGCACTTCAGTTTGCCCTGGGAAACAAGCGCTTTCAGTCTCTAGGTCCTAAGAATCCGGCAAACACCATTTTTGGAAGTATTTATTTTCTGTGACGTGTCTTTCTACTCTGTGTGTGAAGTTTGAAGGTAGCTGTCTGTATTGAGCGAGTGGTTACTTTGTCATTTGCGATAAGTTCTTGATATGCACGCTACGCAGTTCCGTCTCCTAATCAAATGGCAATTCCTTTTCCCTTTGTTTTTGAACACCGTCATCGTAATGTTGGTAAGCTGGTTTTGTAACGAGTGGTTCAACCAATATAATTACGCTCCATGCATTGCCATTCCTATTTGCTGTGACTTAAACAGATTTCCAAGGTTTATCATGACTTGTTTCGATTTAAACATTTCGTTGTTAATTTCCACTGGTGAAATCGTTTACCAGAAACCCTTGTTTTACATTCGCCGGTCATGCTGTTAGCTAATACAGTTGAACTTCGCACAGTGCGAACTTGCTTGATTTCCTGTCTTTCTACTACATGACTTTAGATTTTTTCTACTTGCATAACATAAAATCCGAAAAATTGTTAACGGCTGCCATGTTTCGACCGCTATCCATTGTTCAGGAGGGGCGGGAACTATCGCTGAACGACCGTAACTGTGTCCAGTGCACAGTACCAAGCGTTCACCCAAGCACATGTTAGTGTTCGGGACTAACTGAAAGTATCCGAACTTTTCAATTTGCCTGAATACTCACCTTGACAAGCACTTACGAATATGTTCATTACTATACCACAGTAAGTTGGCTGGGTTTTGATTTGAGTAGAACGTTTTGTTCTGCGTTATTCAGTGATTTAGCAAGCAAAAGCTGGCTAACTGCTGACAAACTTAACTTCTTGTTTCATATGTGGCTCATTTGTGGAATGACAAACACGTCGATTTCATCACAGATTTCCGGAAATGGACGCGGACATTCTGTTCCGAAATTCTAAACACGTTTGGCCCGCATGATGGAGTGGCATTGTTACCGTACGCGAAGTGGTTAGACATTAAAGCGTTTCGATCATTTTTTTCTACCTTCGTTTGATAGTCTATAAAAGTACCGAGGTAATGCGCTCTAGTTCCAGGACATTTTGGGTGATCAAAATTCCCTTCGATTGAACCCGTCGTGATCTTCTTCGTGACTGTGTCTAACTAGGTTTTAGTTATTTTTATGCCCATGACCCGCGCCCCAAAGTACTAGTTTCTCCAGTCAATCTCTTCCAGTCATCGAATCCCACTCACCTGCCGGTACATTCATTGCTGTCGGTCAATCGCATGCTCCCGGTCCCTGTGAATACGGCCTACTTACGGTCCGCCGTAAAACTGTCAACAGCCAATCGGACTTCTCGAACGCCAGCTGCTTAGATACACGTCGGACGGATCCGGTCGCATTTCTTCGGTTCGTCCTCGTCTGTCGGTCACCCGTGCTTGCATTGATCATACTTTTTGAACCATTGAGTGCCCATTTCAGTCAAACATTGTATCTTATCCAGCGAGCGCATATAAAGTGAAGTTTTCTTGCTGTACTCTACGTCAAAAGCATCACGTTACCAACGGTTTAGTTTGCTTCTGACATTTTGTGTCTTTGGTTACACCTGCATCGACCAACGTTCGTCGAAAGGACGCACATCATTCTTCCCCGATGTTTGCAGTTGTTTTCCCGTCATTACACTCTACTCAGACTTCGTAGAGACGGCGAACAGGTTCCAGCGTGCAACGTTAACTGAAAGAAACCGGTCAGTCCGCATGCAAACGCCCAATCGAGTGACTTACACTCTCAAAACTTTACGAAACTCAGTAATCTTCGTACATCGCGCCTGTCTTCAAAAAATTAGTGGGGATGTGTCGCGCCCTAATGTAATTATAAATTACTCTTAATGTGATGCGGAAGTTATTTCCACGTAACTGAATAGACGGTTTTTGACACAAACGTTTTCTCGTGAGTGTATGGGAAGGCATGATCAAAGTAAAGTATGTTGCACAAACAGTGTGACCTTTATTGGTCTCTGCTAAGATGTTTACTTCAGGCAACAGCATTGCTAATCACATGTACAATGAATCTCGAACGAGTATGTTCAGTGTGTTCAGTGTATGGCATGCAAGGTACTCATCGTATATTTTGAGGCATGCTCAGATACACACGGGTCAACGAGTTTGGAAGGGCAGTGATTTAGAGGTTAGTGGTTACAATTTAGTTGTCGATATTTCGCAAACTGGATTGAGTGATGAAATCCAACATTATGTCCACTTTCTGTTACTGGTGTTGCGTACAGCACAACAGAAGGCAGCTGTCGAAAGCAAGTTTGTTCATTGCAAACTTGATAATTAACAGTAAAACCAGAATCAAAAGGCCTATCTGTTAAAACTGTCTTCAGAAGACATTTGAACCTCATTTGTTCAAGAAATTGTGAATGATCTTGGAGAACACTTCACTTTCTTCATGCGACTGAACGATTCGTTGATCGGCTGCTTCGCCAAAAACTGAACATTCGTTAGAAACAGATAGTTGTTTCAAAAAGAAGCATGAATATTCTTCTTCTTTAAATTTACACACCACTTCTGGCGTACTTGGCGGACAGATGTGCTACTGACACTCCATGGCAAACCTTGTAATCGGCACCGGTTATGGCGAATCTCATTGATACTGTGCAACGTTTTCTGTTTTCATAATACACATCGATTCAAGTTTTGAAAATGACAAGGCCTCCCCCAAAGTTGTTTACTCCAAAACACATGATGTTATTGCCTTATAGGGTATAACGTCTATTGAGAGTTGAAGGTTTCGTTCAGCAACCCATAAAGTACAAAATAACCGGTTAAGTGATCAATGTGCTCGTGTTGTAACCTGCGCACAGTCTCAAATTGAACACAGTCGCGATCAGCTGTGATTTATTGGTTGAATGACTGTAAAGAAATGGACGTAATTATCCACAGCGATCGCATCCGACAAATGCTATGTAGAAGGTTTGTGATGAAGAAAATTCCCAATCAAGCCTGGACTCTTTACGCGCAGTATGCACAGGTATTGCGTTTCGTAACAAAGCAGTACGGTTCAGATCAAAGGTTCTTCATAACTGAAAGTTGGCAATTTAGGCTTACCACAACAATTAGCTAGTAGTCAACTGTCGTAAAACTATATCCGTTTTGAACTGTGTACATTTTACATTTGCGTTTGGCTGCACGAAAATCAGTCTATCGAGCGTGAAATTATGACGTAAAAGTCCTGTAAAGCCGTGAGAATGCGCCTAAGGTCTACAAAGTGTAATTGTCTGATCATTGTTACATACTCACACGTATAGATATTACACCTGTTATGTGAAACACTAACAAGCGAATATAAAGACACATATCGGTCCTCACTGCCAAAAACTGCTCGGTTGGAATATAAAATTTTAAGTTATTATATAAGTGCCTTAAGGAAAGTCATGCTCTGAGACCAGTCTCGATGAATCAGTAGTATTTTATATTGGATCACATCACAGCTGCACACAAGTGTTCCGCAGTCTAATTTTACTCTGAACTTTACACAGCAACTGTCGTTTAAGTTACCCGTTGCTTTGGACACCTCTGTCGTGATATTGTTTATCACAACAACGCACGATAAAACATCTAAATCATTTTCCTGCACATTATCACTTGAATTACGATCCGTCTTACGTATAAGCATAATGTTTATGTATTATGTAATTTGCGCTGGTGCGTCATTCACAGACTTAAATTACCCTGATGACATGTTGCTGATCTACTAGCCTGTTCCCTTCAATTCAGTGGTCGCGATTTCGGTAATGTTCCTAACCACAGGGAAGTGGCGTAATCGTGTATTCAGTCACACTGTTCTTTCATTATTCTGTTGGTCACTAACACTGTAATTCGTCAGCTAACCATAAAGAATTGCGCCAGCCAAGGAGCAGAAGTGATCGAAAACAGTGTAGTCGCTGAAAATTTCCCAAAAATATTTTGGGGATTTTCATATACATGAGACTTAGAACCTGTCGTTGGCTCCATTTAGTTGCAGATGCAAAATGTTCTGCCTCATAATCATACCGTTGTTGTTTGCAGAATTAATTTGCGCAGATCATATTTCCGCCATAAAATTTACCAACTGATTCAGACAGACAGATTATCGTTCTTGATATTTGTTCATCCATTGCCTGTAAACGCATTTTTTTCAGTGTGTAGTGATTGCAAAATTCTTCAGCCGTTTTCCAGTGTACACGATTTTTGTGTGATGCAAAATCAAATAGTTAATTCTCCGACAAAACCTACCACGAAGATTAGAAACACACTGTTCAACTGTAAAATCACGCATTGCGGACGACATAGGAGAAGAACATAGCGCTTCTTCGTAAAGTATGAAAGATAACAATACCCAAAAGACAAGTAGACGTGCAAAACAGATTTCGATGAATCATCTCTAAAACGCACGCGTCCGTTGAACAGTTACAAAAGTGAGAGACATTTTTCAGACAATTCAGCCTTTATTAGGAAGACTACCTCACTTCATGTAGATTACTTGACAATATACAAACTAAACAGTTGAATTTTCTCTCAAACGACCTATTACAAAAAACACTGTTCAGTTGTACCATAACACTATGCAATGACAGTGGTGAGCGTTTTACATACTATAGCACACTGCATTATTATTATTACTGGTCTGAACGGAGAAAAGTCGAATGGTTATGAGACCACAAATGACTGCCTTAAGCCTTTGCCAGAACCACTGGGAAGCAAACAAAACAATATTACAGTGAAAAAGTATAGAATCAAACATACAACACAATCTACGACCTCGGCATAAAGGGGCCCGTACAATGTGATTTTGAATGTTCTGATGAAAATCAAGCCCCAATTATTTAATCATCCTCATGTAATCAAGCTTTACGTTTTGTCACTTCACGTACGTTCAGCTGTGCAAACTGTTCACAGCCCAAATGTTAGAGTATTCATCATAATTTTTGACAAATTATTCTGACATCCATTGTTAGCCTTATGTTCTCCTGGCTACAGATACGGCAAATGAGGTTCTACAAAAATTGGATCGAAAATTCTTACGTTTTGTTGTCATTTGGTAACAGAGAGCTGAGTTCCCGATAAGTTTTCCCTTACCACCTAAGTTGATAAAACCTAACTAATGAATACACAAACCCTGTTACGACCCCCTGAGAGAGGAAGGCAAGAACGGACAGGAAGACCGCGAGCAGTATCACGATCACGAATGAAACGCAACGATATCGCAAACGATACGAATAATCGGAACGCAAGCAATCGGACCCAACTCTCGCAACTTAGAACCCCCCAACAAGAAAGGAAAAAGACGGCCTTCAAACGAGCTTTATTTGCTGCTCAGCCCGAAGGCAAAACAGTGGCTCAAAACGGCTGTATTTATAGGTTTTCGGTGGCCTTGGTCCTAGGTCGCTGAACGGGCCAATCAGAAGCAAGCGCGCGAACTCGAATCTTCCAGAATGATGGCGGCCATTCGAGTTCTCAAAATCGAAGCATCTATTTCCCTTGGGAAATATAGCGAGTTTTTTGGGAAAAAGTGCTTTTCCCAACACCTCCCCTGTTGAGACTTATTGGTACCGCCGTTTTCGTGGGTCGAGCTGCATTGGACAAGTGGGCTTGCGTTTTCGGTCCGTCCATCGTCTTGGTTGCAAGGCAGTCAGCTCCCTGTTCGGTCTCGGCGTTGAGGTCGCTGGGGTAACGGTCGCGGGAACTTGCTGTGTTGGGCGCTTGATCTCGAAAGTGTCGAGAAGTAAGTCCAGTGGCATTTGGTTCTCTGCTCGCCCAGCGTTTGCGGAATAGCGTGGGCGAAGTTGGTTAGCGTGGCGCACCCATATGTCGCCTCCGACGTTGACGTCGTAGAGGACCGAGCCGCTCTGATGCTTGACCGTCGCTGCTATCCAGTGGGAGTGACCTGGCCGATAATCTCTTGCGTAAACTAGATCACCGACGGCAAATCTACGTCGGGGTAGCAGCTTCTTATCTTCGGGAGGTTTTTCTACTGGCAGCATGGCGTCGAATGTGGTCCTCAGCTTGCGGCCCATGAGAGCTTCGGCGGGTGAAAGTCCACCGGGAATCGCCGGATTCGGGGTGGTTCTGTAAGTGAGCAAGGACCTTTGCAGCACTTCTTTGGTCGGTCCCTCCCCGCGGGATTTCATACGAGCTCTCTTGAATGTGTCGGCGAAGCGCTCGGCTTGACCGTTCGATTGTGGGTGGTACGGTGGCTTCGCTGTAGAGGACTGTAATCGATTGCAGATATGTGTGATTGATAATTCTGTCAGGCCGAGTTGTTCAAGCCAGTCGAGACCAAGTAGATTGAGATTTGCATCGGAGAGGTAACAAACTCCATCAATGGTCTTGTTCTTGAAACTGACACGACAATGCAATTGCCCGGTTAATTGCACTGTACCACCACAGGCACTGGTGGCGGAAAGGGATGTCAGCTGGACTGGCGGGCGGCCAATTGCTTTCCACAGGCGATTGGAAATGATTGTAATATCGGATGCAGTGTCGAGCTGCAGACGAGCTGGGTGTCCGTTGATCAGTACGGACACAAACTTCCTGCGTGAGACGACTTCGACTTTGAAAGAGGTACGTAAGCTGTTGGACCTCGTACTTGGTTTGGAGTGAGGTGGGCGTGGCCGCTTCTTAGTTGTGCGTTGACTGCCCGGAGTACGTGATTGACAATACCCGTCTTTGTGGCCCACCTTTTTGCAACGCTGACAGCGGTGTTGCTTGAAGGGGCAGTAACGCGTGTAGTGCCATGCGCCGCAGTGCCAGCATGGAGAGGGCGGCGACTTCTTGGAGGGAGGGTTCCTTGGGCGGCTCGTGTGGGAAAGTTGTTGCTTTTGCCTTGGATATGAAACTGTGTTGACAGAGGTTGTGGACTGAGCAGGATTCTGGACCAAGGCAGAGTCGTGTTTCAGGTTCAGCAGTCGATGACCTTCAGTGGTGAGATCCTGAAGGGTAACTGACTCGTCTTGTTGGATCCGATTGAGCAGGCGTGTACGGAGGTCAGCATCATTGGGGGACTGTAGGCCGCAGACAAAGATGAGGCATTTGAATTGATCCTCCGTGAGGGAGGATAGCTTGAACTTCTCGCATTCGCGATTTACGATGCCAGCATAGGTGACAAGATCATCCGAGTCCCGTTTGGTCAGCTTGAGGCAGTGGTACCGCAAGTTGAATAGAGATGACTGGTCACCGAATATCTGCGACAGAATACTGACCGTCTCATTGAAATTGATATCGCATGGGCTCTTGGGCAAAATGAAATTGGCGTACCGTTCGTGCTCCGCAGGGCCAAGTTTGCGGAGAAGAAGCCGGACCTTCCACGAATCGTCCTGGTTGGCAAATTCGATACGAAACAGGTCATCGTACCGACGGAACCAAGAATCGAATGTCACGTTCGCATGCGGGTCGTAGACGAATTCGGAGATACCCATGGCCAAACTGTCCACAGATTGCGCACCACCAGATTGTGCGGGTTGGCCCATACTTGTATTGGACAACCGTTGGGCAAGCATCTCCATAAGCTTCATCTGTTGCTGCAACAGCAGCTTAACGTCATCAACGTCCAACGCCATTGATCAGAAATGACACCGTCGCCAACTGTTACGACCCCCTGAGAGAGGAAGGCAAGAACGGACAGGAAGACCGCGAGCAGTATCACGATCACGAATGAAACGCAACGATATCGCAAACGATACGAATAATCGGAACGCAAGTACTCGGACCCAACTCTCGCAACTTAGAACCCCCCAACAAGGAAGGAAAAAGACGGCCTTCAAACGAGCTTTATTTGCTGCTCAGCCCGAAGGCAAAACAGTGGCTCAAAACGGCTGTATTTATAGGTTTTCGGTGGCCTTGGTCCTAGGACACTGAACGGGCCAATCAGAAGCAAGCGCGCGAACTCGAATCTTCCAGAATGATGGCGGGCATTCGAGTTCTCAAAATCGAAGCATCTATTTCCCTTGGGAAATATAGCGAGTTTTTTGGGAAAAAGTGCTTTTCCCAACACCTCCCCTGTTGAGACTTATTGGTACCGCCGTTTTCGTGGGTCGAGCTGCATTGGACAAGTGGGCTTGCGTTTTCGGTCCGTCCATCGTCTTGGTTGCAAGGCAATCAGCTCCCTGTTCGGTCTCGGCGTTGAGGTCGCTGGGGTAACGGTCGCGGGAACTTGCTGTGTTGGGCGCTTGATCTCGAAAGTGTCGAGAAGTAAGTCCAGTGGCATTTGGTTCTCTGCTCGCCCAGCGTTTGCGGAATAGCGTGGGCGAAGTTGGTTAGCGTGGCGCACCCATATGTCGCCTCCGACGTTGACGTCGTAGAGGACCGAGCCGCTCTGATGCTTGACCGTCGCTGCTATCCAGTGGGAGTGACCTGGCCGATAATCTCTTGCGTAAACTAGATCACCGACGGCAAATCTACGTCGGGGTAGCAGCTTCTTATCTTCGGGAGGTTTTTCTACTGGCAGCATGGCGTCGAATGTGGTCCTCAGCTTGCGGCCCATGAGAGCTTCGGCGGGTGAAAGTCCACCGGGAATCGCCGGATTCGGGGTGGTTCTGTAAGTGAGCAAGGACCTTTGCAGCACTTCTTTGGTCGGTCCCTCCCCGCGGGATTTCATACGAGCTCTCTTGAATGTGTCGGCGAAGCGCTCGGCTTGACCGTTCGATTGTGGGTGGTACGGTGGCTTCGCTGTAGAGGACTGCAGTCGATTGCAAATATGTGTGATTGATAATTCTGTCAGGCCGAGTTGTTCAAGCCAGTCGAGACCAAGTAGATTGAGATTTGCATCGGAGAGGTAACAAACTCCATCAATGGTCTTGTTCTTGAAACTGACACGACAATGCAATTGCCCGGTTAATTGCACTGTACCACCACAGGCACTGGTGGCGGAAAGGGATGTCAGCTGGACTGGCGGGCGGCCAATTGCTTTCCACAGGCGATTGGAAATGATTGTAATATCGGATGCAGTGTCGAGCTGCAGACGAGCTGGGTGTCCGTTGATCAGTACGGACACAAACTTCCTGCGTGAGACGACATCGACTTTGAAAGAGGTAAGTAAGCTGTTGGACCTCGTACTTGGTTTGGAGTGAGGTGGGCGTGGCCGCTTCTTAGTTGTGCGTTGACTGCCCGGAGTACGTGATTGACAATACCCGTCTTTGTGGCCCACCTTTTTGCAACGCTGACAGCGGTGTTGCTTGAAGGGGCAGTAACGCGTGTAGTGCCATGCGCCGCAGTGCCAGCATGGAGAGGGCGGCGACTTCTTGGAGGGAGGGTTCCTTGGGCGGCTCGTGTGGGAAAGTTGTTGCTTTTGCCTTGGATATGAAACTGTGTTGACAGAGGTTGTGGACTGAGCAGGATTCTGGACCAAGGCAGAGTCGTGTTTCAGGTTCAGCAGTCGATGACCTTCAGTGGTGAGATCCTGAAGGGTAACTGACTCGTCTTGTTGGATCCGATTGAGCAGGCGTGTACGGAGGTCAGCATCATTGGGGGACTGGAGGCCGCAGACAAAGATGAGGCATTTGAATTGATCCTCCGTGAGGGAGGATAGCTTGAACCTCTCGCATTCGCGATTTACGGTGCCAGCATAGGTGACAAGATCATCCGAGTCCCGTTTGGTCAGCTTGAGGCAGTGGTACCGCAAGTTGAATAGAGATGACTGGTCACCGAATATCTGCGACAGAATACTGACCGTCTCATTGAAATTGATATCGCATGGGCTCTTGGGCAAAATGAAATTGGCGTACCGTTCGTGCTCCGCAGGGCCAAGTTTGCGGAGAAGAAGCCGGACCTTCCACGAATCGTCCTGGTTGGCAAATTCGATACGAAACAGGTCATCGTACCGACGGAACCAAGAATCGAATGTCACGTTCGCATGCGGGTCGTAGACGAATTCGGAGATACCCATGGCCAAACTGTCCACAGATTGCGCACCACCAGATTGTGCGGGTTGGCCCATACTTGTATTGGACAACCGTTGGGCAAGCATCTCCATAAGCTTCATCTGTTGCTGCAACAGCAGCTTAACGTCATCAACGTCCAACGCCATTGATCAGAAATGACACCGTCGCCAACTGTTACGACCCCCTGAGAGAGGAAGGCAAGAACGGACAGGAAGACCGCGAGCAGTATCACGATCACGAATGAAACGCAACGATATCGCAAACGATACGAATAATCGGAACGCAAGTACTCGGACCCAACTCTCGCAACTTAGAACCCCCCAACAAGAAAGGAAAAAGACGGCCTTCAAACGAGCTTTATTTGCTGCTCAGCCCGAAGGCAAAACAGTGGCTCAAAACGGCTGTATTTATAGGTTTTCGGTGGCCTTGGTCCTAGGTCACTGAACGGGCCAATCAGAAGCAAGCGCGCGAACTCGAATCTTCCAGAATGATGGCGGGCATTCGAGTTCTCAAAATCGAAGCATCTATTTCCCTTGGGAAATATAGCGAGTTTTTTGGGAAAAAGTGCTTTTCCCATCACACCCGTATGCTTGTTTTGCCTTGTTCAAGCCCAAAGATGAACCATTGATACTACGTCCTGTCCAAATTGCGATGTACCTGAAGTTGACGATTTATGTGGTAGACGATCGAATATGAAACAGCCGATGTATAAACTCTTCTGAACTAAGCATGCATTAGTAATCTGGCTACATCATATGGATGAAGTGAAGTTTTAGTGCATAAAATATGTGGGAATATTTCCGCTTCCTAATAGCGGGTGGTAAGTTGATTTATTGAATAAAGAGCTTGCAGCTAGAGAACTATGAACAAATTTGGAATGTCTTTTGAATGGCATAATACAATTAAAGGGTGCATCAACACCTAGGTAGGTTGCACGGCAAAAGTAGCCATCAGGATCCCACCAAATTGTGGACGAATGACATACGAACCCAATAAAGTAAGTGGCAGGGAAATCTCCCACACAAGGGGTAATTAATCTAGAACACTGTAAAGACTGCCCAGATGTCAAGCAACAAAGTATTTCTTTCTAATTCTTTTACTATTAAACACGCAGTGAACATTTCCGAAAAATCCCACTCACGTACGCAACATCAGCTCTAAGTAGTGGCCAATTTCGATAATAAAGCTTTCAGTAAATCCGACGCTTCCGGGCGCAGAAAACTGTTTTCGTTCTTCATTCTTGCATATTACTTAAAACCGAAGTTTGCTGTTCACGGAGATTAAATACAGTTTATGTAGACCCTGGGATCGAAATTATGATCCAAAAGTATAAACGAATATAGGCTTTAGAATAGTGAAAATTGACGCCGGACATCACTTCTACTTTATTGCACCGCTCGTGTTCATCTAGCTTTTCCAGTTGGCCTTCTGCAAAAAGAAGCACTAGACTCAAGTTTTGCTCTTCTCAGACCTTGTCAGTATTGTACATCATTGCTACGACCCGGTATAGCAATCCGGTCACCATTACATCAGTCATCATTGTGGATCAATGTACTATCGGCTGCATATTAGGCATGAACGAATTACTATGTCCGAAAGCTCGACCTAATTTGCTTGCGAGTATTGATCAAGGAATGGTCGATTTGGGTTGATAGGCAGTAATTGTGTCTGTCAGAGAGATGAACGGAAAAAATGTTCATCACACCATAATCAGAAGAAAATTTGGTTGAGCGATCGGTCGTGCGTGATCTGAGTTCAGTTCTACAGTGGTCAACACGTTTGTCTCATGAAAGTATGTCTGACGTTCTCAGCCCGGTCTTGACCTACCCTAACCACAGTAAAAAAAAGTTTGACTGAAAAATCTACTTAAATGCGAAGTCTGTAGCCGACTTAATGTTTTCCTTTTGAAATTAACCATGTCCTCAACTAATCAACGCTAACACACGTATTCGATCACTGTAGTATTTTCACTTTTCTATATATATATATATATATATATATATATATATATATATATA
>QNGE01000370.1:223990-304756 GCA_008508345.1 Paragonimus westermani
TATATATATATATATATATATATATATATATATATATATATATATATATAGGAAATCACACTTCTCCACACTCGTTCAAGCCGCGCTTCTAGTTCTGATGGACATACGTTCGAACAGATGTTACATTCCAGGCAGCAATTCGCTCGACTCCTGGCAGAGACTGACGTTAAAAATAAGGTTCGCCAGGATGAAGAATTCAAACAATTTACGTGATATGAAACAGTATTATTGTAGATGTAGGTTAGCCTTTGAATGTAATACACTGACATCAAAGAACACCTGCATACGATACCTTATGTGGCTACAAGGTCTATAGTTTGACCGGCGACTTCTGCTAAATTCGTTTCATTGGAGTGTTCATTTCTCCACTTTCAAAAGAATTCTGTAAAATACCTTCGCACCAAGTTTTGATGGCCATGAGTTTGTTCCAGTGCTCGTTGAGCCCTCTCACGCGACTAAGTCTAAGTAAATTCTAGTCAGCGTCATTTGATGAGAGTTCACTGTATCAGCGCTAATCAAAGACCAATACGCGTTTATTTATGTACACTGTTGAGAACTGACAGTGCTAAATATGCATCAGTAGTCGTATGACAGTGATCCTTATGACTACCCCAATATGCCTGGCGGCATATTGGCTACAGATTACTGTCTCCGAGTGATGTGTACAGGGGCATCTCCATGTGATCCACAACGTCTAACTGTGTGGTAATGCGATACTTTGCGATAGAAGTTGCAGAATACACACACTTCTAACAGTCTCTTACCAGTGCCCTTCAAGACAACAGTACCAACCAGTTAGGTCTCTTCTAGACTGAGACGACTATTTTCAGCATTCGGTTTGGGGGCAGAAATTATCGTGTTTGTTTGGTTTTTCACTGAGTTTGATGAGGATATCATTGACTTCATTCGTGGTAGCGATCAAAAAATGTTTGCCGGCGAATACGTTGACGAGAATGTGCGAAAAATATTCGATTTTCGCCAACAGGCCTCAACTGATGTGTTGAATCTACTAATTTACGGGTAAAGGTGCAGTGGGTCCAGAACAATCATTGTTCTGGTTACGAATTCAATGTAATAATCAGCTCGATCACAAGGTACGATGTTGTGGGTGTAGCTCACTATGTTCTGGCTATCAATTGAAGAAGAACTCAACAGAATTGTACACAGTGTGAAGAAAAGGTGCTTCTTTGAACATGGCGTTTGGATTACACGTTTTGGAGCCACCTTGGGCATTATGAGCACAACTCACATCAGTCCGTTGCTTGTTGACGGCATGATTTAGAGCAGCCTACTGAATTTCCTACTGGGGAGCTTGAACAAAAATAGCACTAAATCTGTACCTCTCTGTTCCAGAAAAAATTGAGCATGTAAATGTTGCGTCACGTTGGTACAATTGCAAGAAAAACTTAGACGGAAATTTGACGATGCTTGAATGTTTTTACTATTAAGAGAAAATTCACATATGTTACCGCCCAGTTGTTTTTTCCACGAGAAGATTTGATTTTGTGGACTGTACTCAAAGTTCTTGGTTTAAAGTCTACTTCTTTAATGCAATGGCGTAATGAATAAGAACAAGATATTCGACTCTGCTTAATTTTGTTGTAAACAGTGTGTATAATCAAGCAGACACCGGAGTTTTTTCAGAACAATGACGGTTTGTGACCGTACACTAAAAACAGACTATAATGTTCAACAGTCAGACCATCGGAAATTCCTTCGCTTGAGTGTGCCCATCCTGTCTTGAGTCTTGATTATTCCGTAGACAGCAGTGCAACTAACAATCTGTGGTTTACATATACTCAAACTCTTTTTACACAACATGAACAACCTTTAGAGAATGAAAAACGGAATAGGTTATGAGCGGCAAGGACAGACATTGAAAATCAAACCAAGCAACATATTTCTTTGAATCTTAAACAAGGTGTGTGCAACCAATGGTATAAGTTAGGTTGATATCAGATTGCTGGGGCCAGATTGCATGTTCCCCGCTGAGGTTACTGGGTGTCCTTCCAATGTCCTAAGGACAGAATGGTGTTTATGGCATTCTTAAAACCCACCATGGTTCAATATTACTCATTGAAGATTCCCATGAATAGCAAAAATACATAAAGTTCCACCATCCTTATAGAATGCCAGTATTTTAGATCCATGGTACTCCGTTTGTGCCTGTTTTTCTTTGCAGTTTTACCACTGTCTGGATGCGAAGATGCAGTTGTTTCATTATTCTAATACAAAAGTGTGAACGATCCGACCAATCTTTTTCCAACTGCACGCATTGTATTGCATTGTTTAAATCGCAAACGAAATTTACGGCTACAGTTTGAATAACTGTCTGGCAGTTGAAACTGATGGAAAAAACGGATAAAAATCTTAACACTATTTGTACGTAAGGTTTAAACTATAGCGCAATTATAACAGTGTGGTCGGAATAGCAGTGTTGATGTGTTATCAACGGTGTTAATGTCGGTATCATCTACATGCCTTTGTTGTAACTCTCGTTCATCCGTATCTACGAATATATCAATCCATTTATTTCCTTGCAGCCGACGCATTAGTCGGTCAAAAGTCAAGCATGCCCGGTGTTACAACGCATAGGTAGGATGCCCTAAATATGCTAAGTGATCCTAAATCGCTGTCCGAACCCAGTTATCGGCGATTATTGATGTTTGTTTGTCTTATTCAATTTTCTCCATTACTTTCATAAAGTTGCGTTGTCTTGCAACCCGCATTTACGAAACCACTGTGATTATATTAGGTTCATAAAAAGTATCTCGAAACCACGGAGTATCCTATCGTAAATCAATTATTCATTTGAGATAACTGTTGTCTAGCTTAAAAAACGATAAGATTACGAAATGTTCAGCAAAACGCGGCTATAGATAGAGTGGTAATGTAATCAACATCATTGGGCATTCCTTGCCCCAGTAGAATCTCTTTCAGATAGGCTGTTAATCTGGGATTGTCAAAACAGCGCAGATATGCATCGTTTCAAACCATCGGTGATTTAAGCTATCAAAGGATTACAATTGGAAATTCAGAGACCGCTGCAGCCTTTTTAACGTAAACACGTCATTACGTTAATGAAACAGTTAAAAAACTCCATGACTTTCAAAACAAAGTGTGGAATGTACATCTATCACACATCAAAAGATAAATTTAGTATCCATCGTCATTGAGAATGGGCGCAAAGTGTAATAATGCACGGACATGGGGGGACATCACTGAAAGACAAGTAGTCATAATACGTCAACAAGAAACTGGACGCCTACATGAGAAGCAAGATTAAAGATGGCTACAGCGAAATGTCCAAACGTAATTGTTGAATACCTAATTTTGTTTGGATCGTTCACTCGTTCGTCTGTGCATCGTTGTGACGAGTTTGGTTTCAACTGATTAATATCAGACTGCTTTGTATTAATAGTTAGACTGTTGAAAAAACTTGAGCATGAGTATCTTCGCATCGATATATTGTCACACAGATCCAAAGTGGACTTCTTGCTATTTTTTCAACCACGAAGTTGAACACGGAGAGGAAAGGCAACAACCGGAAAATCGATATTATCAGTACACATATTCAAATGACTTCACGATTTTGGGTAAATTCAGCAGCAAGCTTTCATTTAAGCTCTCTTCCAAAAGAAAGAGATTGAAACGGGGAAATCCCCAGTTTTGATCGTCGACAGTTTGCTGCCACATATGTGATTCACACTTAAACGCTCCCAAGTAGCAACTCTGAATACGACTTATGCTAATGGAGTGGGTAAGTGATCAATTTCAAGTCTGTTACATGTGACATCCGTGAGACAGCTTGACTTGCCCCACATGCGTATCTGTCACACAGGTCGCTGTGATATGCTGCGAGTCAGAAGTGCTTTTGAGAGTGTTGCTCTGCCATTGAAAATTTATTCCCCTCTATTTTATGGATAACTGTGAAAGAAAATAACCTGTATCATCCAGATGCAGATCTCTGTCAAACTTTACGAATACCGTTTATTTAATCCTCACATACTATCTATCAAACAATACCCTTCGTGACCTGGATTCAGGTCTAAATTAATGACCGCTTCACGATGAATCAGTTTTTAAGCATTTATGACGGTAGCATCAATACATTAGAAAACAATGTTAATCATTTTGCAGTTGTCTGGCCAGTAGCTTCTATGTGCAACTCATTGACCCCTCACCAGTATGTACTCCAGAATTGAACTCAAGCAAGATGTAATTTATGGATATTGACAGTCGTGATCCTGAGCTTCCAGTCGCACGCTTGAAATGTTTTCAGGATGCCACGTGTACAGAGAAGGCGCCCGATTTTGCCAAAACTAATGTTCTCATCCACCACAAACTAAAAGATCAATGAAAGTAGAAAAACGCATTATTAACATTGACTTGAGATTGTCAATTCTACTGTTGTATCCTCAACTTGCGAACATCTAGAGCAGTAATTCGTCATTTTTCATTCCAAAATTTTCGTAATTTTTGAAAGTAAATTCGTGGTACACAAATATTTTGCTGGATACTGGTGCTTTAATCATCCCCCATGGTTAAAACAGTCGCGTGTTCGCTTCCTGGATAAAATGTCTTAATTTGGCTGAACATGGCTCAGCACTGGTGAGCGGAGTTAACGTTTCTCTCTAAGAATTTTCATTACCACAATCCTGGAACATGGTTATTTTAACCGCCGGTGCTGTAATCAGCACCCACTCACGATGCGCATACGTCTCTCCGCAGATGATTGTGTTATGGGGATTGTTCGACACGAAGCATTTAAAGGCCCCAAAAACGTTTCTGTCAATGGGCTCCGATACCGCTATGACCTCACAAATCTGAAGTGTTATTCGCTAAGTCCTGCGAAGTTCACGAGACTAACCCCAGCATAGTATGCCCGGTGGAATTATGGAAAGAAAGGAAATCAATTTCTGATCGTTCTTCTTACAAATAGCCACAAGATTTATCTTTTAGCTTTCTATGGTGTACACAGAGTTGAACGCAAGTTTGAATCCAACGAAAATTGCTAGGAAGTAAACATACTAGTTGGCACAATGTCTCGTGGGCTCGTCTTACAGTGGCTTCCCACTGCTGGCAAAATGACCCATAAGGTGGCTGGTGAACAATCTGTTGTTTAGATATTATATTGTTTTTTTCACGGCACCCTACATATTTCTGCTATCGAGCTCTTCTCAGCTCATGGGTTAGCACTAGCATTCACGCACCTAAGTGTTGTTTGTCCACTCTAGTCAACGGCTAAAGCGTACTCACACAGTCGGCTGAACCGTACGTACTGCCTGTGTCTTAGCCTTGCATCACTAACTGGAGGATAAAAGGTTCCCACCTCAGAAAGTTCATCAATTTCGTGCGGGTTTCTTTTTGATTGACGGGTGGTAGGAGTATGGTTAGATAACCAGGTTTCTCTCTAGGTATAAAGAGACGGTGGACCACCGTGTGACGAGTCGGAGAGACGTCGTTGAAAGATATCAGACAAGCCATCAGTCAAGGCCAACACCAACAGTCGCAGTTAGGTGGTTATGATGCATTTGCTCGTACGCATAGCATTTTTAGCAAACAATAAATTCGTTATACAACGAGCACTGTTAAGAAAAAATTTGGAGTTGATTATCACTTGGACATTGGTAGTGACAGAGAACATTGTGTAGAAATCGTTCGACTGTGCAAACCTGTTGAGGCAACGGGTGTGAAAGTCCTAATCTCCTCAGACAGTACAATGTGAACATTTAGGTTAATTTTTATCGCCAGCTTACCGACATTTCACGGTTTCAGGATGTTTGAACAATTCTTGAATCAGAATAAAGGGGGATCGATTCATTTATGTGAGAAGTCCATATTTGGCTCATTGCGATGGTACAAAATTCGTGCACCTTCATTTCGCTGAAAATCATGCCTGAAACGCCAGATATAGTATGTCGGGACCACAGAGACAGAATACAATCAGTGATTTGATCTTACAAGTTTGAGTTCTTAAGTTTCATCATGCAGGTCACACCTTTGCGAGGGTCAAACCTCAATAAACTGGTGATATCACCTCTTCTGTGATGAAACCTGAATGTAACTAACTGCCTCAATTCATCGTATACAGCTAGGCACATTATAAAACGCAGCATCTTTTGCACGGAACATGTTTGCAAACCGTGCACCCAGTTTTGATTTTCATTCGAAACGCAAAACTTGACAGTGATATACAGCAACCAAGGCATGCTGTTACAAGCGGATTCTACATATTTTGTAGCAAGTGCAGTTATGCGGCATGCAATTGTTCTTAAGCGAAAAATGTGCTGGCCTCAGAATTGTCTGCTCCGTTTACTTTATATGAAGACACTAATTTGATGGAAAACTCACGGTAGCTCTCTCAGATATACTCAATCTTGAAAGCATTAAAATCATTTTAGGTAGCAGGATTAGTTAAGCATAGAATAAGTTATAACCCGTTGCAGGCACATAGTTTACACGAACCCTCCAGAGAATGCTGCAGATCAAACGTACTACGTAGGATAAGTTCGAATGTGCACCAGATTGTAGAACCTGAAAGAACATTAGGCGATGAACGACCAACACACTGCACTACCGTAATTTAAACTCACATACACGAAATCAAAGTTGCCTCCAAATTGGTAAGCAAATGTTCCAGTCTATCTGACTTGCTAGCCACCAATATCGTTTTATGCACAGCATATTTTGCTAGTGTACTTGGTAAAATTTCAAGGTCAATTTGATTCTTTGTCCCAGAGCAGATTGCGAAGGTTAAGAGAAAGTGTCTGAACTACCAGTTGGAAGGGGCACATTTAACAGAGTTGTTCTCCTTAACGCCAGGCAACTGACCACGTGCGCCGAGATGATTGTAGAGAAATGCGCAATATTGTGTTTTATGATTCCAGTAAGGGGAGTATTCAACATAAATTAAAACGCCCCGAACTGGTTGCAAGCTGATTTCATTTTTCTCGTTTTTATGGACAGAGTATTCACACAATGTTTTCAGCGGATTTGTCAGCTTTTCTACGGCCATCAGATAATCAAGCAGAATTGCCAAAGTACAAAGAATGCGACTGAAGAATACACACATTTTATCTTATGTGCATCAAAAATTCCGTCAGATTGCAGACCGGACACTGATGATAGCGAGCTACCTTGTATAGTAACAGATATCATAGAAAAACAAATACCTGCTGAGTACGTTTGAACAGCCCATATAAGTACAGGAATACAATCAGTCAATAAGTCCTTTGGATGTCAATATTGAGGCTGAATTTAGAAAGTTCAAAAATTTGCTCACACTTTATATTTACAGCGGTAAACGAGTAATATGAAATGTGATCTAGAATGTGGACGAAATGTAACATAGCACAGAGGACGTTTGAATCAACATTATTGACTGCCGCAATTATCAAGTACAACAGTATTTTCTAAGCCTGCCCAAAGAAACAATTTCAGCCTCGAAATTAATTCAGTATCTGTTGTCACTGGCACGAGTTGGCTTGTTGTGATCAGTGGTAACTGTGCAAACATTGGCTTACAATATGCGGAACATATGAAAATCAATTCATAATTTGAGTGAGCCTGGTAGCTTTTGTTTCATGAAGCTGGCATACGGCACAGTGTGGATTATATGAAAAAGTACGTCATGTTTAACACGAAATCAGCTTTCTTGGATAGAAGAAACGTGTACCACTAAACCGGAAATTACCCTGTCGATTTCAGGTTTTTTGAGAATCAACGAGCAACCCGTTTTCTGCTTCAACCAAATCTAAATCATGTTAATCCTATGACAAAAAGTGGGTCAGCGTAAGCAAGACAATTTCCATTTTCAGACGTGCATGAACTTTACGTGATTGGAGGCAAAATAAAGGAAAGAAAATACCATTTAAAATATGGCGCTTTTTATTTGTGTCTATAAACACACGATAAGTGGGCATGGGCACAGGTTGTTTGCAGCTGGCCGATCTGAATTCTACAGATTTATCGACGTACAGATTCCAAAAAATTGCCCATATAATGAGCAGTCGAAACCGCTGTTGTGCGCTACTCACCACCATACCATACACGATGGTCGTATTGTCACGTGAAGTCTACCTGCAAGGTTAAATACACGCAAGACATTACATCAATATGACTTGCATGATGCACGTAGGAAAGGTTACATCTTTCAAAAACGCTAACTTCTCTACTCGCCTTGGATACTCAGAAGAACATCTGAAGGATCAAGCGGTGAGCAGTAAGAATGCTAACTTAATTGTAAGAGGGCCGACCACCAGAATGTCGATAGTGACTGTTTGGACAAATGTGCTGGAACTGCCTGTATAAGCAGAGTGTCCAGTGCAGTCCGGATATGAAATTGTAGGCGAAAGCTTTACACATTGAAACTTCAAGTATCATGAACAACCACATCCGCGTGCGTGTATGGTGAGGAAACAGAACTAACCTTCTCGGTAATTTGCCGAAAGTTAGATCGACCTAATTGAATTCTCGTATATCGTGACCAAATTATGGTTGTGGATGACTTTCTATATGCTCCGGTTTGCTTGATTCGCGTATCGGGCCTTACCAGGGTAGCATCCTGGGAAGTAGTCAGCACACTGATAGGAGCTTAGGTATGCTGATTATCTAGGACAGTATTCCCGTCTGGTGAAAACCTCGATGGCATAATCCACCACATATTAATGTGACTGCGGTGATGGCAACATCTCAAATAAAACCAGTGATTGAATATTGGCATGCACATGTAGATCAGTCTTACCAATTGTTAGTTGACAGTAGTTTGTTAATTTAGCGTCATTCAGTGCATAACAGAATAGAAAACTAGGCTGTTACGTTTCTTTTAAGCAGTGACCGTATCGTAACGTATATGGGTTAGTGCACTGTGCCTATCAATGAAATTTTGACTGAACCCTGGGTTGTAAAACGTGTCTGCTGAATACAATAGTTCATCCATAAGAGAGCACAAACATTCTGGCATTGAACACATTATAGGAGGACTTGTACAAGTATGACATCTTGTTTGTATACAATTTGCTCTCTGAGAAGCCACAAAACCTAGTGTTAGCCTCTTCAGATAACCAGTGGATTGAGCAATCCTTTATTTCACAGAATTTCCACACAGCGAACAAATGCTAAACGACTAGGAACGAACAGTTAGTAAGTGTCAGCACAATAAATTACACTGCTTCCAAACAATACATTTTAAAATTAATCACGCCATCTGTTATCGAATCAAATCAATCATTGGCAATGAAGAAACATCATCAGAGCAGAAAGAAGACATATATTTCGATATGTTAACATTTCATTTACTCTCATCAGTCGCAAACGTAAAACATGGGAGTTATATAAAACAACTAGAACAAGCAGAGGGTCTATCAGAATATGTTCGAAACCACTATTTTTTAAATTACTTTCAAGTGATGAATTATTGTTTCCATGGAAATATTGCAATTAGAACAGTAAGTACACCGGTCTAACGATTTTCTGGGATAATGTTTACAAAGTAATCGCATCGTTGAAAAGTCCATATTCAGTCCAACCTGCCTTCGCTGCGTGCAACTCATTGGAGTATCGTTTTAATATGAAAACTGTTGAGTTCCATAGGAGAAAAACATGACGCTCACTGTATCATGGAGAGAAGCATCAAACGATCACTGGATTAACACGTGAATTGACGACTGGACCCACCTTGACAAATACTCTGTGGCGTTTAGTCTACCCAGCACTTTGGAGTATCGAGACCCAAGCCACGTACGGAAATGATCCCACAATTACTGCTCACGAACTAGTACGATTGCAAACCGAAAGATTTTCCAGATCTCTTGGCATTCAAAAACTACCACGAAGCAATCTCGCCCAACTCTAAACAATACGAAACTTGAACTTTATGGGCATACTAGTTTGCTTGCAAGCACATTTCTTTGGAATATACATTAGAAATGCTGTCCGCAGCTATGTGCATATTACAGGGTATGCGCCAGAAAATGGGCAATGTCGCTGTTGTAAATTTCTCCAAACTGATAATTAGGACTTTACTCTAGGCGTCCTGTAGGCTTCAGTAATAAAACATACATCACGCGAATAGTTCGGGCACATATGTCCATTTGTGTTACATTTGGTGGCTTGGAGGGGCACTTTCATGGACTACGCGGCCAGCAGATCGTCAAAAGTGAGAGACGTCCAACTAGAGTTCGAAGTCATAACAACATTCACTCAGCGACAGAAAATTCGTAAGCAAACATTCCGAAGCACTTTTATGTCCCATTGTTTGGTCAGATCCACCGTTGACAACAGTGACACGGCCTCCACTGAACACAGGATACATGACACGTATAATCAAAATATCCTCTCAAACACTTAGTTATGCCCAAGATGGCAAACGACAAGCTGAAAATTCTACTGAATCGTCGGAAGTCCAAAAACCGGACTTCGAAAGGTAAACGATGATTTCATCGGTACGTAACACCGTACAACATCATCCAATTCGTTCAGTAAGTTCCGGACACCGATTCATATTACTGTACTGCAGTTTGCAGAGGCCTGTTTTCTCGCCTGACGTAAAATCGTAACATTTCATCATTTCGAAGGAACACTGTAGAGACAAATGACATTTCTAATCTCGACGCGGAATGTCACCGCATACACTGTATTCTTTATCGTCAGAAGATAATAAAGGGTTCGACGTGATCATTTTCACTTTTGGTCGATCAGAAGATGCATGACGCAGTGCACATCGTGGAAATAGTCTGTTGACATTATATTTCTGAAAAGGACCTCAACTCTCACGTTACGGAGAAACAGCTTATCTAGCACAGAGTCATTCCGGCCCTCTCCTTATTAAAGATAAACCAACTCGTCCACCCATGAAATTTCTTGCACGTTCGCACATCATTATGTTCACATTCATGCTTATAGAAACAGCTCGACCAACCACAAACTCATCGGAACGGTCAGTCTTACCGGCCACTCAGGGTACATAGGCACACGACACTACAGTAATTATTGCCGGAGAGCGACCACGTTCGAGCCCGACGCAGAAACTGAGCAAACCAGAGTAAAATTGGTGTCACCCAGTCGTTTCACAACCATAAGCACGTCACAGCAACAAGACTTCAAAAAGAACCGAGTGACTAACGATATCCCACTGTAATCCAGTGTGTTCTGTGGAAGACAGGATTGTGTCTGTCCTTAACATGTTTTGCAGGCGGACGTGTTTGTCTAAGATTTTTTATCTTCACGTGATTGTCACGTTCAAATTCCGAATAGTAGCACGTAATGAACTGGTAATGATGGTTTGTCTCACTACTCAAATAACGAAATTTCCATCTTGAAAGTTACGCTGTTCTTCTCTTATTAATAATTCCAAACAACACAGGTGATGGGACATCTGGTAGAGCCCAGTCGAGTGGTTAACTGCAATATCAGTATAGAATGAACACATACAGCGACACTCTCGTCCTCGCAGTTTATCTCGACACTGAAATTACCACATCGTGAATTCCTCTGCATACACTCATGATAACTCCGATAACTTCGTCTAAGATGTAAGCGATCCATCATGTTATAAACTTTAGATGACATGAACAAATGAATGAATCCTTACATTTAAGCAACTGACAAAGGATTAGACTATTATGTACAGTGTCCTTGAAAAGGAATCTGATAGTAATGTACACGGGTAACCACGCGTGAATGATAGATACTGATGTGGCTGAACGTACAGACAGGATAAATCGGTCTTGCTTAGTGTGAGGTCAATGGAACAATCACCAACACGATTGCTCCATGAAAACGTGGTTGTTGCAAAGATGTGCAATACTGACGAACTCCAAAGAGAGAAAAGCCCCAGTTTATTGCTTCTTTTATAAAGATGCTAATGAAAAATCCCCCTGAAATTGAAAGCTCCAATCAAATATGAAAGAAGTTCGAACTGAAACCAACTAATGCATTTATTAAGTCACGATCGGGACAGTTAACAGTGAAAAGATATTCGTTCGCAACATTCACGTATTACATACGTGACGCAAAAACTGTGCTTGTTTAGACTAAATGCGGGACATTTATTCGTTTCATTAACAAACAGTTTGTTCACATAACAAAGGCAGGTGGTGTAATCTGTATATAGAGACAACCAATAAGGGTGTTAACTATAAAGGCTGAGTAAGTACGGCATTCTGAATACCATAAGAAACAAACGGCATCAATCGGTGTCGGTGGTCTTCCAATAATTGCTGACAATAGGTTCAATCAAGTATAATACGACTCTGTCAGTGATAACGATCTTTTCTAATAAGACTTCACTCTCGCGAAATTGACTGTTCTTGCCATGTACCTAGTTGTTTTGTTGAATACACTCAAACACCTATATTCATCAACAAATTCACCTCCAGATATATTTTTGGATATTTTGCCGATAGATCATGCTGAGGGTCGGTTTAAAGTAGTTTCTATCCCTGAGCAAGAATGTTCCCGAAATGAAAAATTAATTGGAGGATACGATGCGGAAGCATACCAGTTGAAGATGCATTTTGTGATGTTCTGCTTTTTTTAAAAATATTTGGAAAATAACAGGTATCATAAACAAGGTCTTCGTCTTCCCCATCTTCCGTTTTGCTTTGCAAAACAAATCTTTTGGCCATTTAAGATTAATTTTAATTTGTGGTTAATTTGGTTTTTGGTTGAACTGGAGAAAATTCCTATACATTGGAGAACATTGAGGCTGGTTGAAGTTATTGCTGTTGCTCAGTTGATGGCTTCCCCACTCAGTTTCGTGGCGCAGTATTAAAAAATCTATATAAAGTAAACGGAGTGTCGCTTATCTCAAACCAATCAAAAATTGTTCCTCAAGTCATCTCGAATGGGTAGTTGTCAAACATCCAGTACTCCAGATAAATTACAAGGTCTACATGGTACGGTTTTTGTCACATCCTTATCTTACGTATGAAACATCTGACAGTACTCTTTGATATGTCTCTCTGTGAATCTAATAACGGTTTTGTGCTTCCTCAGTTTAAAAGCCTTCATTAAAACACAGTTCTACAAGACCGATTGAAATATGGTTGACTGAGCAAAAGTTAGTCGACTGCTGCTGAACCTAAAGACTGTCAAGATATTATTCATATGTTTTTGGAGCTGAAATCCTAATACACATGTCACTCATTCAAATCCCTTATCAACAAAACCAACTGACCTACCAGATTCCGGTGCACTTTACTATCTGGAAGCTTATATTTTCTGTTTTCTTTTCGATCCCAGTACAGGTTTGTTTGGCGCCTACATGACAGACTGCCTCTTGTTATCGCATAAACGAACTCGTTGCGGATTATGTCGTTGGTTACATTCTGTTCACATTTAACGAAAGATTCCAGTAACTCACTTCACCGGCTCAAGAAACTTTCCAGTTAATGTAGACTGCATATGTTAGCTCTCTTGCTGACATTATATGCTTCTATTGTTGCAACGAATGGTCAGGCTGTCCGTGGACACTAGCCTGTTAAGTCTTGTATTTTCACGTTATGCTCACCAAATATATACCATACAGTAAATCAGCTGATGTGATAAGTAGACGTTTTTCACGTACAGCATCACCAGATTTTGCAGGGTATCTTTTTGAGTGACCTGAAACAACCACCGACTTGAAAGAAGGAGTCTGCAGGAATCACCTCCCGAAGTTACTCTGTTTTGGTTGTTTCACTGTATCATTAACTCGAGTAATCCATTGGTGCTTCAATATTCACCAAGTTTGTTCGAATAAAGCAGGTTGTTCTTAGTAAGTAAGCTCAGGGGGTAGTTAAATTCAGAACGAAAACTACTCGTACGTGATCCCAGATGTTACATTCAAGCTCATCTTCCAACCAGTCTCCTCTGAGAGATCAGATAAACTCGGGTTTTCACACCAGTATTAACTCGACTCTACTTCTTTCAGGTTTGTTTTTGATTGCGAGGATCTTCTACTCAGCCGACACATTTAATCGAATCGCGTATACACTGCTGTAATGCTGTTGAGTTCACTCCGCTATGCACCGTAATGTTTATGTGCCAACCCCGTGTGATCAGGTTAATAGAATGTATCACCTATATGACCAGCTTCCTTTCATTGTCTGTTAGACATCGGTGGGTGACCAGCCTTTTCTCCCGGGTAACTTAGGCGGCCATATTAGGAGCGGTTCAACAGTTTCGCATTGACTCCTCGGAATTCACGGTGTTGATGCCATTAGTGAGAACGGTGATTGTCTGTGTGCTTCTAAGTAGATGGCTATCAGTGCCACCAGAATTTAGATAAACGGCGGCGACCTCATGACTTGGACAAACTTACGGAACAGAAATCACCATTTGCTTAATCTTTTAATCGTACAACAACGCTTCCACCGAAAAGTACGTATCATGCATTCGATGCGCAAATTTGGACGTAGTAGGATCGTGAATCTGCCTAGAGGAAGAATAACTTAGACGGATTAGCCAGCATTAGCTCGACACGCCGCTCTACATTTTAGACAGAAATATTTCTTAGACTGGTAAACAGACGCTGAGACGCTGATAGTTCGTTCTTGGGAGTTGAAGTCAAGTGGATCAGGTAGTAATGGTTAGATTGTTAGCCAGGCAAGCTTTGCTTTAATGCTGCCCAGCCAGTAACACGAGAAGTTAATTGAGCGCTGGAAACTTCCCCCACAATTTTCACCGTATTTTAGTGCATCTCCAATGTTTGTCTACTTAGTTTGTTTTGCTTTCTGAGTACATCGCCCACTTATCTAGTTACTTGTACCAAGAGATTGTGTACGAGTAGTATTTAACTGTACCATACCAATATTCATGTACACAGTGGTACTGCGCAGAAATACATTATCAGTAGTCAACACTGCTCGTGGCTAATCAAGAATCTCACCGGCTTATGTGTCCAGCAGTTTGATCATCTGTACTTGCAAATAATACAACCGGAATTTCCTTCTAAACGGAATCAAAATAATGACAGTTTACATAATGTGTCTCACAATTGACAGAATTAATATAATACTGAGAAATGGATCGAGAAAGTGGCGACCCGATGCAAATTTATGGAGTAAATGGATGTATTTGCGAAACTCTGTTTGGTCGCGTTCAGATTTTGAATGATAACTTCGTTCACGTTATTTTACTTCAGGTTTCCAACCTTCTTCATTTAATTAAATCGGCGTACGTAGTTTTTCGCTAGCAATTTTAAATAGAACTTTGAATAGAACTAAAATTGCATTCGATTAATAGAATTCAACACTAATTGAAGCGTTTCTTTGAAGCGGGGAAGAGGTTAGTGGCTTACGTGATAAATCATGGTTAAAAAAGTTGTTTTGAACGACACAATTTAGGAACGGGATATTCGAGCATCATCCCTGCTAGAAAATCTGTTGCATCCCATAATTGCTAAGCAATCCGGAGGCGCGGTGGAGCACAGGACGATTTCACAGTGAAACGAAAAGTTTTATGCTTCTAGTGAGTAGTAATTTCAACTTCTGATAGGTAGTCAACATTTTTGATTCGATGAAGTTGATCACTAAGACGAAGCCCGGCTGCACTTGACCACCGATTCACATGGAAATTGACACTGCTTTAGTTTTACCCACTGTAACTGATTCTCTCCCTCGCTCCATATTCGAGCTGCGGTACACTTACGCGTGCGGCAACCACAGTAGTCAATGTTCCAGTGCCTCACGTTAAGCGCAAATACTAATCCCAAGTGTGCGCTCAGTTAGACTTACATGCCAACAGTTAGATTGACGAACTCAGTGCATTTAACACCATTTAGGACTTTCGATCTTGGATTGGTCCACTGCAATTGACAAGAATATAACAAAGCCATTTATCAAGACACGGACATATGTGTCCACATTCACACTGGTTGTGGCGCATCAATTACTAGTGGTGTAGGGACTATGGTACACTAAATAGCATTTTGTCTGGCATTTTCTTGGATCCTCTTTCAGCCTATAACAGAAAAATGCATAGTTGATGTGCTCCAAACTGAATGTTTTGTGCCCCTCACTAATTTTTCATGCTCCGATATAATTAATTAAATAAAACAATACACATATATGTTTCTAGCATTTCTTGTTTGGGGTGTGCTGCTACAAAACGCATGACTGACTTATATATGCTAATCAGAACGAATAAGATAAATTGAAGAATGGCATGCAGAGCGTTAACATTGTACTGGATTTGTTGGAATTCGTTTCGCGCGTTTGCCGTTCTGTTCACGATAATATGTTGAAGGTTAAAACCACCTAAGCTTGCTTGATTTTCTTGTAGACAATCGGTCTCACATTTGCCGTTAATTTACATTTGCCTTGTATAGTGATCAACCATGGTGGGATTTATATCACAATCGCACGTATAAAAAATGTCTTTTGCCCTTTCAAAGATTATCGCTGTTCATCTTTTAACACCCTCTTTCTTGATAATGTTCAACACGCACTCAACTTCGTCCGCACCCGGTTATTTTAATGGGCTAATTTCCGATCAACTGGTAGTGAGTTGGGGTTTCTTGTTTGATTGCTCTGCTTAATAATTCTAGTATCTGGTTAATTCCCATTAAGGGTGGGGGGCACTTTCATTGCAATTTTGGATGTGGTCCAATCGTTTTGATGGCATTTGTCGATTTTGTTTGGACTTGAAACATAATCTTATTAACCCGACCATCTCAGTCAGCGATATCAAACGTGTTGGCTATGCCTTACTGAGTGTGGTTCTGAAAAAAACCAATTAAACCTATATAAATTTGCTTGCGATCTACTTTGGATAGCGAGTGACACAAGTTGAACATTTGTTAGGTTCGTTAAGCTCATTAAAGAAGGGGCCGTTGCGCAACCAGTGAGTAAAAAGCATTTTTGCCGTCCGAGGCTATTTGGAAAACTTAATTTAATCACCTATCACCAAGAGCCTTGACTGACACCCACTGCACTCGCTGAAACGCCACCACTGCCGTTCATTTTCAGTAACCTGGAATCTACAATTGAGTCTGCGTACACGTAAGCGTTAGCTAGTCATATCTCAACATAAATTCTACCTTTTTATCTTGGAAAATATCCGGTTGCTTAAAAGTCACGCATATCAAGCGCATACGCCACAGCTTGATGACCACAGATCGATCGAGAAACCAGCATACTTCATAAACACAGTGTTCTTTTTTAATTTTTGACAACTGAAGCTGTTATACTGGGGAGTTCAACCGTTTCCTTTTGCATGCAGCTTATGCTGCTATGCCGGTTGCTACTATAAAAGGTGAGATCATGTGAAACTTTAACGGATAAGCCTGAAGCTATCCTAACCAAAAATTCCTGCATACTTGAAGCTTTCACACATCAGAGAGACATCTTATAACTAAGTACTCTTGCATTCACTTATCGCATTCGACTGCAGAAACAACCTGCTAGGAAGCCAATAGGTTAACAGATTTCAGTTAGTCAATTTCTTCGGACAGACGCTCTCTCGGCAAAATATTGTTGGTTTCAACGATGTTTTGTTCAAGCTTGACGAAATTACTTCTGTTTTACACAAACATTTTTCTGAAAAAAAAAATCGCTCTAAGCGGAGAGGCTACAACGACAAGTACAAATTATAAAGTGCCGCCACAAACTGTACGATTTGTTGTTGTTGAACACACATTAGGCCAGCAGCTTGCCTCTGAATAAATTTATGCAACTGCAAGCAACCATTCTATTATTCAGAGCAACGTCTTGCACTCGATGCTTTGAGTCATAATTAATGAGAAGTAATCTTGCAAAATGCACCAGACTGTTTTTGGGGTCATCTAGCAGATGGCTCTTAATGCTTCGTAACGACGAAGTCATTGTATGAATCAAGTTGTTCATGTAAAAAAGATCTATTACGATAAGATGGTGCTGAGAGTTTGCTTAATGTTGCGATGGTCCAAAAATCATCCATTTGTCCAACGCTGATGCAGTTCGAAATAAACTTGACGAGTAGTAGTTTACCTACTATGATGCAAGCGTTTGAAAAACCTACTCACCCAAGACTTATTTCAAGGCTAATAAGGGTGCCTTTATTTTCACATTACAGTTCATACGGTGACCAAACCAACAGCTAACAACGGGTACAAGTTATCCATCTGTAAAGTAGCTGCACTCCTACCTACGATGTATGGTTTCCTTCTATGAACACACATACATATCAGTGGACCAAATCTGGTCCCAGGCATCCAAAAAGCTCACAAATAAAACGGAACACTACATAATCTGTCTGATGACGCCCTTGACAACATCGAAAGCAGATCTTCCAGTCTACTGATCAATGAGAACCATATATCCTACGTTTGAGGAAAAATAGTCCAGTTGATGTCACCGTCTGCTTTGACCGACGTCACATGAAAGCATGCGTTTTTCTTATCATTATACTGTTATATCTCCACCCTCAGTCCATTACGTTCTCATCGAGAATCCTTGTTATTACGCGCATAATTATATAGTTTCACACTAGTGAGCAGACGGAACGATGTGCTGTCCCTGAGAATAACGCCTGATTTGCGCATATATCTTGTCTGAGAAAAGTCCGGTGGAATAATTAAGTTTCACATCTGAGTCAAAGGACGATAATCCAGTGTTGTATGCCACTGTTCTGACGCAAAAATTAGCAATCAGACATGTGTGACTGTAATTGCAGAAAAATTTGAATGCGTGTTGAAACGCAAAGAAACGAGTTGAAGTAAATTGACACATTTTTCACATCTCCACCTAAAGCGGATAGGGATATTTGAGTTTATTTGGGAAGACAAGCTACATGCAGAGAATAAAAAATAATTTGAAAGTTGACAGTGTTTTGAGACAAAGTTTTGAAAATTGTTGGCTTGTGTTACACATAAAGATCCCGTACCAACCTCTATCATTATTGGATATCAACTTAGAAAGCAACACTGATTGTCAAAATTTTCATTTGAAACAAAACGACTAGTTCCACCGAAAAACAACTCTAAAATAAGATATAGGTATTACTCGAACATTAGCGATTTGATTTTCCAGGTTCTGTTTAGTAATCTGACCACTTTTGAACAAACGACAGGCTAGTATAGTTTCAAGTTGCACCGGGAAAGTGTGCATCACAATTTAAGCGGACGATTAACTTTGGTTGGCTACTGTGAGAATGCTTTCAATTTTAGAAAATAGTACGTAAGTATCAGTCTGTTGTCTAGGATTTAGGACAAGTTAAAAACGTTTTGTGGCATTTCGAGAATCCTAAACCGTTACGATTTTTTCCCACATGTTTAGCCTATCTGAAAGGTAACGGTTTATTTGACTAATCCACATTACAAGCGTATATGTCAACAAAGATAAGTATCACCGTGGATTAAAGCGTTGCACAAGGTGAACATTTTAAAAACCGCAGACCAAACGTCAAATAACTTCACGTGGTTTAAACCACCGATGATGTTCCATTTTTAGTTTCTTAGATTCAAACTACCAAGACTTCTTTTATGTTACAAATGTACACTGAATGGCGGTTGTAATTTCCCATATTCCAGTTAAGTTGAGCTGTTTACTATAAAAAGGCAAACCCAATGAGTCCACTTTCTGAGTAAACCGGAACAAAATTAGCAAGATGGTATGTGTTGCCAAATATATCATATTAAGATTTAACGATATTTGTGGGAAATGATATTATCCATTGGGTATTCTGAACTTGCTTGTTACTTTGAGTTAAATAGTAAGCCAGATCATCAGCAGATACGCAGTTCAAAACATCTTCGGAAGGTGCTCAGCGCAAAGTTGATCATCCCTCATTTCCTTGTGCAAAACAGCTCCCACTAAAATGGCATTGGCGTTGTAAAATTATGGTGATTGTTCTGAGCTCATTCTTTCACCCTCGCTCCGTTCAGTCTAACCGTTAAAGCCTATCAATATTTTGGTAGAGAAGTGAAAAAATTGATCGGTAAATATGACTGGGTTTGCTGAACGAACTCAAGTCCCCCCTTGGTTTCATGACATTCACCAACAAAAATCATAGTATTGCGTTTTCCGTCGAACAACAGACGGCATTTATATGCAGCCTGAATAGTAGCACTTATGTCAGTAACAAAGGAGTCATTTAGCTAGAAGTCATGCAAACTATTGTTTAGATGAGTACACATTCCAATCGCGATTTATATTTTAAGTGCAAACTAATCACGCAGCCATGTGTCAGCTGAAACTGTGCATGCAAATGCATGAGACCAAATCAAAGTGTATTAATGAGCCTCCGGTAAAACTTATGCGTAATGGATTTATTTATCTTGCTAGTGTTAACACTATTCGTTCTGACTACCGTCATCACACGCTAGAAGCGTTTCGCGAAAAAGACGTTTTCATGCGCATGAACGATGTATGTTTCCTAACCGAAATTATTTATTTCACAAAATGCAGTGTGGCAGATTTTTTTAATTTTGACTCTCGACGCACCTTACAAATATCTCAACTGTGAGTCGACCATCTTAAATAAAATTACGTACGAGAGATTTGCGCGAGCAAATAAGGAAATTTTTAAATTTTAATCAATATGGTATGTAGAGTTTATTTTTAAAATGTAAGTTGTCAGTAAATGGTCTGCTATCTTCCCTAGCAAGCCTATTTTAACTTCGTGATATTCGTCATTAACATCAACAGTAATATATCAACAGTTCACACTGATGCGTAACTGCCACATAACCATGAAAATAAAAGTAAACCGTCTATAGGAAGAGAGTAGAAAAAAGAAGGGAACGGGAAGGGACCTAACCGCCAGAAATAGTTGCGCTCATAGTCAAGCAGTTAACGTCAAACTACCTACACCTTGCCTGCAACCAACCAAACAACAAGTTCACAATATTACCGAACCGTAATAATACTCTATACAATAATTAATTAAGCCTTTCTGACAAAAAGGAATTGGTCAATTGTTAAAGAAGGAAACATACGCAGCGAAACATTGCAAGGTGACCGTTAGGCAGATAGCATCATTACCCGAAATTAGAGATTGCGTGTAACAATGGGAAAATAATTACGTGTCGATAATATTCAGTAAGTGTGAAATAGGTAGAAAGGTAGTTCTCTCAACTTGAGTCCACAGTGGTGACTGCATATGCCGTAAGACACGCCCGTTGGGAAATGCCAACGGATGTTTGGTCATATTCGAACGAATATCAAGCCCTTGTGTTATCCATCTGTTTACCTGATCCCTGCAACTGCCTCACTGCACAAACCATTGCTATCACACATCACGCGTTTAGGAGCCACTACAGATTTACGTCCACACCCTAGTAAGGCGTGGATTCTGTTTCACTGTGGATTATTCCATTCTGTGAATAATCGACTGTTAAAAATGGGCATTTTACGTTCCCTTCCAACTTTTTAAGCGCTTGACCGTGTGTAATTCGGTAAGTACTTTATATACGTGAATGAAAATGTCACATTACGGGTGCGCTCAAACACAGACCCAGATGTTTTCCAAAATAAACGTTGACGGAACTAGAGTCGTTCGGAGCAGGTGACTCGCCGGTAAAGTTTACTCAATGGTGAATATTCATAAACCAGCCATGGAGAAAGATGAGGGCTATGAGGTTCATAGTATGATAACAGGCTGTAAAAATGAACCATTTTTGTTTGCAGCCGTGCTTCTAGCAAAATGATCTCGCAATACGTTTTTACGCCAAGATTTTAGCTGCCGAAGGTGATAGGTTGAGGTTTATCATTGAAGAGGGTTACCAGCGGTTAGAAACTAATGGTAAACGAATACATGTTCCAATTCATCCGAAACTCAAAATAAAAGGATTTGATTGGAATTTTGGGCCATCAAAAAAGGTTACTTAGCACTAATGTTGTGGAGGTGCATACTGCGATTCCCAAGCCAAGTGTTGCTAGACTCAACGACACGTGTTTGGTGGAAAGCAATCAAGTTGAGTATGTAGTATATGCTGCAGCATATACTGCTTGTCTTTTTTTCACACCATGGAGCTGACCGTTTTGATATGGTTCAATTCTTAGAAGCAACTAACTGTGGGAAAAGACAACACATACTTCCGCTTGTTGCAAATGCGATTTTGATATGTTGCTAAGCGGTAGTAAACTTTTCATTTCGAAAGCCCAGTGTGTGTGTGGCAATGGATACGTTTAAGACGGTGGCGAGTTCTTTAGAAAATACCAAAAGAAGTGTATCCGGTTCAACTACGTGTAAAATCTCATCCACATAGGAGGTTTCAGAAAGTACCAACATCAATAAAAATGTATAGTCTTGTCTGTAGCATATTACTGTACTTCCGAACAAGCTGCCCGGTTAACTACGGTGTTTATACACACCGAGAATATTGTCAACAATGAACATTTGTGAAGGTCTCAAAATGATTGTCTTCAAAGATAACAAAATGCATTCAGTCATCTTTTTTCAGACCAGACCTTGAGCATTTAGGTTATGGAGAAACCACGAATGCCTACGTCAACCAGCGTCAGTGATAAATCCGGCTAGACCCACTGAGTTTAATCGATTTTCTTCCCAGTGAACAAATGTTTGTTAGTGCATTAATAACGCAAACGTAATTTTCGTACCAGTGGTTTTTGTCCTTCAAACACTGGTTATTTGGTCGACCATGGCCGATAAGCACAGAAGAGTTGGTTGCTGGTCTAACGTCATCTACCATAACATAAATATGAATACCTTGAGATTAAATGCGATCGCTACAAACCAGATAATATACGTGCTGAATAGTATTTGCTACGCCGGTGTAAGTGCAAAGTATTGACGTCATTGCCTTGAGATTAGCTTGAACTGGCTGATTGAGTTACAAATTTTCTAACTTGGTCAACAGGGTAGTTAACTTTGCACCGCATATGGCTCTAATACTTCATTATATAAAAATGAATTTTGAAAAATCCTGCAATCAGGGACTAACAGAAGCTGAGATTTACCCTACTTGTCGGATTCGCTGTTGGACGAGTTGAAGGGCAGCTGGTTGAATGCACGGGATTCCACCAACTTCAGCTGAAAGTTAACTATTAGAGGTGCACTTGAGAAATAATACTCCCTGTGACTGTGACTTCAACATGTTAGCAGAAAAGGAGAATGATCATTTTCCACTGGACACAACGAATAATCATTCAATACGGAATTCAACACCTTAGTGACAAGTGCGAAAGAGAAAATGAAGTCTAACTTGGTCAGAACTGTTTACAGTACCTCGTCTAATTCCCTGAACGTTAACGTGAATCTTGCGACTAAAGCTATCAGCTGTATTGCTGTGAGGATGGGTTTTGGTGGGGAGTTTCAGAAAGGACGAACCTCAACAACGACCAAGTATTATCCACGGCTCAGTTGATGCTCAAGATGTACGGTGGTACCCAGACAGCTGTAGCTGTGATGGGTTATAGATGTTGAGTGCCTTGAGTTTAATCTCAGTCGTGATTGACACACTGATAGTACGAAGTTAAGTGTCCAAATTTGACCTCATTACAGTCAAGGGTGGTGCAGTCTGTAAAATGCGATACAACAATTATTGTGTTCCACAATCTGGTTATTGATTTTCTAATCGGTGAAGTGTCATCCTGGTCATTGATTAGAGTACAGCCTGTCTTAGTGTTCGGTTTGCGTTGAACACAGGTCAAGTTCCTGCGCTTGCTTCAAATTTGCAATTATATTGTGTTATTTTGTGCAGTTCCCTCGAATTCGTTTAATGTACCAAAAGCTATCTATTGGTCAATTGCAGAACATTTATTGCCCAGTCAGTGATGACGATGTTCAATAAATAAGCAACTGGAATATGTAATCTGGTTGCTAAAACAATCATCACCCTGTTTATGACTGAGTATGAATCGTTGGCATTATGCTTCTTTTTTTAGTTCTGTAGAACGTATAGAGATGCAGATATTCAAAAATTGGTAATCCGGCTCAATCTGATGCATGCAAATAAGGTTACGTTAAGTATATTCTACAGAGACATTCAATCAACTCATTGAGTAAGGCATATCGGCTTTGATGAACAAACATACATAAATTCGTGTAAATGCTTGAGATATCCGCTTTAATCAGACGTCTTCCTTGATATTGCTTCTTTTTTCATGCACATTTATCGGACCTAGTGAAAACATATCATGGCAATGCTTCGTTTTTATGCAGCATGCAAAAACGAAGCTAGTCGCGAGAATAGAGAACCTTGTTTTGGAACGTTATGTCGACTGGTGTGAAAAATGTTTGAATTTGGAAAAACTGCTTTTAATTTTTCTCTTCGCCGGGATGGAAAGCTTTCGCTAAGCAAAATCTACTGCCTTCCAGTTTGAGACACGGAAAGGTGTGACAAAAATCGAAATCGCATTTGCATACCATCCGTCTCTGATACGCTCAAAAGGGAAACAGTGATAAGCTGCGGCGTGAAAAGTAGGACTTTTCTGAAAGTGAAACGTTCGTCTTCGTTCCACATATATACATATATGAAATCTTATAGGTATACTCGCTAATGTGCTTGTTATTTCAAACAATAAGGAAAGAATGTGTTACGATAGGTTATTCGTGTACAAACTCGGTCTTAATGAAATGCCATGATTGTATGTTAATTGCAAATCTCGAACTGGGTCTGCGGGATCCGACAGGTTCCAATTACTGGTAATGAGCTAGAGGTGTCAGAAGAAAACAGAATTTGTAGCATTCGTTCACTTAAGTGGTCGCGTTTATTGATCATCTCGCTTCATTCTGCTAATTCAAGTACTGGTTATATTTCAGCTAACACATTTTACATGCGATTGTCTTATTGACAGGGCTTGCCAATTGCTGTTAGATAGGCACAACCATTTTGCTTCAAAACTGACAACACAGTTTTTCCCATTCGTGTTCAACATTCTGATTTCACAGCGTTTGTTGGTTTGTAAAAGAGTTGACAATTGAGTAGTGCAAGCAATTTGGTTTGACCACTGCAAACGCAATATACCCTTCTACAGATGAGACAACTAGAGTGTGCATGGAATTCGTCTCATCGTTTTACTGTTATCTGAACATGGAACTGACTCAACATCCGTGTAAGTGTGAGAAATAGATTTGCTCTCCAAAATGTATTTTGGTATTAAATAACAAAAAATATCTGATGTTGTGGTGACGACAGTTATATCAGCCTTTCGCCAACTGATGTTCCAGGCCTGTGCAAGCGTCGAATCCGGGTTGACAAGAAATTTCATAACGATTAAGTAACACGCATCCTATTCAGTAAATGGTACTCTAAGAGCCTTTCCAGATGTTCACCGAAGTTTTATTAGGTAACAGTTTGCTTTTATAGACAGATTGGTCCACGAGAGCTTCTTAATGATCGCTTACAAGGTAATGGAAGCAGATAATTGATTAGCAACCTCATCAACTCAGTGAGGGACAGAGCCTGTTGGGATAGGTCACCTTATTCAACAAGGAAAACAGGTGAATGTTTCAATCATTTTCTGCTCTCCCTCATGTCCAGAAGAACTATTTGCTATAGTGCAACCTTCAAGACCTATTCCACAACTCCCCTCCCGTCGGCATATGTATCCAACTGTTAACGTACACGACGCCAATTAGTATTTTATGAGGTGTCACTTCGAAATGTCCTTTGAATCGGACTTTGAACTGAAGCTTTCAACATATGTGGTGAAACGAACACCACGGCTTGAGAGTAAGAATCATTTACTTTACTCGGACTAGAGTAGGCTAACGTCTGGTTGCATCAGTTTCGCAAAACCTTGGTCGAACCATAAGGTAACAACAATGACAAATATGAGATCAAAAGCTGGAGGTTGACTATCTCAATGATTAATGATGAACGTGATGAGTTGGTGAAGATAGAATGGCACAACCACTCATTCCATTTTTACTGTATCTCACAGTGGCACTGGACTGTTCACCATTCAAACTACATTTTTACTCTAGTTTGAAATACCGATGGAGACCTTTGATTACATTATGTGGGCAATATTTAAAAATGCTTGAAAACCTTTGCAATAAAAGTACTCGGATATAATCCATGCTTCAAAACAACGGCTGAATTTCGGATCTTACACATTATATTTTGGTCGAGAAATTAAAATCAGAAAGCGATGCCACCTGAAAATTTGTTATTCACGTGTTCACAATATGGGGTGACACTAATGTAATTATGAAGCCTGGGTGAAGCGTTTTTGTGCACACGAAATTAATCCAAGCTCTGAACATGGTTTGGTGCTTCCTTGTCTTCCATTTTAACGGCTTCCTGAATATACGGTATTTTAGAATATTTTGACTGAAATAGATGTGTTCGAATCGTTCTCGGTCGTACGGACAATACTAGTAGTAACAGAGAGACGAGTGAATATATACGGACAGTTTCATGCCTGTCTTTCATTTTTTTTAAACTGATTTCTTTGATGTCTAGCAAAAGCCAGCTAAGGGTGAATCCTACATATCTCAACGTGCTACCAAAAGCGTGTTCCAATCAGGTTGATACCAAGTAACCCCAAATGTAGGTCTCATGAACTAGTCCGTTCAAATAAATTGTCTATGTGTGAACCCATGAGCAATATGCTACAAAGTAGAAGTTTTCATATACTGTAATTAAACAATGAAATGTTTGTTGTGTAATTAAAGCGGCATGTTGGCCATTGATACACTCGTAGTTGCAGTTCACATTTTCCGGAGAAAAACGTTCCAACTAGAAAACAAAACAATCATCCCGACTCTTAGAATTTCTCCTTCAAATTTACAACTTAGTTAGGACCTACTTTGTTGACATTGATGCAAATCGATAATCGGCAGCGGAATCATCCCATTTTCATTTGGCATACACACGCTCCTTAGGCCTGACTTTAGTGAATCGAGTAATATACATAGACCTGGCTAGGTCGAAAATTGTTTTACAGTTTTCACTATCTCCTGATTTGTCCGTGCAGCCCGGATCTGTCATAATTTTATTCAATCCTTTTCTAAATTATTTGATTATTTCATGGGGTAAACCTTGTGTCGTCCGTCACTGTTTGTGGTTATCAAAAACTCATTGACAACTTAGTCACACAGGCTATGATATGCCCAATTTTTGCTCAAACACTTCGTCCATCTTACTATTAAACGTACAAAACTTCTACAAATAGCCGTTAGAATTTCATTTACGATATCTTTTCTCCATACATTATTATTTTTGATAGTACGCTAAAAACGTACTACCACTCACGTTTTTAATTTTGACGCCGTTTTTTCTCAGGCAGGCGTAATATTTTCCTCGATTTAATACATTTATTCGAAAACCCTCCCAAATGTTCTCATTTGTTGTGAAAAATATCAGATTTATGGAATACGGCTTTTGCCCAGAAGACCAACAACACATTTTTCACGAGTTGATTCTCTCGTTTAAGAAGCAACAATCTCTTG
This sequence comes from Paragonimus westermani, assembly GCA_008508345.1. NCBI lineage: Eukaryota > Metazoa > Platyhelminthes > Trematoda > Plagiorchiida > Troglotrematidae > Paragonimus > Paragonimus westermani. Next base: position 251,315 of record QNGE01000370.1, read on the forward strand.
ACCGTATTCGACCGCGCGGATAAACCGCCTGACCCTTTCCATTGCTAACTCAAATTAACCGTTTTGTGATCTGTTATATGGGCTAATCAGCCGTTGAATAATTACTGGTATAATAAAAAATTGATAACACACGAAGCTTTTTACCTCGCTGATGAATACTGGGGACGCCATACGCCCACGGCCCACGCAGAGGAAGTTTGATCGCTGCTTTCTTTATCATTTTGAGAGTGTTCTGCTAACGAAGTGGTAATCCCTTCCTATTTTAATAATTCCAGTGAAAAATAAAGTCATAGTTTGCTGGGTAATTCTCGCATCGATATGGGTTCCTTTTGTTGGCATGAGTCATGCTTTCCAAGTGTGTAGTTATCCGAAAAGTAATCACCAGTTTGATTTTCCATTCTCAGCTGGAGAGGTCCATAGCGCTCTCTACCGGTGTAGCTTTTGAGTGTGGGTTGTGCACAATAGGTATGTTACAGTTTTAAGCAACGAAGTGATTGTGGAACTAATCGTTGTGTCATTAAAGCTCGCCAGTTCACCTCAAACCGAAAAACCAGTGTCCAGTCCCGTAGTACGCACAGCATTTCCTCTTGACATCCGTCCCTTACTCTTCTACTGAGTACGATATTGATAGGACCACGTTTCACACGCTTTTGGATGCTTGGTATCATCCAAGCCAGTCGTTTATATTCCGATGTTCGTAGAAATCATCAGAAAAATGGTGTGACAAACAAGCTCTTTTTCGGTTATTCATCATCAGACCAATTACCCAACATTTATTTAGAACAAAGTTGTCAGTACGAAGCGAACTTTTGCGTTTTGATCGGTCATTGTGTGAACTGTTGGCCAGGACACCTTCAGCGCGTGAAGAAGGCGTTTCTGTGCGCAGTTATCTGGGTTATTCAGTCAAATTTGGTAGCTTTTAAGTGAACTCCGCTGACTCGATAGGTGGGAGAAAAACAAGAAGCCAGGTTGACAGTATGATGTAAAACTCGTGAACACACTTTGGGGTAACGTGGAGACACCGGGGAGCAGTGATTTCCCGAAGTAGTGGTTCCAGCTAGAGTGATGCGAAATGACAGACAAGCATAAGCCGAAGGCTCAGTAAGTCATACACACGGCTTACACAGACGAAACCTAAATTGTCGCCAACAGCACAGCAGTACGTTCTGTTGCCCAATTCAATCTCTATCCGTGTGACCTTGCCAGTTTCGATTGCGCCTTACAGTTTATCATGCGTGTCTTCATTGTTATGAGATGAAAAACATTACATCCCCTCATATGAATACGGAACACTCTGTCCGCAATTATCACTTGCGTTCCAACCTGGAATACCATATCACAGTTGGGGGTTGCAGACGGATTAAAAGTCAATATGGGGTTTGTTTTGTACAAATAGTCGTTCTTCCGTCAGGGGTACAGTAGTTAAGACGTTCCATATCACATGTCGATAGACACTTTTCCTTAGCATGGGCATACAGATTTACGGACCTTGCATTCTTTCTAATCTTAAGACGCATGAGTCCAACGTTGCATCAGTACTTTGTTTACACCAGATTGTAGGTCATATCGCATGTCTAATTTGAAGTGGTAGTAAAAGCCGTAGTTATGATTTACTTAATTGCGTGAAGTATATTTAGTAACTAGGTACTCTTCCAAATTCCATTTAACTTATTTATGGGTTGGCTGCGGAGTGGTTACCAGACTGCAGGTAGTCAGGTTAATAAACTTGGTCTGCCAATACCGTAGTGGTTGGAAAAAAATAAAATTTTATTCGTCACTTATTTGCGTTTTTCGCGCGCACCGAACGATTTGAAGAACCCGTCGAAAAACACTTATAATCATATCTTTAACTTTACTTCAATGTTGTTGCAGGGAACAAAGGACAACCCCGAGAAGTGTCAACTACGTACACAGAGGTCATACTGAGCTTCCTGTCACAAGCGACCTTCATTGGACTAGTGACTGATGAACAAAAGCCCCAGCACTCAACCTTGATTGTTGCCGACCTAGATCCGCCTTAGTTACTGGGTACCGACGAAGAAATGGCCGTAAATTTAGATTTATTATGAATAAGCACTGAGTGCACGGACGAATTTCATTAAGGTCAGAAATTTTGAAATAAATTACTATCAGATATAAGAGGAAAATACTACACATAGCTTTCGATGTGTCTCTCCTCAAAACAAATAAGTTGACGTTCGATAGAAACTGAATTATGGAGTGAATGGGTCCATCAGATGTTTCCGACAGTGAATTCAAAAGATGTGGATCAACTGACGCCAAAGAATATAGAGTTCCTCAAGCAATGAACGCGTGCAAACAAATTCAAAGGGTAAGATTGAATGGCAATAGTAGAATCAGGTGAAACTTAGAGAGACAGTCACGCACAAAATTGGTCACCAGTGTATATATGTTCAAAGGTTATCTGTAAAATTTCACTACGTTCACCCTCCTTGTTGGAGAATCGAGTCCACAAAAAAGGCTGTTGAGAATCACGTGGAAATGAAAGAATGTATATAGGCTACAACCGTCAAAAAGCCAAAATATGCTTCTGAATAAAACACCGATGTCTAAAATCGCTTTTCACCAACATCTTGATTAGAGCGAAAACACAAGAATCGATAGTGAGTGGGGACGTCTCAAACGTTTCCACTGCCCACGCAACCGTCCTGAAATGCTTTTGTCAACCAGAATGTATTTACTGTAGACTGTTCTTACGAATATAACATAAAACACAGTTTCGCCAGTTTAAAAATGGCATGTTACCAAAAGTCACACCCTTCTATTCTGTTGGCATATAGTGGAATTAAATCGAACAGTCTGCCCACTAGACGATAACGCTCTTTTCCGGAGGCTTTCTAATGTAATTCATTTCCATCAATTTGGGAACTTTGCTGATTCTTAATATAGCTTATTGCTGATGAGTTCAGCTTAACCAGCTTTAACCACGTGAAAAAAATCGAACTCAACAATTGCACGCTCATAAAGAAATAGCTAGATGTCCGCAGTTTGTTGAACTGTTTCTTTTCCGCCATCGTCCATCATTTGTGCTTAGGAACTTTACACAAATGTGGTCCACCCAACTAAGGTCCACCATAATGCTAATTCAACAGTCAAAGAAGCTTGCAGGAAATTTTCATTCTTCGCGCAGTAAAAATGAACGTGTGGTGGCAGGGCTTCCACTGAAAGACCGACAAACACAACCCGCCGACGTTTTCCACCGCTTCACCAAACCAGCAGGTATGGCTTGCGAAATTTCAATTCTGACTAGACCCACGCTTATAGTTCGCCGGCCATACTATCACACTACGGGACCTTCATATATATTTCCATGTGTTGACTATCTAAAATAATGGCTAACAATTTCCCACAATGTCAAACTCAACATACTCCAAAGTAATAGTTTGAACTTTGCCGTGAACCCCCTTCTGCTTACCTTGTACCGTCTTACTTAGTCGTTTACTCGACCGCTTCATTGCATGAGACTGCCGAAAATACTCCTCTGTGTACAAGAGCTGCTCTTCTTCCAGTTAGTGCTTTTATTTACTAGACAGTAGTGTCAAACACGTAAGTGGATCGCCAAAACATTCTTGACGTTCAGCCCGCGCATGCTTTGTTTCAGTTTGTCATGCCTTCGGTGAGTCGAGTGTACGCCATTTCAAGGCTATTTGTAATCAATTTTCAATCAATTTGTCTTTTAAAGGCTTCGTCATCGTGCCGCAAATTGACTACACTTGCATCACTGAGATCAATAATTCCTCGTCAGTCAGTTTATCGTTTTCACCTCTTTGCGGGTAGGTCGATTACTTTTTAGATGCCTTTTGTTCTACGATGCAAGCACAATAATTCTTACCGGTGCTTTTCAGTTATCAAACGAATAGCTTTACAGATCGCTTCCTAAGCTCTCCATGTGCGTTCAACAAAGAATGTCATCATTGTGCCCGCTTACATGCATGTCTGATTGTAGGGTTATATCTTTGTGGATGCACTGCCCATCCCACGAGTTTGTTTCCAAGTTCCACCGCAACCGTGTCCCTTTCTACGGGCTCTCAACCCAGGGCCACCTCCAACTGTTGATCAAATAAGTATAACGTTCGCTGGCTTAATGCTCACGCGATTTTTAAGAAATCCTAACTAACGGTCAAATACAGTTCTTCTAGTCACTCCGTTGGTATAGGTGACAATTGCTTTCATCTGTTTGAGCAGAATTTCAATGTCACCATCAGTTTACTGGTTGCTCTGACCGCATTTAGCTTTACATTCGGCAAATTCGTTGCCATTTATTCTCTGCCTCACATCTGTCAGTGGATTACGCGTATGACAAAACCATGAGAATTTTCCAACCTTCCAACTTCAAGTGAGCAAAGACATTTTTACAAGTCCATTTAGACTAGAGAATGTTTCACTAGAAGGAAAAGATGCAAGTGGAACCTGGAAGCTTTTCAGGCACACATGAACGCAACCAACATCTCACCATCTTGTTGAGAAAATGTGCTACCTGAGAAAACGTATGGTAGATCATAGCTCTCATTAGACTCTGTAGCTGGTGTGTGGTAGTCCTGTCGACAAGTCGATGGTCAAGTGGTTGTGCCGAAAACGGAGTATATCATATGCGATTCAGCAAGGTTCATGGATGCAGTCAGGTATTTCTAGCTAACAGCAGTTGTTACACCATGGTACTGAGTGGACATATTTGCCAAGAGTTTTGGGTCCTAGCGTGTCGAGCGGCACGTCAAGCCTGGGTAACAGGGATGAAGTTTCTTGTGTAGTCAACAAATGGAAAGTGGAAAACAGGCTATCCCATGATGACCTTAACTGTTCAGCGTACGGCAGGAACTGTCCTCTACAGTGCTCGGTCCTTCGTCTTGTACAGGAACAGTGCAATGTTGCCAGGATGGTGCTAATATGGTCGATCGTACCCAGGCTCAGTAAGAGGGAACACGTGAAAAAGTGTGGCTCCCCTATTATCGGGCTATATGGGGCCGGGTGGTGTTATGTACACTGGGAATACCCAACCACTTCGGTAGCCCAATATGGCACAGATGAAACTGAGTGATGTGTATTTTGGGTACAGAATGTAGCAAATGTTACTGCTCAAATTTTCATGCATTACGATGGGTTTTGCCGGAAAATAACGCGTAATTCACACCTCAGATGATGTGCTGTTCCCGTAATTCACCCACCGATAATGCTGTGTGACACCTGAGTTTGTGTCCAGTGTTGAACGACGTTAAGGTCAATGATGACTGAAAGTTTTACCTCTTCGGATTAAAAGTGTTCCCGAATAGATTAATGTGCCGAAAAACCTGGTCGCTCACAATGCTTTGACGTCAATTGGAATATATTCCTCATCAAGAGCTATGATCTTATGTTTACAGTGTTTACGAATAACAAGAACTTTTCCCCTCCGATGCTGGTTTTTAATTCCATCATCTTCAGGGCACCAGATACTTTCGCAAACATTGCACTGAGTCGTTTTACGTTCCGTTCTAGAAGCACGGGCTCATCAGTTCACCTGAACCGCTGATCACTGCATGGTGAAGCAGTTAGCCAAGCCCAACCCTGGACTGATTCCAAATTCCCTCTACCTCCATGGCGAATAACAAAGGTCATTGCAAGTAAACTTGACATCCACTGCAATCTGACTGACTGAAAGTGCCACCACGTGTGTCTGTTGCAGCTCGAAAGGTTTAAAAGTACAGCGCGCAAGAACACAGAATACCTCAGATGGCTTGTTAAACGGGTTTCGTGATACTGTATCCAACTTATTGATGTAGCCAAAGTGGGCTGACATGATGGTTCTGGAGAAAAATTCGGGAGCGGAGTCAGAAGTAAAACAATCGCGATTATGAAAGTAACATGGTGTGAGATGTAGATGAAACGGTGGGCAAATTACAGGTGAGAGTTTCACTTCTGTCAGTTTATTGGCTGATGTCACTGAGATGGTATTAGAAACATGTCACCCCAGGGTGAGCGTGATGCATGAGCAACAAACGTAATCTGGATATCTCTCACAAGCAGAAACGGTTATAATACCCAGCCTGGCTACTTACTTTCAGAATGTTTTCTTAACACCTTGAAATAGAGGTAGTGTGTTATATGAAGCAAGGAATTTCATACGATATGCCCCTGCTCCAGTAACCACATCAGCCAGGAACAGGGTGAAGGAAAAGTGACATGGTCTGGAGGGTGATGCCTTTGGTGGAATTGTTGGGGAGAACATGGTGCGCTTGAAAACTACCATCTAGTCTTCGGCGGAAAATCGAAAGGAGATGTCATTGTCTCTAAGAGTCTGTGGACAACCGTTAATTCATCGCTGCGTATGGATGCCTCACTAGTTGATTCCCGTTGTGTCATTTTAGCCTGGACTTAGCCGATTAACGATACAGGTCCCTGTTGCTGGAAATAGAAACTGCAGCAAAACGTCCAGCTGTAAGGCGTTCGGCTTGTTCTCATTCTGGCGGTTGATACTCTGGCTGGCGGAGTGCAGATTGGCCAAAGCTGGAGGACGCCACTTCTTCGGCAAGTGATGGGATACATGCCGATACCTGCTTAGACTGGTTGTGTATTGTGATTTTCGTGAATGTTTCACGTTTGTACCCGATTGGGTGTTTAAGTCAACAGCGTTGAGCGGTACTGTTCATGAGTGAGATTTTCCTAAAAGTAACCGGTTATGACAAATGTCATGAGTGGCTAAACAGTTACACCAAGCTTCATGCCCTTTTCTCTTCTGCACAAAGGAAAATGTGTCCGCAGCCACGCACTCAGATTTAGCACCTGACAACATTCCTTCCAAATATACTATGTACAGGAGTATGTACAGGCAAATACGGATGCAGAGAAACAATGATGTATTTTCACGATCTTTGGCAACCGGTACCTAAACACCAAGTAGGTCGCTGTATCATGTGAGTAGTCACTAACCTTTTGCCAGTCGAGTTTTAAACTGCGAATGTTCGACAACTGCAACGAGGAGGCAGTCCATTGCGTGGACTACTAGTATTTCTAATATAATCACCACCGGAATTGATACCTCACACCGGCTACTTAGATAGTGGCGCTGAAAACCGTTTTTCCATTGCGCTGATCCTAGCGGTGCAGCAATATTGGTTCTCGAGCAAGTGAAATCATTAATTGGCAACTAAAACCCATCGGTGGTTTAGAGCACGGATATGAACGCTATTACCCGGCGTCGACGTCACGTGATGCAGATTCACCTCAGTGTCGCAGCGGCTAACATACCAGCGTGCAAGGTACCAGGGAGCATTCACTCAGCCAAACTAACAACCGAAGAATTGAAGGAACCGCGCATACAGTTACTCAGAACTTACTCAGATATCAGTTTGGTGAGTGAGGCAAATCGACCAAGTATTCTTAAACAAGTAATTCTCTGAAAAACCGGGCTAATAGAACAGCTGCTGCAGAGAGCCACGCGCTATATCTGAGCGTATAACAGTCAGGACAGTAAAACATGATTACCTTTATTACTGTGAACAGAAAATGTGCCAACTGGGTGAATCGTCAGTAACTCAGATATCAAGCAATCGCGCTGTGCTTTGTGCAGCTTCAGAGTATAACGTCTAGTGGAGCTTTTCACTTGTAGACATACAGCTGCGTTTTAAATTCGGAACAAATCAACTGCAACCAAGGTTTTGGCCACTTATTCCGAGTGGACAAAAACTAAACCGGATTCCGGATTATCTCATGACCTTTTAAAAATTAGATAAGTTTAAGTTCGACGTGGTTCAAATTAGAGTATGCTGAAAGTAATTCTGTTAAGCGTATGGTCTGGAGCAGTTTCACCTTGCCTGTCCTGAGGCTGAGGAGGCATTCCAGTCAACACAATATTGATATGAAGTTGTTGATAACACCAACCGGACACAGACGTCATCTTGCCTAGAGCTTTCAAGTCCTTCAGTCCTGACGTCATTTTCCACTGTGGTCAGTTCCATAATCCACTCACACCCGAAAACGATCTTACCGGCCGATCACCTTATTCCTAAAAGTAAATGTGAAACTTATCGCAAGCATTCAAACTAGGGTTACGAGAAGTGCGACATCACCCAGAAAATTCCCTTTTTAAAATAAATCAGTGCAATTAAATCAATTTCCGATATATTACGGACACGCTCAAGAAGACACCATAGACCACTTCACTCCCTTGGTCACCCACCTGGAGATCTCCCTTTTAACGAACAGCAACATCTCACAAGTCACTTTCTGAAACTCTACTGTGGAGGAGTGATGTATCCTGAAAACAGAATTTCTTCAGTTGTGAATCTGTTCAGACTGCCAAATGCTATGCTCATTTCTCAACCGGTGAATTGTTTCCAAATGCGTGAAAGATTAACTGAACAACAGTTTCATGGCCTACCTCGTATTCCGCTCCCAGGGGTTACTGAATATGCGTGTCTTCGAAAATGTTTTCACAGAGTTCCAATGCTGTTTTGTACGAGATTGAAAGTAGGCAGTTTTACTCACGTTCCATCGTGTTCATTTCCCCCCACTTTCTCTTCAAATCTGTAGGCCGTCCAAAACATCTTTCGCCTACTAAGACAAAAAAGATCGCGTAACCAAAGGATGTTCTCCCTGGTGTACATACTCCATAGGCCTATGAACTTATCGACTGACAGGTTCGAAGGTTTTTCTGCTATAAATAGTCATATGAGTGAGACCAGAAGAAATTTGTCTGACAGACCTGTCACATTTGAAAAATGGAATCTTTGATCACTACATGCTTTTTGTTCTGTGGAACAATTTGTCGAATTCAACGTTAACATCCACCCACCGTATACAGCCCATCACATAAGATGGTTCATTTACAGTCTGTTTATTGTTTAACTCAAACCAACCAAAATTTCCCTTCAAATCCTGGTGATAACAGTTCTGAAGGACTCTGTGATTCCAAATCTAAGTGTCGTTTTGTATGTGACGCCATCGTTTAGAAATACCACGAGAGTTGCTGTGTCTATTCCCAAAGCCATTGGATGGTCACAGCATAACTCCCACGCAAATGTCGTTGAAATTTCGCACATAATGATGCAGCCGTGCTTGGTGCGTGACTTTCCGCGCGGTAGTTAACAAGGTGGCCATAACAAAGTGTGTCGGAGTTCGAAACCCCGTTAGCGGTAACGATTTGTATTTATGATAATCTGTGACAAACGCGAAACCTGCGTCCAGTCCGCTTTTTAGAAGTTGGCCGAAAATCTGAGAAATCAGAAAATAACAGTCATTTGTGTGTAACTTTCAACTTCCAGGGATATACCGAACCAAAGATCTGATTGTCAACAAGTGTCAACGTTGCAATTTCCAGAAAATCAGGCTCATGTCATTATGGTATCAGTTGAGTTCCGCAAACACATTGATTTGCCGAATTCGGGTTATTGGCCTTACTCTGTTTGCATTGAAGTATGATCTGACCGTAGCTATGAGATTATAAACGCGTACACAGATTTATCGCAATATTGAATTGGTAGATTTAACCGATGGGTTAACTGTACGGCTGTGGCCAGTTTACGTTGCTTGGCTGCTTCTGGTTAACGCGGTGAGACCTTTTAGATGATGCTATTAACTATGTAATAATCGGACAGCTGGAGCGTTCAATGGTTTTGGTTCTGAGTTTGTCAGGTAAGCACAAAAACTGTTACCTCACAAATAACAAAGAAAAGGTCAAACATTTTATCCCAAAAAGGGTTCTCAAAATTATCTTGAATCATTTGTTCAATTAGACCGTGCGATCCAACCCAAACAGAGCTTGAGTTGAAAGAAGCTCGTGCTACATAATTTTCCGCCCAAATGTCACTCGCTTTTAGGAAACTCATTGGTTTACTCCTCCATCCTTCGTGCAGGGAGTCGTTTTTCAACGAACATATATTTGGAGGATTATTATGGTCGGTGTTATGACTCTACTCAGTAGGATCAACCCAGTGACGCACGCTATCCTGAGCATTGTTTCCTCCTGGATACAAAAAATACGTTTTGTCGTTTATGGTCAGATACTTCCAATGAGTGTCATTTATATCTTGAACGGGTAACATATTTATATCCCAGTTGCCAGATGGCAACGGGATGTTATGCTGAGCGCTGTTGAACTGGTGTCAGAACAAAATGTTCTACACATTAGTCTTGTGAAATTTTCTGTTGTTCCTGTTACTATACGTTTGGTTTCATAATTTCCGGAAAACATTAGCAAACCGCTCAATAAGACCTCATATTATAAGGCAGACTCTCTGGGGAAGTTAATGCATACCCGTGGTTTCATAGCCAGTTTCACACATTTTTCTAAATCAACTTATGAGGAATGCTAATACCATTGCTATGAACTGTGAGTTGACATATAGTCTGGATTATGCTTAGAACAACTCAACACCACTTTTGTTCAATAGGTTGCTCATTCTGCTTTCAGACAATGATTTCCAGTGAATCTGGCTTGTTGTCAGAACTCGGTGATGTTAGACAAAACACAACCTGAGGCGGTTCATGTTACAACAAATCGCACGTTTACCTCGGTGCCACTGAAAGATGTCAGTGCCGAAGAATAGCTCGGGGTGTTCGATAGTCCGCCCATTCGTACACAAGCATTTCAACAACACACTATAGAACATTGCTGTTGTATATGCGTCATTCTGTCCACCACCCTCCTTGACTATGTATTCCCAATCCCACCTATCCTTTGAATATCTCGCACAACATCAGTGTTCCGTCGCGGTTGAAGAATAATTACCATTAGCTCAAACATATTATGTTGGCATTAGACTGAGCGTCAGAGAAATTGTTATATGCCACGATGCAAGCTAGGAGTACAAATCAGGCTGGTCGGAAAATGTCACACTGTTGGGGAACACGCTATGTAGCGTATAACGGAAACCCATAATGTTTTGTTCAAAATATACCTAATTTGCATATTTTGTACAGTAAAAAACAACGAAAGTTAGACCAACGTTACAAGCCGAGAGGGTTTAACTTTGGTTTACTTCCACTCAGCTCCGTAAAATAAACTCCATTATAATTAATTGCTCACATTAACCTACAGTGACAGAAAGGGTTTACTTGGACAGTTCTAACCATATCGCACTGAAAATGGCAAGTTCGTCCTTACTTCTCTTATTAAATCTAGTGTAAGTGAAGCCCGTGGGGTATTTAAGATAAGCGGCTATTTTTTACAATAAAACATGAGTTTATATGTGTAAAACAGCATTAAGTAAATCGTAACCTGGCATTAGTCAGCGACAGCAGTACTGCCCAATGAAAGCTGTAATTTGGTTGTCAATAAATTAGTCAACGAAGTTTGCACACAGTCAAACACGGCAGTAAAACTGTTAATCCAAACACGAAGTTGTTTCTAAGAGGGACGCAAAATTTGACCACAAATTATTCTTATTGTCATAAGTTAGACAGGCGGAGAACAAAAAATTTCCCAACATAATCCATTCCAATAGTCTCTGGAATCACATTTGCCAACTGGTCCAAAATTTTTCGCACGCTAGACCCATCGGTTTCAGAACGTTTTGCTTCGCCGAATGTTTATTTACCGTTCTGGAATTAGGACTGTTCGGCATGTTCCTGATGGAACGAGGTCTATTATAATCTTGTAATCTCTATCGTTGTGCTCCTATAAACCTTCTGTTAAGCAGCACAGTGATGTAAACTTTTCGGAAAGTCTTTTCAAGAAGAACGTTTCCAGAATTAAGTCCATCCAGGACAACAGGAAACTAAAAATCTATACCGTTAACGGAAGGGTCTAACTCCGTCACCTCCATCATTATATGGCCTCATGAAGGTCGCCCGATGAATAAGGGTTGAAAATGTAGAGAATCATTTTATGAAAGGAAATATTTGATTGCAGTCTGACAGAAAGTGTGCCGAATTAATTTAATGTGATGGTCTTAGCAATTGCACGAATCTTATTTAACGGCACTGAGGCAGATTGGTTGTTTGTCATAAGTAGGGTGGTTGTTTTAGTTTTGGTTCTTATCGATAGGAGAACATTAACAGTGGGCGTTCGTTCTGGCTGGAACCAGTGAAAGTCATATCTGAGGTAAAATGGGTAAAACAAATGGTGCAGTGGTGAAGTGTACATTAGTTTTTTACTGTCGAGCCCGGCACCTTGACATTATTCGCTGCTCTACTACGCTACAGGCAAACATGAGAACAAGGAAATCTCCTTCAAATTCGTTATTATTCATTGTGTCGCCCCACTTATTCATTTTGGTCACTACGTCATCAGTTGTCGACTACTAGCATTCATATCATTCGCACAAAATTTATTTGGTAGTAAGTTGTATGATTTACCGGCGTTAAATTATTTACCCTTATGACCACTTACAGCCGATTAGCTAATTAGTATTCTACCATGTTACTCTCAACCCAGAAGTCTCTAACTGTTCTAATAGACGACATATAACCTTGAATCATTAAGGGCTGTTTAGTGGCTTAAAGAGTACGTCGTTACCGTGTGCATCGGAAGTGCTTAGGTGTGAAGGGTTAATTTGCACAAGATATTTTAATGTCAGTAGGTAGCGTTACACCGACAACAATTTTCCGCTTCGTTCATTTAGAAGCGGAATTAGAATGAGCTATTGAGTCAACACTTTATGCAAACATGTGCTGGTCAAGTATAATATTGGAATGAAACAAGGAATCTGGGTTGCAGAGTGTACTTTGGTTTGAGGCCTCATCTCTAATTCAGCTAAGTAGTAATATGTACGAATTTTCCACCACTTGTAACCGAATAACATCTAGTTCGGTGCAAACATAATTCCGCGATTTATGCTGTGTTGTTCACGGCAGAGTTATCCCATCAGTTGCTGTAGAAAATTGAGTAATGTAATGAATTTAGTATGCACCTACAGATTGGGACTTCTGAGTTGTATACTGCTAAGTTCTAAGCTAAATTTGCTAAGTAATATTTAAACGTTTGTGATATAGTATGCCGACTTGAATTCAGAGACAAAATCACGTGTACAATAAGACAGGACTAACTTTTACTCTAGGTTACTTGTTGGCATCAGTTTGACGACTGTATGTGCTCCTGAATCTCTGCCCACAGATTTTTACGTTATTTTTCACTTTTGTAGCCCCTCAACATTCACGAAAAAGATTAAATGGAGGAGAAACTAACAATTTATGCTGTGTACCTCTGAGGTGAATGCTATTCTCATCCTCACCGCAGTCTGTTCTATTTCCGGACGTTCAAAGAAACAGCACAATCAAGGAAGTAAATCTTACCATCCAAAACCTAAATAGCTTCATTCGTCTGTTTATGAAATGCATTTCTGCTTACCTCAATATTGATGCAAGTCACTCTAACCGGTTCCTCTTGTAATGTTTTACCACCATTTTGAGGTATCTTTGAGTGAGTTGACAACTTCGCCGTTCAGTCCGTCCATGTGGGGGTGAGAAAACACTGCTCCCACGTCAGTCAGCTTGCCGGTTAACCTGTAAGTGAGACATAGTAGTCAGTATCCTTAATTCGAACCGCCGGATAATTTTCATTTAAACCGAAGGTGATCAACTCTTCCTACTCAAGGTATGACACACCGTATTAGCTTAAACACAAGGATAGTGACGAAATTTAATTGGAACGGCACACCCACCTCTTGAAATGGATCGGTAGGCAAGTTTGTCACCTTAATATCGAGGCAAGATTGTGTGATATTTTGAAAACGTGGTGCTAGATGGAGACAAACGTTAGGGATTATACTGTACACACCATTCAGTTGGACAGTGTTCAGTCGTCTGCTCTCATTATTCAAAACATTTCCCATGAAGTTCTGTGCTGCGATCAGGTTGGTTGGATAGCTTTGATGTGCACTTACTCAGCCGCCATAAATAACCATTTGTTCTGAAGTAAGAGGTTAGCAGTCGGTATTTCGAGTTGTATCTAACGTTTCATGTCACATTGAATGTGAAACTGCACGCACGAACACACTTTGAGTTTCTATACAAATTATTCCGAAATTTTGATTCGCCACAATGTTGTGTGGTGTAATTTAGAATTGACTTATTTTTCACCTCATTTTTCTTTTTTCCATCCGGCTGGTTTTAACTCGACGTATTTTATTCTTGTATGTTAGATAAACCATTTCTTGTTGAATTTTTTGCTGCTTGTTACGATCATGTAAATAAGATGATGGCTTCTATAAAAGGACGATAAACATGGGTTTTCCCTATGTGATCGAAGAGGTGCTGCTAATTTGCCTGCTATTTAGAATGGTTCACAAAAGCCGTCATACAATATCAAAATGAGGTTTGTCTTCCAAAATCCACCTGAATGCAATAAGCGGCGACACTGATATTACTGAAGTTGAAAACTGGTGTCTATCGAGGGGACTGAGAAACTTCCTCGTTACTCGCCGATGAACCTGATAACGTGTTCTGCTTAAGGATTTGGTTGTGTATTAGCAGTTCCTACAAGGACTCCGACAATCACATGCACCACTGGTGAGTTCTAAAAACAGTCATAATTGCTGTGTTTCTATTACTAAGAAACAAACTGGAACCTAAAACAGAGAGCAAAACTTATTACCGAACATCGATAACGATCGGCTTTGATAAATCCAGCAGTTGCTATATGTTGTGCCTTCTGTTGGTGCAACTAAGTACCCCGGCGGCCCCCACACGCAGTCCTTTTGGCTGGCAGGGTTTTCCGGGTCAAAGGTTAACTTACGTTTATCGTGCTAGATAAAAAATAGCCTAAACAGTACGGTTTGCCATTATACTGGGCAATTTGTTGTAACCTTGCCGTCAGGCATGCAAAGAGACGACGTCATTCGCGCATAACGTTTTAGTAATCTGTAGCATTGTTTCAGTTTCTTATTTACCAGATTGTCACAGCTTAAGTTATGTACACAGTAGTTATTGGTAACAGTTTCGATGACCTGTAGGATTCGCCTAAATTTTGAGTTAAGTGTGTACTCTAATTAAACTTCGGGGTAATTTTGCGTGGACTTTTTTTCAGTCCTGTAATCTGTAAAACTTACAACTCCAGGTTCAGCAACAGGAAGTGTCCACAACTCTGCGTGACACATGCCTCCTGGATGTATATTTACATCAAAATGCCAACAATAACCTGACTGCGTGATGTGCATAGAATTATTTATCGATGTATCAACGAAACGACTCAGGTTGATCTAAACCTTAAATATAATGCACAGAGATGAAACAAACAGACTACGCTTTGTTTCACACCCTGCGCTTCGGTTTTTAGGATCACATTATATTAAAAAACACGTTTGCCATTGGGTCACAACAAAAGTGTAAATTTTTGTGAAAGTTTACACTTCAATCTGAAGTCACGTATGGTCGAAAGTAATATTGTTCTTCCAGCAGTGTGTCTCAGTCCTGTGGGAGCTTGTCAGTAGCCTTGAATAGTAATCGAGAACTGCTTCATTCAATCGAGCGAGCTGACCAAAAAATCGTTGAATTTAAAGAGGGCAGAAGTAAACTATCACGTGCAGAATGTTGGTCATACTCGCTAGCGAATAATTCCACGAAATGAGGCACAGGAACGGTCTAGTTAAGTCAAATTTATCACCCTAAGGCCAACAGCTTTCTCGAAGTTGGAATCATACGACTCATCATAAGTGAAGAATCATATTTGATTCCTTACTTTACAGCGTACAATTGTTGGAGAGAGGTTTCCTGTTGGTTTACTTGGGTTTCTGAGTAAGTTGAAGCGAACTTTATGTTCCTGAATGTGAAAGGCAGTGATTACTGCCATGTGATATTCTGTCTGAAATCAGCAACCTAACATTCGTATGCAAGTGCTTTCGTTTTACTGACATTAACTTACGCGATGACGATAGAGCCTACCGCAATTTTTAGTGTCTTGATTTTCGTGACAAATTTGTTGCAGCTACATTATAAATGAGCGTTGGATGAGCGCCAATTCGAAAATCGCCGTCAAGCATAAACGCTCCGTAGCTTTTGGTGCTTTTCCGAACATTATAAGTGAGAGCTAAGCTATGTGAATAATCTGTCCCTGATGTAAACTCAATGAAAGATTGGCTAACATTTACTTTTCATAATAAAGCAGATTGGTGTAGAAATCCATAAAAGTTCAAGGTTAAACGCTATTGAAACACCCTGATAATTGAAAAAATAAAGTTGATTTTTTATTGCTGAAGAGATAGCTCGAAAGTTTAGCTGAGCTTAGAGGATACATTCAGAGTGGCATGTTGTTCCATTTATGTTTACCAAATTTCTGATTACTCACTGTCCGAATGGTCGTTCTTTTAGCTTCCCGTATACTGCAACCAGATTAAGGTGTTCTTATCTCACCAACTTCTTTCTCGAAAGTTAAGTTTCGTCGTTATCCATGGGTTTGGTTAAACTGCGCGCTTCTGTATATAAAACAATAACACAACAGAAATACGGAGTATCCATGGCTCCACCGATCCGGTTTTTTTAGTTATTCCAATTTGTATTTCGAAGCATAAATATGTTACGACTTGATAAACTGAGTAAATGTATAGTGTGTAGTTAACAGTTCTGTGTTTCGCTGTTCCAAGCAGTCCAGCTTTTGAAATCTTTCCTGTCATTTTTATGAGTCATTAGGGAGAATTGTGTCGTTGAGTCAGATTTAAATCAGTAACCTCTACAGCGTGTCAGAAGATTGTAGGCACTACACCGACCGAGCTACGTAGCCAAATGTGTATTCAGTCATCCTTCAGCACAATCGTATCATATGGAATTCGACAAAGTGTCCGGAGCTTGAGTGACCCAATGTTGTTTGCCCCTTGAGAATTAACTATCATGATTAGGAATAGAAAAGGACTGAAAATTGTAGTTTGTAAGTCTTGTCCTACTTAAAGTGGGGCATACAGCAGTTTTCCACCCACTCACCATCCTGTAGTGAATCTTCACAATTTCGATCAACGTTTATGTGTGCGATAACCGTTATTGAAATTTAGCGATCCGCCGACAAAGAAACATGTACGGTATCGAGAACTAGCTTCTAATATTCGTCTGATAAGTATTACCCCGGTGGTTTATGGATGTAAAACATGTTTATTAGACAGCGGAAGTACCTTCACGGCTTGAAAAAAACGCCGACGCTAATTCAAGTCGTATATTTCGTAATCTGGACGGCGAAGTCATTGCGAACATAGGTGCACACGCAAACGTTCACGTACACACAACTATTCATCAGTTACCAAGACAACGTACATTGTTAACGATTCCATCTCTATGCAGTGGTAGCTTCCAGCTGCCAACAGACGCAGTCCTCACTAACTTGAGAAGTCTTTGGTTTCCAGATGTGCAGACTTGTCACAAATCTTCATCAGGTTACTTGGAGATCGACAGATGCACAATACACAACAGTTTCAAGCCCATTCCGTAGTCGTCAGCCAATATTGTCGGAGATGAGAATACACAAACAGAGGGATGTTGTTGCCATTGGTAGCCCAACTAGGCAGCTGCTAGACAATAGTGTCAATCAAGTGCGTGTCTACCGTCACCATGTTTGCAACAAAGCAGTCACAGCCATAACAGAAGCGGTAGAAGCGTGCATGATTTAATAAACCGGACAAATGAGAGAGAGAATTGATAGTTAACGTGGGCATACTTACTGTCGTATGCTTCTTCGGGTTACTGTTCAGTGTCACGTCAATAGGTTCATTCTATGTTCGGTCTAATGGGAACAGGCCGCCCGGACATGAGTCAGTTCTATTTTGCTAGACTAGAAATCGTGGTTAACAAAATGTGGCAAGCGAGCGTTGTACACCAGACAAACGGTTCGTTGTCGGCATTTGTGGAGGAATTTGGCAAGAAAATTCAGTGGATACGTGAGGGTCCCAACATTGGAATTTGGGAAATTAGTTGGGAACACCACTCATAGACAACGACTTCAGCAGCTCCAGGCCACTTATCCCTCGAGGCCGAATCACAAAACTAGGATTGAAACCAAGTGTGTTCTACACCTTTCAGTTGAAGTTTCAGCGCACGACCTACCCAGTAATGAGGCTAATTTGTTTTATGGAGAGAAGTTTCAATTCACGGCAACTAAGCAAGAAATTTCAGGAGGATCGACTGTAGTGCCTTTAAAATTTGTAAGTCTTCTGAAGTTACGATGAACTTGCTCAGTAGCAAGCAAAACTCCTCATTTCGCATTAGTATATGTCATTATACCAGTGCCAGACTATGTTGAAAGTGTTTGTACGTCGGCCAAGACATGTTGATATCTGCAATGACACAGGGTCGAATGCGTCTACCGAGTGACGAACAATGTTTCTCCCTATCAAAGGACCGGATGAACAAAAGTTGGCTAAACAGTCACATGTAGGCATTACAGTGCTCCTCACAGCTGGGTGCTAGATAATTGTTTAAGAAATACAAATTTGGACAAAAAACCACACTGATGGAATCCGTATTATCAGTAAAACGCGTTTACTCCACCTTCAAAAAAATAATCGTAGAAATCTGAAATAAGAACCAACACTGTTGTGTTCAGACATATGAATGCCCATTGGTTTGTTGTCTAGTTGTATATCGGTTACTTATAAAACCGATAGGTAGTTTGCTGTTAAGCCGCATACACAGAAGATTACATCCGGGCACCTCAAGCGATAGATATAGAACCAATATTATCTCTGCGTACGGAAGACCACGGAAGGATATGGACAGTTATTAAGTGCCCAATGAAGTAGTGATTAATTGGATGTAGGCCAAAACATCCACTATGTGAAATGAATGTATATTCACAGTGGTGGACTCGTATGTAACACGTCAGTTGCCATACGCAACCTACTCTCATGCAAACAGCCTTTCAGGTCAAACACTTATGAGTGACCCACAGCCATACTGCACCGTCTGAGAACGTTCGTGAGCAAGCATTTTGTTGTGTGATGGATACGACCTTCTTATCTTGATGTCAATGATATATTGTTCAAAACGTTTTCTTACAAGAAAGCAAATTAGAATAAAGCACCGCGTCAGAATGTGAACGTGCATTAGAGAAAAATTTCACTAAGAAATTAGCTTCAATCAAATGGATACATTGGATGAAAAACGAACTTAATGGTAAGTCTGAATATGACTCATCTATATTCCTTAACGACTTCTTATCTTTACGTTCTACGTGTAATTCCAGTTGATACATCGAATCGCTTGATAAAATGGGTGCAGCCCTTAAATTTAATAAACATATTCACCAAAATGAATTCAAAAAAGCAAACGACGATCAACCAGCATTCAGAATATGAAGCACTTACTAACTATGCCTTGTGTACTAACTACAACAATCCGGGACGATGTGTACGTGACTTCGTGACTGATTCGCCAGACGAAGTATCTCGCGGCTAATGAGATTCCCAAAAGAAATAAAATTGCCTCTCAGTTATTCAATCTTTTAAGAACGCTATAATTAGACGCGCTTACACTTCTTCTTGTATGGTTAAACGAACGAAATATCGATGTCTTCTCAGAAGGAGGCGGAAACAACAGTACAATTGCCATCAAGGAATCTGTGTCCTTGAAATCTTAAGTCACCGAACTAGTCGTGTCCTTTGCAAATGGATTTTACTCAACATCCGAAGGCTCACCCCTTAGTTATGTTCCTATTATGAGAAATCTAAACATGTATTATGTAAAGTTTCGATCTCACTCTAAAGCGTGTAGTCGTCGGTTGAACTACTTCAGATATTCACCTTCGAGTATAAACCCTTGCCATACACAGGTCAGTTAAACATGTACTTTTGTCAGTTGAAACGTACGGTATGAGAGTTCAAGTTATCCCCATGTGCCACATGATAGATAGTAACATATTTTCAATAGACTATGGAAAACAAGCTTTTCTTATCATTCAAAATGACCAGTTCTGATGTATTCACTTTTCATATATTTCTTGAGAAAAAAATAATGTGCACATGGTCACTTGGAAGGCGTCCAGTACAAACAATGAAGTCAGCTCCCAATCAACTTTTCCTGTAGTAAACTCTAGTCAAATGACTCTGGATTCCCTCATATACCTCTCTATTCTGGTTCACGTTTAGAGGAAGTGTCTCAAGAAACCTTTTTTTCATTTGTTCTGCTTTCACGAGATCATGTTCCACTTTCTGCCAAAATACACAAAAAGTAATTCATGATTTGGTTTCGACTGTCAATAGGGCAAATTAAAATTTCGCCAAAATAAAATTGTTCATGCTGTTTGGTAAAAAGTTACTGCTTTTTGTACCGTCACCTTTGCTTGTAAACCCAAAAACATTTTCGACCTCCATTAAAGCAAAATATTCTTTGTTTTTCATATTCACTCCTTCCTTTGAGCAGTTTTAACAGAAATTTATACATGTTGAAGAATGGCTGTGATGTTTCTTTTCACTCCCGACTGGATTGTTCAAGACTGCCAGAAGGTAGTTGTTAACCTCAGCAATGCTGTGAACTGACAGGGAATCAAACGGTACCTTTAGTTAGGCCGCACTCTTAGCAGTTTGAAGAATCCTGTGGTTCCGAGGAACTGTTACAGACCGCCTGCCAACGTGCAAATTAATTGACCAATTTGGCAAATGTACTTGTAAACGCCCGAAGAACAGCGATCAGCCAGTGTAGTAGAACGGAAGAAAAAACCCCTGTAAGACGCAGTACTGGGTTCAGGTAATTTTGATAAAAGCTTTTACCAGCAAGCTCAACGGATCGCAATAATCCGGTTTGAGGTTAATGAGCGGAGATTCAATGGCAAAACAACCTGGCTTCGACTGGACTCTAACCACCGAATCAACAGGACGAACAAACTTGGCAAACACTCCGCCTTTCGAACCTGGACCCCGAGCTGGAGATTGATACATCTCCTATGTGGTTACCCGCCTAGCCACTCCGTCATATGAAACACGCCGATTGTTTATCTCTGGTCTTCTGAGCACTGGATGCGTGCGTTGTGAGATGATAGTCTATCGCTATAAGTTTCACTTTCCAATCCGCCGGCGTTTTCTTCACCCTGACGATGTCCGTCTTGTATGCGCTTTCCTTATATACGCACTGCGCTGCACTCCGAATGTTGGTCAATGGTAAACATCATGTAAGGACTTGAACTGACGGACTTCAAAAACTCACCGCTGACTTCTTCGGCCGTGCGTATGCGACGTACATAGGAAGAACACATGCGCAGGCTGAGAGGAGGAAAGGAATAGTTGAGACATTACTGCGTTAAATGAAACTGATTTTGCGCAGAAGATGGCGATGATGCACGTGCAGTACTGCAACCAAACATTTCACGGTGTTGTGCAACATATGCATGCGCAACAGTAACACTGATATATCACCGATCCCGTAACCAGAAGGAGCGTGGAACTCTAAATTACCAACAATCAGATGCTATCTTCGAATAACCTGCACTTTAGAGTGAGGCATACGTTCGTCCCTCTCTAAAAAGCACAGAGAAATGCCTGAAAATCAGTCTTGATAAAATTCTCTGCAGTCCGAACAAGTATATCCCTGATGAGATAACTCAATATTCCACGGATGAGTCCAGCAGCATACAAATAACCAAAGATGAACTTGAAAATTTTCAATGTTAACGATGAGCAAGGAGAACTATTTTTAAAATTCACTTTAAACTGAGTGCCCGTAACAGGTTTTCGAACCAAAATAGAGTCTAGCGGAACAGAGCAACAAAGCCACGATAATTTACAAGAAAGAGATTTCGGAAGCTAGCTGCTGGATTTCAAACACACCAAATATTTTGCCAAAAGTCGATCTCAATGTATTCATTATTTGTGCACTTCAGGGATTTGTTTCCTGTCGACAGTACCACCAACTTCATTCACGTGACTAAGTGCAAGGGATGTGCATAAACTTTTGTCCTAATCTTCCCAAAGAATATTCAGTTTCGCAATGAACGGATATCAGCAGAAGTACAAAAAGCCACCTCGACAATGTACGTCATGTTCGCGAAATTTCTCGACAGTGGCAATGAAATAAACACAGGATGTTCAATTGTTTCTAAAGCTGAAGTAATACTAAAGAGGATCAGAACTAAAAAGCAGTGTTTGATTACGGGACCAGGAAAGTCAAAGAGGATGGCTCCGAATTATCTTCTGCAAGGTACAGTGGAATAACTTAGGTTGTTTTGATGGAATGGCCCTTGTAAAGCTTTGACTGACGTAAATTAGGGGACGGCTACATTTCCCACTTCTCGATGATAACTGGTATCTTAACAATCCACTCTGCCAAAATGTGTAAACATTTTTACATTTCGTCCACATGTGCCCCAAGTGTATCGTCATTAAGGAATGAACAATCGTATCAACACTAGTAAGCAAACGCTTGAGGCAAGACCTTTTCCCGTTTAAGTCGTACATTTTGTAGCCTCTTTCAGGAGTTTTCATATGTGTACCTAGTTCACCTGATCTGTAATATTGTTATATAGCAGAACAGATGCCTCGCCATTGAGTATAACTAACAGGTGGTCAAAAAAGTGTTCTGACTTCGTGACTTCACAAGTGACATCAAACATTTCAATACCTATTATCATTTCGTTCGCTTTGTTCACATATGACCATTCAACTAACCCTAAATGTGCAATTTCTACTCATCCTGTACAATGCAGTCATGACAACCGCACTTTTACTTGGATCCAATGAGATAAAACAAATCAAAAACACGCAAAGTATCCCAAGAAATGATACTCCATCGCAAACATAGAGTGAGCTCACGTTTATTCTGTAGTAACCATAACCACCAGGTAATTATTTTGGATAACCTGTCGTCATGAGTAATAATTATACTAACATGAGGCGCGTCCAAATTTGAGTTATTTTCCTTCAAATAGACGGACGGCGTGATTTCAGTTTTATCAAGACACCTGACTAGAACTGACATTCAAGGTAATTCAAGGTAATTCAAGGTTTTAATGGTATAAGAAGCAATCAGCTTTACAATTACCACAGGATGGAAGTATGTGATGTGCGTACAATGAAAAACAAGAATGCGTCTGTGAGTTTTTTTTACAGAATTTAAGCACTGTGTGGGGGTTCGATATTTGGTTGTGTAGATAAAAATGAGTCTAGATTAGTTTTGAAAATATTTAAGTTGGGTGAGTGAGCGACATCTTGGGGTAGAGAATTCCAGGCGAAACACACGCGGACTGCAAAGAAGTACCTCCGGCTGTTCCCTCGCGAGTGCGGTACTGCTAACAAATAATCGTGAGTCCTGCTAATTCGCGGTTCTCGCCGGACAAACAGTTTTTGGAGCGGGTGGTTCGGTGTGTGTAATATGTTGTATGTAAGGATCAAATCGCCTCTGATGCGGCGATAGCAGAAGTCAAACAACTTAAGACTTTCAATCCTCTCCTCATATGGTTTGCTCTGGAGTCCAGTCACCAACTTGGTAGCTCGGTGGTATATTCGCTGTAGCAGAACTATATCCTTTTGAAGCCATGGTGACCAGACTTGGACAGCATATTCCATCGTTGGTCTGATATACGTGTTGAGTATACTGGGCAGCGTCTGTCTTGTGAATCTACCGAAGATCCGTTTCAACAGTGCCAGGATTTTTGAAGTCCGCTTGTAGACAGCAGTACACTGTAATGAGGTCTTCAAGCTGCTACTAATCCAAACACCCAAGTCCTTTTCGTCAGTAGTCCATGCAAGACGATGCGGACCCAGTGTGTAGGTGAATTCAACACATTTTCCTATGTTGAGCATTTTGCATTTTTGAAAATTGAAGGGTAATTTGTTTCTCAATGACCAATCATATAGTGCGTTGAGGTCCTCCTGCAAAAGTACACAGTCTTCGGATGTGTGTATACTCGCCCATAACTTGATATCATCTGCAAATAAGATAATTTTACATCGAACAAGGTTTGGTATGTCGTTAGCGTAGATTAGAAAGAGGGTTGGCCCAAGAACCGATCCTTGAGGTACTCCACTTGTGACCGCAACTGGCTTCGATAAAGCACCGTCGACTCTGACTTGAATAACACGGTCCATCAGGTAGTTCTCTAACCAAGCCAATAGTTTACCCGTGACACCGTGTTGTTTTAGCTTCTGTAAAAGTATGCTATGGTTAACACGGTCGAAGGCTTTGGACATATCCAGGTAGCAAGCATGGATGGGATTGCCGTTGTCTATAGCCAGCGTCCAGTCATCGAGAGTTAGGAGGAGGTTAGAGAGGCAGGAGTGACTCTTTCTGAAACCATGTTGTGCAATCGAGAGTATGTTATTTCCTTCAAGATGTTTGGTAAGCTTATTCGCCACTAGTCGTTCAAGCACTTTGGAGATCACTGGTAATAGTGTAACAGGTCTGTAGTTGGACACATCTGAGCGATCCCCTCCTTTGAAAATTGGAGTGATTGTGCCACACTTCCAGTCCATGGGGACCATACTGCAGTTTAGTGACAGATTAAACAGATCTGTGAGAGATGTATACAAGGAGCGAGCACATTGCTTAAGAATGAGCGGCGTTATTTCGTCAGCTCCAGGGGATTTTTTCGTATTCAAACCGAGGAGTATGAGAAGTACACTCTCCGCGTTCACAGTCATGTCTTGAAGTGTGTCGGTGGGTGAAAGAAGCGGATGCAGACTAAGAGTTACACATTCTTTGGGACAAAAGACTGTGGAATAAAAGTTTGCCAGTTCTTCAGCAGCTGCGGATGCAGTGGCAGTTGTACCTTCAGAAGTTTGTAACGGTGAAACTCCAGGTTTTACTTTTGACTGATTGTTAACAATTTGGTAAAGGAGCTTTGGGTTTTGTTCCATTTTCCTTATTATTTGTGTTTGGTGTTCCTGTTTATCTTCTTTGACGAGTTTGGTGACTTTATTTCTTAGTAGTCGATATTTTTCCCAAGATTCTGGTGTGACGTGCCGTTGATGGTCTCCCCATGCAGCATTTCGTACCGCTATCCATTTCCGTGTTCGGCTCCTTACTTGGAATTGAAAACCTTTTCTTGGTTTCTTCGGGACATAGTATGAATGCAATTCTATTTCATTCCGAAGTCTCCCTATCAGTCTAGACCAATGCTGATGCACGTCGCTACTTTCCGGACTCCAGTCTGTAATGTTATGAAGGGCATTTGATAGTTTTACGAAATCTACCTTTCTTATCGTTTTGTGTGCGTCGCTCGACCTTTCCGCGTTGCACACATAATCGAAAACAAGTACCAGATGGTCGCTTAGTCCCAGTGGAGTTTCGTAGATCATGTCTTCAACCACATTTTCTTCACCTGTTAGTACGAGATCCAAGATGGAGGGCGTATCTGTTCCTCTAAAACGAGTGTTGTTCGAGACATGGTTATAAAGGGGTAGATCGTGCATCAGTTCTTGGAAGTTACTGTCAAGGGAGTTTACTGGGTGTATCTGACTTTTCAGTAAGTTTGGTAGATTGAAGTCACCCATAATTAGCACTCTGGTCCGATATCTAGAAGACACCAGGCGAATTTTCTCCAGCAAGCTAGAATTGTATGATTCCTGTGCTGACGGTGGTCGATAAATCACGCCCACTATGCAGTCTGCTCCTGATACCATTTTTACTGAGCACCATAGAGTATCTTGCAGCATCAGGTCACCATCAGTGACCTCCCGGCACAAAAGTTGTTGGTTATAGTAAATTGCCACTCCCCCTCCTCTGACTATGCGATCACGACGAAGGAGAGACATCCCTCTGATTTCGAGTTCATTGTCAGATATATGTGGTTGGAACCAGGTCTCGGTTACGGCAATCAAATGTGGTAAGTGTTTTCTACATAGTTCGACTAATTCGGCTAACTTATTAGTCAAGCATTGCGCGTTCGTGTAGAGACATTTGATCGTTGTCTTTGATAACAATGAAGGGCAATGCAAGTGGGGACGTGCGGATGGAGTGTTTACAACGATGCCGACTCCGGAAGAGTCGGCGGTTGATCGTTTTTTGCTGGAACTGTTCTTTCACACTGTTCTACCGGTTCTTTTGCATTGACTTCGTCAGCATCTGCCGGTCCTTTGAAACGTGTAGATGAACTTATCCTTAGCTCTCTAGGAAGCAAGTTTCGATAACGTTGCCACTGCGTTTTCACTATGTCGAGCATTTCACTTCGGAGTAGAGTGAGCTTTAGCGGTTTAGGACCACTCCCCATATACTTTGGTGATTTGGGGATCCGGAACGTGTCAACCACAGCCACATCGTCCGTTTTAAGTGTATCGCTAAGGAATTTCCATTGAAGAAAATCGTGTTTGTTTCTCACCTTTTTATCGGTTGTTTCATCAGTCTCCGGGACACCTAGAATAATTAGGCTTCGACCTTCAGCACCATTAATGCTAGCTTGTATCCCAGGTTTGCGAGACCTTTCCCACCAAGGTACATCAGCGAAAATCCTTTCACTATTTTCAGACCCTTTCTGGAGTAGAAATGCTGACAGCAATATACGCTCCAAGTCTTTCTCAGTCCTAACAGTAACTTTGAGGAGTCTTGGTTTGTCTTTATGTAATGAATTCGGTGATCGGCTTAATCGTGTCAGTGATACTGGTTCAACAGGTTTCAACTGCATTCGTTTACACAACTTCAACCACTCTTCCATATCGTATTTATGCCTATTTTGCAATAATGATTCACTCGGTTCTTTGATGTTGGTACAGATTACACTGAGTTCGTAACGCGACTTCGTGACAAACTTATTCCCAAGTGACTCTGTTACATGTTTATGTCTGTTCTGGGTGGCTTCGGTGGGTGAACCATAAACTGACTTAGCTTTATCTTCTTGAGACGTTGGAGGATTGTTATCAGATTGGGAGTTCATCATATAATATTGGAGATTTGTTGTTGATATCTCCGCATTCGTGGCACAGCTTGGTTTAATGGCCAAGTCATGAATCAGTGGGTGAACCTGCTCCTGAAGTTTACTCAACTTTGCTTCCAAAAACCCCATTCTGTCCTCCAACCTGCTTCTACTGCTTCCTGAATCTGCTGATCTACACTTTGCACAGTGATAACAGACTGCAGGGTGGCTATCGCTATTCAGCAATTCAATACTGGCCTGGGTTAAGGTCGCATCACAAGCAGCATGCACACGTAGTTTACATAGGCGACACATGACTGAAAGTACTTTTGGACTCACGGCTTGGCGACAAGCTGCACATAGGTCACGCTGGGTGGACATGTCGGCTGCATGCGTCATCGCTACTGGCGCTAGTGGAGGGGCAAGTTTCACGGCGCGGTTGGATGATCTGGTGGTACGACCGCACGGCTTAGCAGGCTTGGTGAGGACGCTCGCTCTATCGATCGAGTGTGGCGGGATTGGTGAGACGCTGGACATTTGAAGCTGATGTGATGGACGAACGTGTTAACAAGCAATAACTCCAGTACTGATGGATGCACAACTGAATGCTTTGCACCACTAGACGCAAAAAATGAAGGGCTATCCACTGATAGCAAAATCGACAGAATTTCTTCAAAAACACAAAATTTTGTCCGCGGCTGAAGTTCCGTGCGCCGTGCTTCAAAATGCTAAGTTGAGAACCCGTCACAGTATGAACGCGAAATTCGTATATTCCGATAGGGCACGACGAGAGGAACACAAAAATATCCAAATTGTCTAGGTCCGATGAGATAACACAAAGTTATGAACAAAAGTGTCAGAGCACTGAAATGTGCAACCGTTTGTGCACTGCTGGAAACGCTTTAAGGAAGAGCATCAGATTGGACGGACGTTCTCAGAATCCGAAAAATCCACGATATCTGTATCACACAAAAGGTTCTACTAGGAGGGTGTCTCATGGAAAACTGAAGGAACGGAAAGATTTCACGTGTTGAGACTATATAGCTATTGGTTTATCTACGAGCAACTAAGGTTTTACGGTCAAACTGTCACTGTATTTTCTTAATGGGTTGTTCATGTATTACTTTAGATGTGTCATTTACAATTCTTCAACTTGAACGCACTGTCCAGTTTTTGTAGGCTTAGGTAAGCAAAGTTTACGCATGACTGGTGCACTACGCCAGTAGGTTGTAGATAAATCATGTACGCAATCTTACTTCTGAATCAGTGAACGTTGTAATGACGAGTCAGTTTCAGTGAGCATATGTGACTTGTAACCCTCAGCAATAAGATCAACTTTGCTGAAGAAGCTATACCTGCTTGAGTTGCTTTCGTTCCCACTGAAAACTAAACGTTAAAGCCTAGGCGATGAACAAACATGTCAACAAACGGTTTATGCACTTATTGAAGCAACGAAGTTTTCGAGTGGTTCAGTTAATAAAATCAGCGTTAAATTATAATTAGATGAAGCGGATTATGCTCAATGAACAATGTAAACCGCACTCAATTCCTAAAAGAAAATGTGAAATTTAAAATTTACCCGTCATTATTAATAAACGTGGTTACACTGTTTTTCCTCGGAGACGGTGTACCTAAGAACTGCAAATTATTTTAGTATTAAAGGTTTTCCCTCCAGCAGTCTACGTTTTCACGATTTTTTAAAGTGGGCAATAAGCACGTTGCCACAGTATTTTGGTTTATGTAAAAAAGTTTTATGGTGGTGAGGAAAATGTGTAGAGAATGGTTGGATAACATGTAGAAAACATGAGTGGACACGGCTGAAAACAAAACAGAAGAAAACACTGTCTTCATTGACTATAGGTCCGGATACTGAACAAACTTTAGAGAATATTTCATCGGATACTTGCGAGCGGTGGCTTATAAACGTAGTCGAAAAGTATTACGATCGGCCTTGTGGCGCCAGGTGTCTCTCTGATCGGTACGGTAAGGCTTGGAACTTGACACAGTTGGGAAATCCGTTACAAGGTAGTCAGCCTTAAACTTCAGGCTCAAGAACTGCCCCCCTCCGTAATATTCTTGATATGCATGGTGGTCTATCAATGAGTAATCTATAGGGTTATTCGTTTATCCGTGACCTTTGTCCCTTTCCGGGTTCCTGCAGTATATTGAGCCTTAACTCAGGTGTTCCTAACTTTCCAGGACATGATGGGTTCCTAGGTTTTGTGATTCATCTCACGTCGGGGTTCAACACCGGCAGGGACCGTACAACATGCTAACTGTGTCTGTATTCCGATGTTAAGAGACAAGGTGACATAGAAATTTCTCAGACTTTCAGCGGATATTTGGTTTTGTAAAAAGTTAAAGAATAATGCTACCTTATTCACTAATCCAAGAGCATCGTTTATAAAAGCGGTAGTAAATATTGCACGTTTGAATAGATTCACAAATCGTTCACAAATCTCTACACCGAGACGCACTGTCAGACTTTAATTTTAACACTACTGGAAGTCTACTAGTGAATCAGCCATGCACTATCTCACGTTTTGAATATGAGCAGTCTGGGTTCCGTTTTGGCGAAACAGGCTTAACAATAGGAACACAATAGATGGAATAAGAAATCGGATACCAGTTTATGGTGAAAACAAATGTGTATGGTGTGGCAATTTCAGAGGCACTGTGGTGACCAGTTGTATAGAACTGATGTCCATCCAATTCGGCAGTCAAAAATTTTGTCATTCGTGCAATCTTTCCATACAGTCATGATATCCAACTTCATTCCAAACCATAACGTTAATCACCGAAACAAGAGTGATACGTAATATAAGTCTTCAGGGTCTGGTCCGCAAAAAAGGAAAGTTTTGTGCATCAGCATAAGGCAGGGATCAATATCGGAATATGTCTGAGCAGTTAATCGAATTCAGATGCAGCATTTCGTTCTAGTAAAAAATACTTCTAATATATCTTTTCCTTGAATGATAGTTATTTTCATTTCTTATAGAAGGTCGCACATGCAAATTTCCTAAACCTCATTTCACGCTGAAAAACCACAAACTTTAATTTTGTTAAACCTACATGACTGATCATCGGACGGTAGATTCTGGAGTTTCCGAAGTTGATTAGATTAATTTAAAATATGCAGCTGAGTTGGTCCACTAAACAAATAACGGTTAAACTACTATGCGTATTTTTATCAGTTATTACATTTGCTACCCGCGGAGATGAACGAACTGTTAGCACCTCCCAAATATACACGTTTCCTTAGTGGTGAGCTAGATCAATGAATCTGCGTCTATTCTTTTGAATTATTTCCCGTTGAACCAAACTGTCCGCGATCATTTTTGTTCTTGATTGTTGTACGACACCTCACTAACTGATATTTTGCTATAGAAAAATGGCTGAAGTAGACAAATAATTCACATGTATGAGTAAACACAATGGCCAAAATGTTACTCCAGTGAGGGCCCGGCAATAGCTGCTTATTAAGGTACGAAGGTTCCAAGGATGGGGTATACTGAAGACCTGAATGCCCTTCGTATCTAACATTTAAAGTTGACGCTGGAAACAAAATGACTGTCAAAAATGAAAGTAAACAATGGTGTTAGAATGAAACGAATAACTAGAAAAGTTTCGCTCAAAGCGCTGCGGAAATTTCTACGGAATAACTGTCAAGTTTGCCGCATTGAATTAAGCGATTCCCAAGCCGGCTACAGAAACTGAAAATTTAGAGATAACGCTGTCTCACTTCCGCCGAAGCGAAATTCATCACACAAGAACATTGAAGTAACCACCAGTGGGAGTTAAATCAACGCATACCACGAACTGATCGTTACAAAAACAGGAATTAAACCAGAAAACCGTTTGCACTGGAATCAGAAATGCTGAAAAATGACAACTTCTTCGCGTGATAAGCGAGTAAACTTCGAAGAAAGTAGGCCATGCACGAAACTATAGGTTACGCTATAGGCCATAACATTTCTTAATATAGTGCCTGGAAACACTGCGCCATCATATTATACGACGTACAACTGTAAAGTTGAAATACCCAGTCTCTTTACAGCCAAAGCTACTGTAAAAACCAACTTTGTATTGTGACCTCGGCTAATTCTACACCGTTAGTGCAGAACCAAGCTTTTACAACTATAAAAAGTCACCCTTTAGGATTTCGTTGGAAGTCAGTTTCCAAATGTACGAGGGTTTATCATTGTCATATGGACGCTGCTGCCGTTTCGATGAGTACATAGGGTCTTGAGGTGGAGTATCCCGGCAACGTTTGTCGTGAAATAAAACAACTGACAGGCAACATTGTAGAGAAATGAAAATTGACTGGAAACTGTTAATCACGTTAACCTGTGAATAAATAATATGCGAGGGCTACCAACAGAAACTAGTCTACCTTCAAAAAACCTCAGCAAATATGACAGCTTTGTACGGTGGACAACGTTCCGGACTGTCATTCTTTCCTTGGTCCGTCACGATTGTTCACGGTAGAAAACGGTTATCGCAAGACTTTAACACCTCCTCTGTTCTTTTCAGTATCGAATCTAAAACATTAGGACATAAAGTACGCGCGGGTGGCAAAAATAACAGAAACAATCAACCGTTCGGTCCACATGAATCAGGGACCATTATTAGTGCCGGAGCAAACAAAATGCATAAGCCAACATTTTATGCGCACACTGGGGCGAACAGGGAGTTATGATTAACACTACCTGATTCGGTAATACTAGCTGAAACAAGTTGGCGAGGTCAGCAAAGTGACCTGTTCCTATTATATGATTTGCAATGGATGAGGTCGAGTTTCATCTCAATCGGTGCTACGATTATCTGTTGCACCATCGCACGCATCAACCACACAGGCATATGATCGACCATTCTTTATTACACGCACGGATCTGTTCTGTCAATCTAGACATCTCCGCAACCGCAACTGAACTGATAAATAACACGCATGACAGAACATTTTAGTAGGTTGCCATTCTGAACAAGCTGAACGGCACTTCTAGTTAGGAATAGCAACCGAAATTCAGCGGCAGAATATGCCAGATTTGGAACTGATTGCAATTTTCCGGTCACGTCAATTGTGGTATTTTAGCTTTTGAAAGTTAGGTTCATTTTAAAAACGGTACTCAAGGCATGCTTAATAAATTTTTTCCGGCTGTGAATACCAGTGAACCCCTCAGGGTATCCTTTAATGAGCAGTAACCTGTCCAGTCTCTTTTCTCCTCTTTCAAGCATTCATCGTTGCAGATCTGACGGGCTGTGTAAAAAATGGTTCCCACACTATCTCTCTTCTGTAAGTAATGGGCACAACAGAACAATACTGCGAATACTCTCCGCCCCAAATGGCTTTGCAGCGCACTGAACACAAATTTAAAAAGGTTGTTAATCACTTTGTTGGTGGTCACTGAGACCAAAGATTAAAGACAGCTTCCCTTAAACCGTTCTTTAGCTTCAGTGGACACACGCTGAAATTTCGACTGAACAATCAAGTCCAGTCAGTTTCAGCATGAGTAGCTGGGTGCAAATGCAACAGCAGATGAGTTCCAAATTGATTTCTGGCTGAAAATTTCATTCAGCGTTAACATTAAAAAAGTATGACCAATCATTGAGTTAGACTGCACCTGACTGATGAATCAACCACTGGAAGTTTCCTAAAGATGGGCTTGAGTAAAATACTAGCGGAAAATCTCCGTAAATTCTGATGGACGGCATACAATATCTATGAACACTTGCAACGGATTAGGATTAGAATTTCTTGCATGCAGTATTGTTTGCTGAAAAACTTTCCTTTATGCTGCAGAGCTATCTTCAAAAGGAATTGTCGGAAATGTTTCGGCTGAGTTTATTAAAAAGGTAATATCAAAACTAATCGAGATTCCATGAAACGACAGAATATAATGGACCTGCTAGGTGGTCTAAGTAACGAAGTAAACTTACGATGAATATGTAAGTCTTTCCAGATGGCAAAACCGCCGAAAATTCAGCGCATTCTGGTGCATGGAGGTGCATTTTTACTGTTCGTTCAACCAATAACATTTTAATGCTGGTTCCGGTCATTTTAGAATGTCGCACAAAAATACAAAAGAATCGTTGGCCCAAAAGTACAGATAACTATTAGGGTCTATTGTCCACATAACAAAAAAATTCATCCACGGGTGAAAAATGTCCTCATTTTCATGAGCTTTCTCCACATTCTTCCTTATTATAACTAATTCTGACCTATATTTCGACATGCATATTTTTGTATTGATACCAATTGATTTCACCGGTGGATAGATACAGAAGTGAGGAAAACACAAATGTTGCACGTGCTGAAATGAAGTCGGCTATTTAGAATTTCTGCAATGAAGCAAACAGCGCATTGAGTAAATACCATAGGATTTTACCAACCACTGAAATTGTTAGATCCGTCGCAACATCCTGCTATAAACCAAATGTTTATCTGCTAAAGAAAGACAACAAGTGCTAATCTGCCGAAAGTGGTTCACAGTTGAAACAACCGCGCATTTTCAAAAATTGTCACTCGACTGACAGTTCACACGTCATTTGATCATTTCCGTGAAAGTATTTCCCAGCATGCCACTGTGATCGAAATCGTTGAGCATTCAGCAAGTGATGAACTAGTTCGAACCGAATGACAGCCTGAAAGCAGTAGAAACAGAAACCCAGGAGCTATGGATAGAGTTCCAGTTTGTCATCAACTGAAAGTTATTTACTGGATATATATAAGTGAGGCAAATGGGAAAGAAGGTTGAAACAGTCCTGACTCTATCACTCCATACTCTTCAGAAGATTGCGTGGCGGAGGACCTATTGATGGACAACTGATTAACTCGTAGCATAGAACCAATGAGAATACATGATTAGTTACAGTCGTAACTTTTCACTTGTCAGTAGCGAAGCCACAGCTTACTATGGTCTGTGAATGATTGTCCTGGAAATTTGGATTATCATTTATGCATAAATCCACACTGACAGACCATGACCATTCCAAAAGGATATGAAAATACACAGAATGTTCGAGTTAGACGGGAATTTTATTTTGTGATACATTGTTACCGTAGGTCAAATATATCGTTTGCGGTGAAACAAGGACTATAACTTTTACGAGAAACACACTAGTCATATTCACTGCGCAGTTGCACTTGGTTCAAACCACTGAAGGACCAGTTCTCCTTAATGTTGGTAGTAGATCGTCAAGCCATTCAGTTGCAGCCGCAGTGAACCTCAGTAATGTAGAACAGAGTAACAAATGTCACAACGAATGACGGAATATATCCAGAAATGTCTGAAACGACTGTTTATTCACCATTCTCAACCTGGTGAACTGGCTGCCCGAAATCTAACATCACCGATGCCGGAACGCCTCATTGCAACAGGTCACCAAGCTGACCCAGTGTACGCATTGGAGATACTGTTTCTCAATCGTAACTTGAAGTCGGTGGCTTGCTGCGAAGCAATGCAATTGTGTAAACAAAGCGACTGTGTACTGTTTGATGTATTTGTATTCGGGTCTAGTTTATGATTGTCCTGATCTATACGACGCATATCGCCTGCGTGTTTTACGTTTGAGACTGATGGATGTGAACGAAACAGAAACATTTTATCCACTTACCGCAGAAATTATTGTCAAAGTTCAATCCGGAACATAGCCCATATTATTATTACCAAGTCAAAACACCCAGTCATTCTCGTTACTAAGAAACGCAGAACTCGCAATCC
Source organism: Paragonimus westermani (assembly GCA_008508345.1). Taxonomy (NCBI): domain Eukaryota; kingdom Metazoa; phylum Platyhelminthes; class Trematoda; order Plagiorchiida; family Troglotrematidae; genus Paragonimus; species Paragonimus westermani. The sequence goes on from QNGE01000370.1 coordinate 285,719, forward strand.
CTTGGTGAGTGTATGTGCGGATCCGGCATCCATTATATACTGCCGAGTATTTGCGGTTGTTACTAACTGCCTTACACTGGTCAAGCTTTCTTGCTCCGACACTTTGTTTTATCGTGTGAACGTTTTTGTTCCACTCAAAATGAAATGCAACCGAAGAGCTGCAAAGCAACTGATCCTGGAGAACTTCACCAAACTTTGTAAGGGTAACTTTTCCAAGAATCGTAGATCATCCAGCTAGGAACAATACAACTGAGTTATATATTAAGAGTAATAAAATAATTTGTTCTCATATAGCGTTGCAAGTTATAGACAATAGCTCTATTGAATGTAGTAGGCAAGGTTATCCCGCATCCTATATTTTGCCGGGTTATCTCTCAGAAAGCTCAATCATTCATAACGGACAAAAAGGTTACAGTGTCTAATGTAGCCAAACTCAAAATTGGGCTTCAGTTTTAAAACCTGGGACAGCAGCGGGAAAAAACCGCTTCAGTGGATTAACCGTCTGACTCGCAAGCGCGTCTGGATGGAGAGAATACTAGATACGCAACCTTCTTCATAAAAATGACACGTTCTTCTTCATATATTGCGGTGACTGAAGTTAACAGAGCTAACTTTGGTTTATGGGAATCTTGGTAGCAAGCTAACGGAGGTCGAACTTTGTTCATCCTGTTCTGGTCAGCTACGGTCATTTTATGGCTAATGACAAGACCCTCAAAATCTGAAGTTAATCCTCAAAGCTTATAGCGAAGATATTCTTTCTCATAACTGATCATCTGCAGAGGATGCAACCCGGATGTTATAAACGCTACAAAATTGATAACGTTAGAATATTAGTTTGTGCTGAAATGTTTGTCATGGATTAAAACGCTCCACGATATACCCGAGATGGACGCTTCAATTGCTGTCATTTAACACGGCCTCAAAACATTCGAAAGTCTGATCTTCACTAGCTTCCCCAAATTTAGCATTGGCACAGCTGAAACAGCTGGACAGACGCGACCTTATAGCATTGCTATCCAACGGACTGTATACCAGTGGGATGACACGCCTTATAGTAGTTAAAATTAAAGTGAGTGGCGAACTTGTAAGTTAATCCTGCAGACATCGCATCATGCTTACATGAGCTCAAAGAAGACATAAGCTACACAATAAAGTTGTACAGCTGAAGGGCTTACTCCTACACCTGCTTGCACACCGCCTGAAAATTCTATAGCCTTCGTCGGCATGTGGTTCAAGTGACGTGCATTCTGGGCTATTATTGCGTCCGCGTTTCATTGGAATACGAGTTTTCTAATGAAGCTAGGATGGTCGTGTGTAACCAGGTTGTTCTTGTTTGCGTCTCAATTATGTTTGCAGCGAGCACTGTCCTATGCAGTGTGTACATATCAGCCTGAAAGTAGAAACTCGACAGTGGGGAGGCCCCACCGCGTAGATAACTGTGCGCATTCTTCCGCCGGTCATTGCCCGTAGAGCCAGATGATTGGTGTCCATTACGACTTCTTCAACCTGGTAGTTAGCGGAGAGCTGCTGTACCATACTTGGCAGACCTTGTGTTAAGGTCAACACCAGCAGTCATACTAGCTTTATAGAGACTGTGACCTATTAGTTCGTGGTTAGGGTAAATGATAGGTTCGACAAGACTATCGGTGTAGCTACCAGAGTCAACTTTCACCTTTGGTTCAACCAGTAATTGGCATGAGATAACGAAGGAGGAACTCATGTGAAGGTGGATCATCTGGGTAAGTAATGAAACTGGTCTAGGTCTCAGATATGCAGAGAATATCAATGTTTAACTCTTCAGAAGTTAGAACATGGTGTCGATCGACTATATAGATCATGGTCCCTGTGAGTCTCACCAATATCCGGACAGGTATTTGATCAATACTGTCCGAAAAATGATCCAGTGTGAATAGAGTACAATTGATTATGTCAAGCAACGAGTTTCAGATCGAGTGAATGGCTGAAGTGTCTGTACAAATCAATGTATTCGTCAACGCACGGTTTCGAAAACGTAGAACCTAATCGCGGAATAATGTGCAAAATGTGATATATAATGATTATGCCGGAACACGCAAGTGATCAGGTGACGTTGCCACCACTGTACTAGAGAGTGATGACGACGCTGTTTGTGAATACCTCCCTCCTCTCCGATATGGCAAAGTAAATTTTAGACTTTTGCGAATCCTATTTCTACGTAGAATGTGTCATCAGGTACTAAAAACCTGGGGACCAGGGATGAGCAGTCTGCTTTCCATTAGTTCACAACTGTAATCTAGGGTATGGGAGCAATCGCACCCAAACCTCTTTACACTGTAAAAGCGAATTCGAAGAGACATCTTAAGTGATTTTAACCAGTTGCGCACACCGTAAATTACGGGACAACATCGATAACATGATATTTTGTGAAAGGTACTAGTAGCAGTGGTTTTCATTAGAATGAGCTGTAAAATAATTATAATGGACCATAAGGGTGGGATGTTATAATGGTTTTCTTCTGTTCTCTGCTTGGTAAAATTGGCTTTTGGACAAAGAATGCAATCAGTATGAAAATGGCATACAGCTGAGCTTAGGTGATAAGTTTTGATACTGCGGTTGTACCGAAATACCTCGGGCCGACTGGGTCATACGTAAGTATAAATGGAGAACTGCTGAGTAGTGACGGCTCGAAATGGCGAAATTCAAGTGGTATGGGAAATTACAAAGCTGGACATAAAAAAGTGGTTTGCGGATGCATGAGAAGCGTTACATATTACAAGCACTACACAAGGGGTGTACGTAGGTATGTTAGCAGCTCATGTGAAACTGAAGCATTCCAATCGATCATGTTCTATCTGGCTGCTCAAAAAATGGTTGTTACTCATTTTCACCGGTTCGTAGTTTCATACAACAGTGCATCAAACCTGTTAACTGTAGTCTGGGTTAACATCTTGTGGAATGATTTTGGTTATGACCAACCTTTTTATGTCAACGAACACTCGGATTGTAAACTTGATTAGCGTGTGATTCCAAAACGGCTGATTCGTGTTACCTGAACCAGCTGATGTGTCTGATCAAAAAAGTGAAACACGAGTAGGGTCAAGGCAGCTATTGGAATCGCTTAGATGTGTGCTGAACGTAGACTTATGAAGTGACCTCAAACTATACCCACGCCACGTTGTACTTTGATTCGCGCTGTTCAGTACAGCATCGGGCTGTTTCAAAATGCATCTGTACAAAACACTGGTTGGTGAAAGGGACTCGTACTTCATGCAGAATGTCAGCAGCTGAAGGCGGGGACGTTGTTTCTTAGAGCTGACGCCAATAGCGTAAACCTGAGAATTTGAACGGAGAGTGAATGCACTTGAGGCGAAGTACACTTGAAAAGCTTATCGTTGTATTGAATTTTGTAAAGATCTCACAATCGTTTCTGGAAGCCGAAACCATTAAAAACAGTGCTCCAACGAACGGACCTTGTAGAAATCAAAGTCTGTCATCCAACCGGAGAAAATATTTCGTGCAACACACTTTCTTCCCTATATACAAAGTTTGCTTTTGAATATGACAAGGCGCGAAGAATGGTATCGGCACACACCCCATGGTGACAGATTAGCATGAAATTTGCAATACCTGGTCTTCTAACTTTTGCTAAAACGTTGCGATGCATTACAGTATGCGAGCTTTTGGTAAGGAAATCACTGCAACCGAGTTGAGAGGGATTAATACCTGTCCACTAATGATATTCTCTCAGTTAGTGCAGTTCGAAAGCCTGCTTATCCCTTTTTCATTTGGTCGCTTCGTTCTTCCTGCCTCTTGGCTGATAAGACCTTGCCGCAGATTTTCGGCCTGTTTCCATACGGGTCGTTGTTTTTTGTACCGAAAGTGCGAAACACAACGACTTTATTTCAGAATTACTTCATGCTGACCAAATCAATTTTAAAATGGTTCACATGTTGCCTTATTTGCTATGATAATCATAATGACTAGCTTACTCTTGATTAACAAATATCTCGGCACTGTTCTCATCCCTGCAACTAAACAGATAAAACGTCTCTGCGGCGCACATTGCACGTGACCTACTTTGAGCAATCTAAGCCCTCCCAGGGGCATAAACTTTTGAGATTAGAAATTTGAAACATGCGCAAACGCAAACCCACTGTAGGCGGTAATAAGTATCCTATGGGAACCAATGAAAATCGTCAAATAATCGAGACTGATCACAGTTGTTAACTAGGTTGCTACTCAAACGACTCAAATGTTCAATCTCAACTCTGTACAAATTACTTTTGCCACAGACGAACACCACGTATTCTGTTGGCATCAAACTGTCGATTCTTCTCGGACGGACTAGTTTGGTGTATGTGGAAGTCAGATGAATACGGAATTGGAAAAATTTAAACTAGCGATCTGAACTCCGATGTCATCTTTAAGAATGGGTTGGTTGTTTTGTAGAAGCCACAAGTGCTGTTTGCATTTTCCTTGTCATGACGCTGTGACAACACCGATACTTATGTTGTTCTTCAAGAAGTACTTTGCGACTGTATTTTAATCTGGCCATATTAACCAGCAGATTTCAGCATAGATTGGCAACGTGAAGTTCTCACGTTTGCTCTTTCCTGACTGTCTTGCAAACCTGATTTTTCTCTGTGAATGTAGGGGATACTCAGAAAACTCTTGTGTTGAAATCTACCTAATTTTTGCCGCAGCGATCGTTGACACATGTTGATCATACTTACTGTGGACCGTTCTCACTTGTTTGTGCATGGTGCTTCTATTCGTTCATCCTGCTCTACTCAGTCTCAGTGCACACTGGGCAGGCTCATTGCAAATGAATTCCGTATACCAGTCCGCAATATAAAAAAAATTTGCGATTAACTATCGGCTGGTAGGTTGTCTGATGATCCACGATTCCATCTTAAGAATTTTCCAGGGTGATATGTAGACCTCCACAATACGTCCTATGTGAGATACTTTCTGGTAAACTGGATGCAGTAATCTAACGAAGGATTCAGTCATCACAACCCGCAAACCAGTAGGTAAACAAACAGGTGAACACTGAATGTACATGAAATGGGGGTTATATGAACAAACCAAGTTAGGTTACGTGCTTGAGTGAGTAATGGATACTTGTGAAAGGACACTGTCCTCCATATTCATGAGTTAATTCGGTGCGGGCAGGGAGGTGCACATCATTTCGTTCAAACGTTTAACTCGGTGGTGATTACTTTCATCTATCAAATTATGATGACCTTAATTTGCACAAGCTGCGCGGTCGTGTAATATGACTGTGGGTTGTTCTTCGCACGGATGCTCTACGTTTAGTAAAACGAGCCGGTTTCATAAAACATGGTGGACACCAGAGAGATGCATCCAACCGTCCATAAAACTGAGGGACATCAGAAGAGGAAATGTATATTAAGAAATGCTGCTTCTAAAGGCTGAAACAATTTACGAAAAGACAGCCAATAGATCAGCTTGAAATGGGGACGGTCTAAGTGAACGGAATTATACAGTTCATTAGTGAGACTGTAGAGCAGGTGTTGCCATAACATTATTATTGTGCTCATGTATCTGTGAACATGTGCCGCAACTCAAACCTGCTCAAGTTAACAGCTGCACGCAGATGAGATCTGAGAAGCACATTAACTTCTATGACCTGATCGGACTCGGATCATTGCGGAACGTAGTTAAGGTGAATTTTGTGATGTGAGAAGCGCATATATTGTCTGTACTGGAGGACTCATTACAAATGAGGTTGCACATATATATATATATATGTAAACGACATGCACAATAGCTTCTTTGCGTGAATGCTTTGAAGACAAAGCACAGTTCCATATCCCGTTTTTTCATATTTATTCAGATAATTCTGCTACTTTTTAGAGATACACTTCAATCATTCATAGTCAGCCTGGTTGCATCTGTGAAGAGAATGACAAGAGTTTGCTGCAGACACTTTCATTGTAGTAAGGTATGTTTAACCGTAACCTATATCCATGGTTACGGTGCAGCGTTGTCACATTGAAACATCTTATCTCACTTTCTAATATCTCAGTTTTATCATTATCAATAGACCGTTTGTGTTGTTCATTGTAGTCTCCTCACCAATGTCTGTTGCTAATGTATAGTTTGTCTGTGTTTCAATTAATGAATATTCCACTGGTTTACGTGATCACAGAAGCATTCTACCTTAGGATTTTAAAACACACAGAAGGACAGTTGTGGGCTTTCCGTATGTTGTTCAGGCACTAGGAATTCCCTATCAACGCCAAGCGTAGAAAAATATGAAAAACGTACGATTAACTAAGTTGCATTACTGTGGCTACCCTTCAGGCGCGCCAAACGATTCGCAGTTTTTTAATCATAACATTTCAATTGTCCTTGTCGTCCGCTCTGTTAATAATTTCAGTTGTTCAGAAAAGTTCGCTCATCATGTTGGTCGTGTAATTCGTCCGTGGTGAAAGCTCCGTCTAATTACGAGGATAGTTAATACCATTCAAGATAGTGAAACGCAGTCGAGTGAGAAATCGGCTGGTGGATTTTGTCTCTTGTGTTTAGCCTTCTGATGGGGTATGGAGCAAAACTGGTACTACCCAACGGAACCCGTGTCAGGAACCAAAGTATGCAGCTTACAGTGAGATTGTGAGGACGTCCACTATTTGCACTTGTTATATACTGATTAATTTCTGGGATTTGTACTTATCCACTTTATTTTTCCAAAACCTATATGCACATTTATTAGTTGTTTATTCACACTGGCATGTCGAAAAATATCAGCAAAACACCTTAAAACACTTCAAGTGAAACCATATGAATGTGCTCCACTTTCACGATTTTGCACTTCAGCGCGTAGTACATGATTTCAATACACTTTTAATGATTCATGTATGTTTACTCTAAGAAGCAGTGAGCATGAGAATGTGGATACCATCTTGATATATTGTCAATCAGTTCACTGGTGAGTTTTCGATTCGTTTCGCATTTCGTCATTTTATACGACCACGTCTCTGTGTATAGACTAAAAGTTTTTCGAAGTGTAGGACAAATTTGTTATGAGCACTGACACAGTGATCACGAATCCGTCTATGTAGACTGGAAAAATCATTTGCAAGCCGCGAGTGCCCTCGTTAATATAGTATTGATCCGCCTACTGCACGGTTTTTATTTCTGTTACGTATGTCTGTCCATATAATGTTTTGTGATAACTACGTCCCTCAATCGAGCGCCTCAAGAAATGTCTTTGAGTTCAGGCATTCAAATTGCACATTACGCTTCTGTCAATTTGTGTACCCCATTCATGCTTTCTCTCAGGAGTTTAATTTTGATGTTTCCAAGTCATCAGTATACAGTAGCAGTTCTAAACATTCCCACGGAGTGTTCGATGATATACACTCACCCTCGTGAGCAGTGTTTCATTTTGCGCGGTGCATCTCCTCGTAGAGAAAATGCCACCATGTGACCGTGACGTGTCATCTCACACTGATCAGCTGACTTTGAAGTAATGCGAGTAGCAAACAACGCTGCATTCAAATTTATGGTAGACTGGCAGATGACGGGCTGGTGTAAAAGTCTACTTGGTTGCTCGCAAACACCCCGGATTATTAGACGAATGTATGGGACGATCATGTCCAACCCGAGCGAACATCCACCAGAATCAACAAAGCGGGTATTAAGATGCATTTTTCCGTCTGCTTGTCAATCACATACGTATTCAGCTGGCTACATTAAATCAGATCCCCAACATTGACCGCCTGATTTACTTTCATTGCCACTTAGGTACGACCATTTTTCATGAACTCAGTTTGAGTGATGATTACTTCGAGTTTGGAACAACCAAGAGTTTTCTGGCAGTAAAAATTGTCTACCGATTTTGTCTGCGAAACAGACATGCGAGATGTCACTTGCTGACCAGATAACCTGTTTGGTACTCCTGCTAGTGGGTGGACATTTGAACACTACGTTATTAAATTCTATGAAATATTTCACTGGTTATCAAATGGCAGGCTACGTGAAAGACAAACCTGTGATATGCACAAAGGTACCTAATGGGATCTCTGTTTATGTCTCTTCGGTTAAAATGTCGTGTCCATCTAATAATAACCCCAATTGTCCACATAGGTCATACAGCTATTGACTATTTGAAAACGTAATGGTGGACACATATTTCAGAGTCGTGAAGTGTTTTGCTTTACACTTACCGAATGACCAGTACAGTTGATTTGTTAGATAGTTTAGATCTGGCAGATTGCATGAGATTGTATGATAAGAACGCATGTCCATTTTGGGCCGTTTGCGATAGGTGGTACAAAGAAGTTTTGATTTTCTGAGGACTGCATGAGGTCACGTGAGCGACGCCTTATATCATTTGGCAAACTGGACAAAAAATATGTGACTTTAATGTATGGTATGGAATTTTCTGAAAAGATCATAAACGTGCATCACCGCCTGTGTTATAGAACGCTGATATCCATGTTGGATGCGCGACTTCTCGGTTTTAACCAAGAGTGCAAAAGCATGGTTTAACTTCGGTGGACGAAGGTAAAAATGTAATTCTAGAAGTAGGCTTCCTGATAAAAGGTAGGTTTGAAACGAAAAATTTTGGGTACTCAACAAGACTTTGTACACGGATTTGCCGAGTAATAATCAATTATTGTTGGATTTGCACAGTTCGTCAGACGTGCCTCTTGATTGTTGCAGGTAGCTATGAACGTCTTGAATAGTACACTGTTCTCAGACTTAATGGTCGGTACTTGAATAAAACATGTTTGATAAGGGTTAGTCACACTTTTCAACATTGTCTGTAAACAAAGACAGCATCCGTGAAATTACCAGCTTCCGAGATAATGTAATGGTTATGGGGAGCAGTCATGACGAAACCAAGTTTCAGGAGACTAGCATGTACAGGTTCCAGTTTGCTCGATAAAGAATGTAGCTACAAATCCGTTAACACAGGAGAGCAAGCAAAAGCGTAGTTTCGCAGACTGTACATAATTTTGCTTTCCAGTTCAAGGCGGTTTTCACCGTATTCGGGGTTAAGGTGGCTCAGTCAAATTTCTCTCATGTGTCGGTGAAGTAATAGATTTTCTTTTATCTCACCTCACTACTGTAGAATGAAACTCTTCACGTGAGGTTCGCATAAGTGTTGTGATGTGTGATGAATGTTCGTTTGAATAGTCACAGTTTTACTACCCGGCTAGTCTAGTTGTCCCTGCCAGATGATCAGATTTTTAGCGCTTGTCGTTTGACTTCCAACCGAATACTCTGTTTTCTGTGAAAACTATTGTTGAGGAAACGATAAAGTTAAGCGACCAAAAAATTAGCTTGACCAGAATTAAGATTGTTGCTTCAAACTGTGCAACAACCTTTAACAAGTCGGCGTCGCCAATAGATGACGGAGATTGTATCGATTTACTTACGCAGTCCGGTTGCGGAGGGAAGTCTTCACTGGTAAAAGTACTCAGCATGTTATTTATGATATATAACGCGTTACTAGCATGTCGATGCATCCTGAACGAGATGGGACACATAATGGTGTAAGTATAAGAACGCGAATAGTACGATGTGGTGAATGTGTCCAAGGGACCAGTTATGTAAATGAGTCACCGTACCAAAATGAAATAGTGCAAAACAATTGGCAGCAAACGGCCCATTAAATGATGTATGTGGCTTACAACTTTGGGACGCGAAGGATCTCGATGACACTGGGGTTACAATAGAAGATAAGTTGCTCATATTGGGATAAACTGCATGCAGATCGGTTCAAGTAGGGATGCAATATCTGGATAAGACATACCTCCACATTTTATATTTAAATTCTGTAGCTTCAATATTTTTCAATACTTATTAACATAGATAGAACATTTATCGTGAAAATTTATCCTCGCCCAAAATGTACTAGTATCAGCCACTAAATAAAGTTTTCTGAAACTGCCGCGCAACTCAATATATGCATAATCTGTACGGGCGACTAATGCGAGTAATGATGAAGATTAATTTACGAACGGCTCAAGGCAACCCGTACTATCCTTGAGAGGACGTCTGGTATAATACAGTAAACCAAAACAACTCGACTATCCCGATGGCTTGAATCATTCGTAAGTAGTAACAAAATAGAGGACATTCAGCGAATCGAGAAGCTTTTTTATTTCCACCAAAGATGCCGAGGAAAAAAGTCACATTCTAACTGACATAGTTCGACAGTTTCACGGTGAAATTAACGTCTGCAGAAAATCTAATAAGCTGATGCTTCCTTAAGCAAACACGTGTTTCGATTTGTTTCAGCCGATCGGTTATCTACATAACTAAATTATTTTGGAGTGGTTCATTAAACAACAGACTACCTTGAGTTTGTCACGACATCACAAACAGAAATTAACACATAATGCTTCTCCATTCCACTGTTTAAACGCATCTTAACAATTTCCTCTCTGTGAGTAGTTAGTTATGATTAGGTTTTCCAGTCTTGTGAGAAATTCGTTATCTAAACCATCTTTAGGATGCGTGCGAACAACCTCCATGGATCCAGAATCTTCCTTGCCATATTACCGTTGATTTGATTTTCATGGACTCACCTGAAGTGCACCACGTGCTAACCACTGAAATAGAGCGTCTTTGAAGCAACTGAAAAAAACGTGCGGCAGATGAGTTCGCAAAGTTTTAATAGCAAATAAACTCAATAAATCTGGATGCCTTTTTTCCATTACTATTCTCAGTACAACTTAATTGTGTTTCCCTTCCGTTCCAAAATCACGCGTTATTCAAAAAAACAACCTCCGTTTAGGAAGTTCGCTAATTAGCTTATTGTCATAGATGGACGATCAGCATGAAACAGCAAAAGTAACGCTTTTCCAATCTGGGCAATTTTTGATTAACTTCAACTCTGGCAGGTTGTACCAGTTAATCGAATTTGGCACTTGTCTTCAAGTTTTTTTGCAAACCTTCCTGACATCTCCCCCAATTGTTGTCACTTTACAGTGAATTAACTAGATAGTTCATGCTTCTAAAACTTTGTTTGTTTCACCATGTCACACTACCACATATTTGGCTCCGAGTATTATTGTTCAATTTGCCTTGTTGAAACGATCTATGAAGTATATCATAACACCGTCTCAATAAGAAGGACAATCAGGTGATCGTCAAAAAAATAACAATTACAATCAAATTGATATTGAGACGCATAAAAGAAAAGATTGTAAAAATTAGACGGATTCAATGAGATTACTGAGAGCAGTATGCAAATATATTGATTTTTTCAAGTTAACGCAGTGGGAACCCGGGAAAAGTGTTCGATGACCTTTTTACTAGCACCAGCATATTCACCGGATTAATTATTCCAGAGAGTTGGATTATGTGACACAAGTACTATGCCTTTGATAAAAGGTTTACTTGAACATTGAAAACTACTTCAGGTTTTTGAAAATCCGGAATGAATAAGACTATGCTTAGCGAAATATATTGAATGTTAATAGTTACTAGGAAGAATTACTTAAGGAAAACACCCCACTGGTGCAGTCAAATTGTTGAATGCTTTGGCCGATTTATGACTGCGCCAGCACTTTTCCCATGAGAACAGTTTTTGAAATTTTGCAGAATAATCTAAAAAAGTAAACAAACGTGACATTTATTGTCAAATTTATGGCTGAATATACTGACCAAGAACCCAGTTGCAATACGGGTATCCTACGGCTGCTGGCACACATAAAACAGACTGAAATTTGAAAAGTGATGGCGAGAGAAAGTGTTGAAAAAATTTGGCATCTGATAACGCAGAACAACGCACCACTATGTAACCATACCTGAGCACTGAAAGTGGCAAATGGAACAAACCTGAATTAGTTTGCCAGCCTAACGAAATTTCCGGGCAGGTGGATTTGCATTAAGTACATTTTGCAATCAGCATTTCATCTTTAGACTGCGATTAGTGTTAGTTAAATGTGATTACCAATTACTGTTCTGATGATAAAACAAGGACACCGGGATAAAGGGGTACTGCCCTTATGAATAAGAAATTCGTACATATATCAGATTTCGACTGCTTCAGCGTGACCGGAATTCCAATTTAATACCGTTCTGTATCAATAAGGAATTTAAATCGTGCAAAATATCAAAACCGGTGTCCCGGATGAAACGAAAACCAACCCGTAGGTCGGTGAGATGACTAAAAACACCACAGAATAATCTGATAAATACAGAACAGCCTAAGACTTTGGTCAACATTATATTATTATATTGTATGAATTATCAATATATGAAGCTATAATGATAATGTCTTGTTCAGTTAAATAACGCACACAAGGCTCACAAACGTCTGGATGCTCATATCCGGTGGCATCCGTTTCGGTACCGACTGACACGGAGGGTGTTTTGTCCTGAGAAGTCAATAGCAAACCTTACAGCCGAAGTGTTGACGTGTTGCGGGTGAATCTCACATGAAAATTTCTATCCTTTTGGTTAGGATGAGATTCACAAAACCCGGTTGAATATACACCAGTAAGGAAATGCATCGGTATAAAGTTGGTTAATCAGAATAACTTGTCTCAAAAGCTGCAATTCCTAAGTTGGGTGAAACGTTTGTAAGTCACACACAAGCACACAGAAAATTAGCACTAGGCAATACCGACGTATAAATATCCAGAAACGAGTGGTTCAGCAGCACACCTGAACAATTTATCGTTAACAGGAGAAAGCTACTTTTATCAACGAAGAAGCCTGTTCCATGTAATAAATCATAAATGTTAATTTAGCTTTGAACAACTTGCGATTACTGAGGTCAATCGTCACTTCAGTTGTGACTAACAGTTTGCGACAAATTTGCGCCCTAAGGTTCCGTTAGTGAAAAATTGCTTCACAAGGCGCTGGTGTAAAGTATCTGGGAACCAGAATGAAGGTATTCTTTGAAACTGTTACCTCTGTCCTCGGTGTCTGAGTTGTACGAAGGTGCCGGGCTGAATGCAGTTAGTACTGTGGTTAATAATTCTTGACACAGCTCAGTCATTCTGTGTGGTCTAACGGCAAAAACCGATAATCGGTTCGTATCAGATGTAACTGACAAACAGACAACCGCTTTTTAATGTACAGCCTCCTCAGATTTGTTACCTTAATATAACTGTGACAATCACTGCGAATTCCGCTCAGTACGCACCCCAAAATGTGACTGTTACTTAGCGGCCGACTTGATGTAATCAGCCGCGCGTTCTGTCCAGACGAGTGATCGGAGTTAATTGAGTAAGCTTATTTATAATTTATTCATACGGGTGTGACGATTGATAATCACTGAATCTATTATCCTGGATATGTGGACCTTGACTATTGAAAGGGAAAATCGTTACTTTTTACCTGGAAATATCTGCAGAGTTGACGCTGATTGTAGCAAATCCATGATGAAGAATAGATTTTTGTGTCTGATTCAGTAACACTAACTGAAAGTGACCAAACTTAGACCTTAAAAATTTCACTAGCTACCGTGGCAAATTTTCCAAAATGGCGATCGTAAGGTAGGTCATGATGCTCATTCTGAAAAGGATACTCCATTGATAGAATGGTCTGAGAAGAACTCTGACCGATAACATTCGAATAAAGGATCGAAGCTTATATAATCCTTTCATACCACAATGATCGTTTTTGGCCAGGTTTACTAGTGCTGATCAAGTTGATAAATGACCCAGATATATTCAGACAGACGTAACTTGATCTCGTTTAGACCAACTTTTCTACCAGTCTAGTAAGAATAATTATGGACCAGGTTCCAAAATGTTTCACCAAACCTGATCAAAATACGGTTGTTTCGGCATCGCTTGCTACTTGATTTCAGAATGTTTCAGGAGAACAAATAAGCTCGATTTGAAGTTCTACTTGAGCGCCTGAAGTCGACGGTTCATATTGTCAAACGATCCGGTGGAGATCTTGAAATTGTGCCGAGACACCGTCACACTAAGACGGAAATAGATATTGCGATATCACAGCAGGTAACACGAGAGCTCTTAGTACAATACACAGTTCGACGTGAACGTGGTGTTTAGCAGCATGACACAGACAAGAACTGTACTGTGGTGATCGGCTCAGAATAGCTTTTTTTAATCGATATTTCAACGCACAGTAGTGTAGGTCATTAACAGGCACTTTTGCAATGCTGTCCTATAGATGGACCACGTATTCATTATTATGTGTTCAAACCTCGACATACGCACACTACACTGTAGTTTCACAAGTGCAAACTTAAGTAGTCGTAGTTCAAGGCTCTTTTTTATTTGTTTATCCACGCTGTCTGATCGGTGGCATCAATCTGCACATTACTCACGTGACGGAAAAACATTACAGGCTAGTAACTTAATCTTGACAGACTCTAACGTCATCCTGGAATAAATATCGCCTGTGCTAGTTGACCGATAGGGTATACATAATCTCCTCAAGGAGTGAGCCGGAAAATAAGTGTAACTTCCAAAGAACATGCTTCATGGAAGTAGTTACACGCAAAACCTCATTGATTGAAATTTTCCAAATGGGTCCGTCACACATAGAATGCAAGGTTAGTGGCCTGTATAAAAACGGAGCGGCACTTTGGTATTCGCTTGTAATATTCTGGACCACCACCTTTGCAGTCAATTAACACAGGAGGAGTTCCTGACAGACTTATCTCATCAATCTAGCACTTGATTATGAATCGATCGAGTAAAACAAATTGTTTAATATCTAGCGGGATATCTATGTGGAGCGGTTTATACATTCCAAAGTTTATTATTTCTAATTCCTTTGAATGTTTTTTGCAAATGACAGGCTAGTTTTGAATGGTAGTTATTCGCTTAGATCATAATGGTCTATCTTCGGTGAATGTTTTTGATAGACGGACTGAATTTACTAGAAAACACCGCAAACAAAGGAACTAAACGTTGGTCAGGCAGTGCTAATGGTAGACTGACCGTGAACCGTCGAAAACCAAAATAGTGTTAATCACATGACAGACGAGCACTTAAGAATGTACAAACTTTGAAATGAGATTAAGTTGAACGAAATTACATCACCGCATTCTGAGGTCAAATAGTCCAAACTGTAATGGATATAAGAATATCCCTTTCATGTATTCCCCGAATAGATTTGACTGATAAACACAAGAAAGTTAAGTTGTTGCATAAACCGAAAAAATAATAGATAATATTTAATTCGTCAGTATCATGGGTGATGCCAGAGTAAACGTGAATATAAACCCCTCAAGAACGTAAGAAACTCAAGGCACTGAGATATTTGAGTGATTTTATAAGATTTTTAAAGAAATTCCTTCCTCCATAAGCACCATTCACAGAATATAAATGTTGACAGTGTTCACGTTGGTTTCGTTATTGAAAACAGAATGAGTATAATTGTGTTTGAGAGCTATCCGGATTAAACAACACCAAATAAAACTGCAGAAACCATCCGAGTGAATGACAGAAAAGTAATTTCTACTTTCCATTCTCACTTTTGGATAATACGTTTCTCATGCATATCACGGTACTCGTGGAACAAAGGCGAGCAGACTTCTAGATAGCCTACATTGAACATTCTGGATTCATTGGAGTGGAGCTTTCTCTATAATTTTGTTACGACATTATCCACTGACCTGGAATACATGCTTTCGTTGGTGAAATACGATATGCTTGTCAACGAGAACATTGGGCACGCTGTGTATGAAAACAGCATCATTTTTCTGACATTATAGATATAGTTTACTCCTCATTGACTTCACATGTGTGGGATAAGCATATGTACCCTATGAATGTTTGTAGGACCTGATTAGGTGCCGTAAACCTAGAAATAATTTCATATTGACTAACCTATGCAACCTCGTATGAAGTTCAGAAAAACTGGATATTATTCAAAGTTTAACAAATGGACTTTACCGGACAGCCAGAATGATTCATATCTTGTTCCCAACATCTCAAGTTCTGTCGTTCCTTATCAAAGACAAACCTAACTTATCTGTCATAAGATATCCACACCAAATTTAGTACGAATGAATTTGAACAGTTTCGCCGTCGTGTTTAACATGTTATTGATAAACAGATTGGGAATAACGCAGCGTTANCGTGTTTAACATGTTATTGATAAACAGATTGGGAATAACGCAGCGTTACGAGCAAGCTGTAATACTCTACGTTTCAACCACCACGGGTGACCTTTCTCAGGATTGTTGTAATCGAAATCACATTGAAAATGTGTCAGTGTGATTTCGATTACAACACTCCCGATGAAGGTCACCCGAGGCGGTTGAAACGTAGAGTATTACGGCTTGCTCGTAACGTTGTGTTATCCCCAATCTGTTTATTACTAACTTATCTGTAGTTGCTCACTCAGTTATTCTTTTATTGCAGATTACACCGGTCGAGCTTCACGATGGCTCTCAAAATTCGTCCAGTGACACTACTGATGTTAGATAGAGCATGTCGGAACGGAAATAATCCGCAATGCTATCATTGATTGTTCAGTCAATTCAGCTCCATTAAGGGCGGCCTCCACAACAACAAACTACATAGCCAAAGTTATGGAATTCAGTTTGCATGATCTGATTTCGGATCATCAACCACAGTTTTCTCACTTTTTGAGCTAAATCTGGAACTAACCCGGTTGAAATGATGGCAGAAATGCGCGGCTCACCTGGTAAGTGATTAGGTTATAGTGACCTGTTCATCAAGTCATCAAGTGAGAGACCACTTTTTAACGAATACGATTTTCAGCGCTAGAACTTTTGAGTGTAAAAATGGATAAAATAAACGTTTGCCCAATGATAACCGTATTAGAATTAACACAGTCTACGCATGTGAGCTACTGCTGAAATACCTGAAGCGGCTGTGTGTGATATAATACAGTAGGGGGTCAAAAATAAACTGTAACCGTCTTTTGAAACTAATTTTTGCAAGCTACACCTATTCCTCAGTGGCTAATCGTAATCGGTCCTTTCACCAAACGGCAAGCTGACCTGATGCCAGCCTTACTTCCATTGAAACCATCATAGCGTGTGCATATTTGCATGTGGCCACGACGTTTCACGTTGGCCTGTCAAAGTCACAAAATTCTGGATACTTGACTTCAATCCTAGAGCTTGGTAGAATTGCAAGCCTGATGGCAGTCTACTCCCGATTAATGTCAGAAAATGAACAGGGAGGGTGACGTAGAGTGACATGCAGTAACTTTATCCGAATGAATCAAATCCGACCTCAATCACAATTGGTCAGAGCTCTCACAACCAGTAAGCTCCACATCCGGTTCACTTACAGACTGAAACCTCTGAAGGAAAGAAGGAATTACCACCACTTCTGTAATTTCTTCAATTTATTTGTGTAAGGAACTTGTATTTAGACTACACAAAACTGAATATTATATCCATGAGTGAGACATCGTTCACTCAATTTGAATGCAAGCAAAGCACGTCACCGAATACTGACTGCAAAGCAACATTTTGTATCCATTGCAATATCAAAATTGCTCGTGCACATATGAAAAGAATAATACTAATGAAAGTTGTATTCGCACAATGGTTTAGCAAGACGTAGATGCAAATCCCTGTTAGATCTAATTGTGAAAGAACAGCGGAATGAGAAAAAAATTACAAATACGCAGGTGTTCAAATGTCATCGACGCTCTTAGTTGACGGCTTGCACTTCACTATTTTAGGATGATTCTCTGATAAACTTAAAAGATCTATCAGCCATTGCAGCCTTTTTCCAAGAAAGAGAAAATGAAAGTCTCGTGTAATTATGAATGGCGCGTTTTTCGTCAGAAGAATGATTAATCTAGTATGGTTTTTTTCAGTGTGAATCCGTAGTGAATGTTTCAGAAGATTATTACATTGTTTGTTAGAACATGGTCATCTTAGGGAGTATGAGGAAAACGAGCATGATGCAAACAATAGAGTGGCAAGACACGATTTACGCTCCAGTAGACTTCGTTACCTTTTAATTAATGTTTACGGTAGACGGGTTAAATGTACAAAAGTCAAAACCACAAGATAATCACAAAAGTACTCATGTTTAAAAGGTTTCCGGTTGCTAACAAGGTAACATCAGGATCACACATGTCATACCTTTATAATAAACCACACCAGGTAGAGTAGGCCTCAATGAACTAAGGTTATCCTAAGGGATTTGGAAGAGAACCCCAACAAGAGTGATATGCAGGGTTAGTTCGCGACACGCACTTCCAAGGAGAAACAATAGCTTCACAACCACCACATGAAAGAGTAAACGTGTGCCAAATTACGCTTGATTTTTGCAGTTTTTCACATGCTGCTTGGTGCGAAGCTAACGGTTGTACATAGAAGGTTTAGAAATCCCTGGCCGTGATCAAGCAACCACATCTTTCGTCGAACAAGTCAAAAGTAACTTGCGAATATTGAAACGATGCAATCAACGCTAATGAAACTGAGGGCCAGCTTGAAACCGAGATTGATGGACACTTACTAAAGTGTGGTTAGATAAATGAAAACCTCCGCATGCTATACACAACAAGGCTTTTGGTGAAATATTCTCTCTAGCTATCACAGCTGTTCAAAGTTTGGTGACAATTCTAAAAACCACTGATCAACAAACAAGGTGTGAACAGTGTGACTGGCTGAATGATTAACGATAATTCATGGTTAAGAACCCAAACGGAGTTGAAAAATTTGACTCAGATTTTAAAATTTGTCACTAGATCTTAGAATTCCGGATAAATAGAAAAAATCCTAACCATCGGCTTACTCGAGATTGGTCAACAAGTATTATAAACCTACCTCTCCGTCTGTTTTGGAAATTGTATCTGAGCCCTCTTCGGACTCATTGTGAAGAGCAGAATTGTCAGTTCTCTCTCTCTCTCTTTGTCTTTCTGCAATTTTCTGTTCATAGAACCCAAGGGAAGCTCTCCCATCCGCAAACATTACTTGTCATAGGATAATGTTAGACCTTGCTGTATTCGAGTTCTGACAACTTGATAGCCTGTAAGTCATGGTCTTTCGGCGATTTACTGGTAGAATGGATTCCGTTTCAACGAGGTGGACCCCAATAGATGGCTGGGCACCCACTGTTCTCGAGGCATCCTACTAGAAAGTCTAGCAAC
>QNGE01000371.1:0-32991 GCA_008508345.1 Paragonimus westermani
CGAGTATCACAAATAACCAAAAAGATTCCTGTAAACCGTGAATCGTGGTACAGTCCTCTATGTGCGTTTGTGTTTTCCCTTACTCATTTGACTGGTCAGGAAGTGTGTAATCTGGCAGATGACATCTAGCCTTTCTACTCTTCGGAAACATTAAAGTCTTGATAATGGATGAACACTTCTTGTTCGTTTCAACCAGTTCAACTGATACACAGAGTAAATGGCCAAGCCACTTGCAGCTCGGTTGTTTGTTTGCAAAGTGTAGGCACCTTGATGCTGAATGTTTGAATAGGGACGTAGTCATTTTCAGTAGTTAGGTCCCTTCCCGTCCCCTTCTTTTTTCCTTCTTTCTTCTTATATAGGGTTTGCTTTTTTTTCATGGTTTTGTGGCAGTTAAGCATTGGTGTGAACCACTGATGTATTGCTGTCTATGATGATGATGATTTAAAGTGTTCATCTGTGTGACCAGAGAATAATTCACTTAGTGTATTTCAGATTGCATGCTGATGACCTGGTGCTATGATTAGCGTTCTTTCTGCTTGATGTAAGAATGTTCTTATCTCCTCCATGAAACCCCTCAGTTTCTTAGGGGTGAATGGATGAAACTGTGGTGAAGATAGACAGGCCGTAAGTATACGGTCTATAATTGGGATGGTTACCAACAGTTGTCTGGGATTGAGTGTGTAGAAGGGTAACCGAAAACAGCCAAATTATCCAGAAGTGAACGGAACTACAACCCATCATTGTAACACTGTAGTATTCTCCAGTAATTCACATAGTCCCTCTGCGGCGGCCAAGTTCCTAGAGCATGGAAAGCCCATATAATTCCATTTTGTTCCAAAAGGGGTGCTTTTGACGATCCCACTAACTACAGGTCAGTATCATTGTCTTTGATTATCTCTGCTGTTGCCCAATTATTCAGCCGTTTTTAAGTAACTGCCAAACAACAAGTAGACAGAGGTTACCGGATGTTAATATCATGATTTATCTCATCAGCCACATAGTAAATACAAACAAAGTATATGACAAAAAGGCATGGCAACACTAGTTAAACAGAGTGAAATTTGTGTCGAATGACTTCCACTGCAAAGGAATTGGATTGGACGAACGCATCGATACGCAGTTAACCAGCGATTCGCAGAAGGCTACGACCAATCGGTATCAACAAAACAAGCAGACTGGCATGTCGGCTCGGTGACCAACTTGGGTAGCATGCTGCCTTAGCATCCGATTTTGTTGTAACGAGCATCGAAGTAAAACAGTTCGTTTCAAGTGCGTCATACGTTAAAACAAACGAGCTACCAGCGGAGTCGAGCCGACCAACAAGAAAGCAGAGGCGTCGGCACCAATCGTAAATATTCACTTTACTGATGCATCTTGTTTATGGGATAAGCAGTAGGAACTCAAGTTCTGCTTTTGATTTCTTTCCGGAAGGTAGCTGCTTTTCAACAGCTACCACGGAAGGTGGACCATGTGAACCATTATTTTTTGCGCATACAACACTGGCTTTCTTTGTCCGGTTTCAAGTTAAACATCACTCGTGATCGCAGGATTCGCATTCAGATAGACTTTGCAGCCAGCCTCTTTCGAAAAGAAGCACTAGACTCGCGTTTCGCTCTCATTAGAGCTCATCAGTAGTGCATATTCTTGCCACGGCCGGGATTTGAACTCCGACGACGCTTTGATGAGGTAACCGTTTTGACCGCTACACTATTGACCTCACGCTAAGCACGACTGTGTTATCAAATCGGAACGCTCGACTGCTTTCGCTTGCGAACAGCGAACAGGTTGCCCGATCGTCACGAGAGGAGATACAGTAACTGTCCTGTTGACTCCAGTTTCTGTTTGGTCAACACAGCATTACTGATGACCAAAATCTGGATGTCTTATCAACTCAGTGAACGACCTGCTTGTGTCGACGTTGTGGCCCGTCTTTAGAATATGATTTGTAATTGATTATGTCGGGTTTCGCGTTCGGTTGCTATTTGACCGTCCGTTCGCTTAACAAACTGCCGACGTAACCGTTATTGAAGCTGCAGTTGAGACAGAATAGTTGGGTGCAAAACGTCTAGCGTTTCTACGACCGTCCGCTGGAGTGAACAAAAGGCACAATTCTGCTACAGATTATATGTGATTCCCAGTTGACTGAAAGTGACGACGCACCATGGTAAACAACTAATGTCCCTTGGACTGTAATTTTATGAACCCCTCTTTTTCCGTTACTGTGTGGACTGCAGGTCTTTCCATCTATCTCTTGTTGTAAACGGCGGTATATTTTTCCGGGTATCGATTAGCAAACAATGCCGTTGTTAAGAAATGTTCCTCTTTTATCAGCCCGTCACCTGTGCAGATTCATCGGCCTCTGTCAAACAGTGTTTCAACTAAACCGCGCTTTTAGGCCGTGTGTACAAAATAAGAGAACTGAAATTATCGGCCGTTCCACGTGGCTTCGCGATCCACCGACCGCTGCAGCGGGTCGTCATGCTACCACCTGAATAAAACGTCTAGAAAAACTAGAATTCTGTTCGAATTGGTTTCGTGAGTAGCAGACAAATTAGGATTTACGGGGTTCATAAAGTTGAGAGGTGGACTAAACTTGTTATCCGCCGTAAAGATCAAAATACCATCGACATACCTTTTGTATAAAGCATTCATGGGAACACTACCGGAAATGTGCCTTTCAATCATTCCAAGAAATAAACATCGGCTTACGTTGAACCTAGTGAATTGTCCAAGGCTACTCTGTCAGGTGAGCTTGGAAACGGCTCTTCCGAACTGAAACTGGATATTTTCCGTACATAAGAAGATGAGATCCTTGAGATAACTGCGAGGATGGAGAAACTGAATATTCTGAACTGTGATAAAGTCACAAGAAAGATTTACGGTCTCATGTTAGTAAACAAAGACTGCAAATTGATAGAATACGTTGTTTCGGAACTCACAGATCTCCATTAAAACGTTCACTAACTCGAATGACTTTTTCACGCAGTGTGATGACGACAGTTTCCGAACTGGATTAGGCATGTAAACGAGCCACCCAGCGAGGTGGTAGTAAGGCGAATTATCAGTGACCATGATGGGGCATGGTGGAACACCTTCGTTGTGTATTTTTTGCGTGCCTATCATACATAG
This sequence comes from Paragonimus westermani, assembly GCA_008508345.1. Classification (NCBI taxonomy): domain Eukaryota; kingdom Metazoa; phylum Platyhelminthes; class Trematoda; order Plagiorchiida; family Troglotrematidae; genus Paragonimus; species Paragonimus westermani. The sequence continues at coordinate 3,130 of QNGE01000371.1, forward strand.
CGTTTGACTTTCACTTGCTTTCAACTGCCTAGACTGGGCCTTATTAATGAACTCATGTAACTGTATCATTTGAAGTTGTTTTACAATGTTTTTCTACCAGCATATTATTTTCCGGTGTGGGGTCCGTCTTGAATTTGCTTTGGTCGGCCAGAATCGTGTTCATTTTTCTCCTATACTCGTCCCTGTACACGATCACCATGCCAGGACCCCTATCAGGTTTTAACGACATAAAGTCATCCACCTCATTCATCTGCCTGGCAAGTTGACAGTGTTTAGATGTAAAACAATACTGTTGTCGGATTGTGGGCTCCAGATTCTTCAGCTGGTCATGCAAGTTTTCAAACTGAAACTGAGTTGGCAACCTCTCAGCATGTTTACGAGGGATTCTAAATTTTACCTCCACAGATAACACTTCTGTCTGAACTTTATGGAAGACAACATTGACCAGGTTGTAAACGTGCTTCGAACTGTCCGCCGGAAAGAACATCTCAGAAAAGCGAGACAACGAACCGAGTGGACACTAGCTAATGAGCCTCTTGACCCAAAATTCACTCTGTTCAACTATTGTTGCCATACCACTTCGTCGTGTGAATGATGAGATAAATCGTGATATTAGCATTCAGCAACTGTTGTATTCTTACCGTTTTTATGAACTGGGGGAGGGGGTTACCCGTCACTGATTCAGTGACAGTAACAAGAAGCACTGGGGGAATATAAATCAATCGAGCCCATCTTTTTGGATTTTTTCATTTGAGAGAGGTGGTCAACCAATTCTGTGTTGAAACTTCACGAATGCTGACTGCAGTAACATTTTGCGCAACCCAATGACCAGTTCATGAATACCCGTTTTAAAGTAAGGAATAGGGATTGCTGAAGTAGCAATTTTGTACTGAGATTCATCTTGAAGCACCTACTGTTATCTTTAATGGCACCAGAAAACATGCAACTTGTCAATTCTGCGTCCCTATCCTATGATAAGAATACGAAGGCTTGGTTCATAGTTGGTGGTAGCGAGAAGGAAATTAGGTATGCACCACTGGGTTACTGAGAACGTGTTCGCGTCTTCTACATATTGGTTGAAGACAATGTACATCTGCTATTCACTTCATACCAACTAACATCTTTGGGATAGCAAGCTTTCACTAATTTGCTTGAAAGGGGTATCCAGACTATGGTCTTGAACGTTGTGTCTTCCTCAAAACTCCACTTTTTGCTTCAGAAGGCTGTGTACTTTGGGAAATTTCCTTAAAAATTATGGGGTTTATCTTGGAAATGTCTCCGCAACAGTCAGCTTGCAGGTGCATCAACGATTGAAGCTAAACAGTTAAGCTCCTGGCTTATCTTATACGATGAGGTGCCTCACATTTAAAGAAAACAACCGATGGCAACAACACTGTATGGCTCGTTCTACAGCGTTTTCAGTCCGGGCTAAGTTTTCATGTGTCACTAACATATCACGGTTGACCGAATCTTCTAGTAAGTTACTGTCTACAACTCCAACCGCACATTGCTTATGTATACCAAGACCTATCACCTCAAGCAGCCATTTAGCTAAGAGATAACTCTAAGTTATACAATTTTGAACGCTTTCACTAAATCTGTTTTGACATATTTCATATGACGAATTCAAGCGTCAGCCTGATGCACACATTCAGGATGTACGAGTTAACTTAGCCGCCGTAACACTTAAAGCAACTTTCGACCTTACTCTTACTGTACTCATTAAAAATTTGGTTGTGTGTTGTAATGTATCACCAAAATTCTCAAACAGACACGGTGAAGTTTTTACCTCAAGTTCGAGTCATTACTTTTGCACTGCTTCGGCCAGTGACCTTTCCCAATCAATTCATCTCAAATATTTCACTTCTCCACTTTCTTCTTAACAATACAACGCAAACTTATATGACTGATCATCTTTTGGTTCCCACTGACGTGTACATTTTAAGTGAACCCAATATTACCACTAACTGTTTGTACAGCAGAGAGGTGAAATAAAATCTACGCAAATACAAACCAAGTGATAACACACCGTGGTGAGTTGGGGCGTTTTCTTGTCAAATTGCACCAGGAAACAATCCCTGTTCCACTGAGAGCCGAAGTACGGTGTTGTTCCCGCAGTATGAACTTTTGTTTCAAGTGTCAAACCGTAAGACAAGTGAATTTTTAATGTGAGTTTCTCATTAGTTCTGTCAACTTCAGATCCATGTGGTAAGTTAGAATCTTCGAGAGCAGCCATTTGAATACTTGACAAACAGATCTTATGCTTGTTAACTGATTTTAAATAATCCTGTTTTTGATGCCCGTTTACACCGCTCCACTAATCTTTGTTACTAACTAGCAATCTCATTCCTACTTACATATTTGGATATTTTTGTTGGTTGTTTATCCCTTACTACCACACTTTGTGATTGGGTCTGGTCTGCTGTGTACGGCCAACAGGTGAGATGCATCGCATTACTTCGAGTCACGATGACGAGCTAATCTGAATATGAATGCCAGTCAGCCATAACTAGGGTTTAGATATCGCTATGCAAATGGTAGGTGGATTGCAGGTAAAATGGACATACGGTTAGCAAAACTCATAGTCAGCAAACCTGTGTTAATTATGTAAAACGCGTTGCTATTAACGGCGGTATTCGCATGTTTTCGAATCACAGTAAAGCATTCAGTACTTTTGGTAATGGTTTGTACTATTGCATTTTAAATCCTACAATATGAAGACCAATCGTCTTACTTGATTCAATGATGATTTTCTAAACCGTCTACTGTTTGTATCTCGCAACAACTGAACGTTCGCCGTGATAATAGACAATGCTGACATCCTGAAAAATGTCACTTTTCATATCGTCTTATACCCTCCAATATTCTCCTAAATTTCTTGCGTGCCTTTTCCTAAAAGCACATTTTTAGTCAACTATGCTAGTGATGGTGTTCTTAGAGGCAGCTCACTCATATGAAGATTATAGCTTACAAACCTTCTTACACAATATTCTCCATTTGGCCTTCTCTTGACATTTACATTTTAATGCAAACAATTTCCCAATGGTTTTTCCAATGGTTTTGGATCATCGGTCGATTGATTTGTTGTTAGTTTCCTTACAGTTCACATAAACGGAGTCTGGTCCTCCGTTTTGATTATTTAAAATACTTCTGACTTGACAAGGTTAAACATATTCTTCCTGTAGTTGTTAAAGTTGGACATCTGGGGTTTCATGCCAGCCGAATGAAATCACCGCCGCACAGCCCAGACGTTGGTTTTAAGGTTTGCATTCTTCTCTGCTAGCTCTTCCACTCATCCAATGTTACTGCAGGTCCATTTGTAAGTGAATGGGAATTTCTGTCAGGATCTCTGAACTTCATGTTTAACAGCACCCAACAAACAACTTTTTACTACCAAGGGATGAACTTTCAATACTTCTTCCGTTACCTTTCATATACTGTCTTCAGGTTTATTCTCTTTCATGTTAAACGCATCTGCAAAATTTGTGCCTAATCTTCGTTGGGTCGTAAACTGACATATTTAGCGTCACTTACTGCGTCTCTTACCTGTTTTTTGTAGGACAAAGTCAGAATGTTCACCGGAGTATTCCGTCATCTTACTAGTCGAATGCATTCCGTATTCCTCTTCTCACAAATCAGAAATTGAGCCTTTTTGACTTCGTTAACCTACTAATGCTGAAATTTGTCGCTGTGTAAAGAAAACCGTAATTTAACCTCAATATTCTACTTGGATGTCTGTCACTTTTTTTTCAAGCAAATGGAACGTTCCACTACAGCAACCGGTAACTGGCCGTGGTTATTTCACAGCTGGGGCAGATAAATGCGAACAAAACCATGTTAACTCGACCAGGCACGTAAATCCTCGCGTGAAATTGCTCAAACCAAGGTCAGTGGCCTCGGAGGGTTCTACCGATAATTTGTTTTCGAAAAAACAATTCACAAAGCATCCAAAATCACCTGAATCAGATTCAGGTGATTTCAAGCAGCCCCATCTGACCGTGAACAATTCACCAACAGAACAGAACTCACTTAAGAAAGTTGATCAGAGGGAGGTGTCGACCAACCAGACAGCAGAAAAGGGTAAAGGTCAGGCTCTGCATAAAACACTTCCACTCCAACTGACGCAAGATCTCCGCTGCTTCAGCCCAGTCGATTTTGAACCTGGTAACGAAGGGTCCGAAGATGAGGAGTTTGGTATGTAATTAACACAGTGTTTATTTTGGAGTTCGTTGGTGACTGTTTGTGTGTATGGATCGTTCAATGTTTTCCCAGAACTCACAGTGGCAAAAGTTCATTTGTGATGTTTCTCAACTGAACCTCCATATAGATGGACTATATATTTTAATCGTTACCTTCAGTAACTTGGCTTTTTCTGTTTTTCTCTGGTCAGTACTCACAGCCCGACTATCCCGTCTATCTCTGTGTAATGAGAGAACCACTCAATAAGATTCTAGCATGGTCGGTATGGAAGCTAGGTTAATAGTTGTTGAGAGGATCATTGTCTGTTTCATAGCCTTTAATTTAGAGTGACTGGAACCTGAGGTACTTCATTCTGATGTTCATAATAGTCATGAGGTTAACCAGAAGATATTGGTGCTTGGGCAACGCCTTATGTCAAGAGTTAAATGGAATAACTCTGAAGAAGGAAGAATATTGAAATGAGACAGGAATTCATAGACTAGTTCAAGTAGATGAAATGCGGATGTTGCAAGCGATATGATGGTTCACGATGACCCCAGACGACCAGACGACACGTGCCTCTGTGTTTTGGTACCACACTGTTGTTTGACCACTACCCAATTCCAGCGAGTTGCTGACACTCCGGATACAATGCCGTATAAGGCAAACGCTCATCCAGCATGTGCAGTAAGTGTCCCAATTATGGCAGGTTATGCGACGTGAATAATTGACCAGCTGACTGCACATCTCGAGCTTTCCGGAAAAAGCTTTGACGAACTACCGTATTGTTCAAACAATCTTTCTAATTCTTGTGGGCTAACCTGGGGAGATAACATTATTGGATCATTATGAGTCTGTTTGCATCTTCGTCAGGAACAGATCGTGTTGTTGAACCATGAGGCAAAATACAAAACACATTCTAATTGTTGACCAAGATAAATACGAGATAACTCCAACACAATGAAGTACCACAACGCGGGGACGACTTATGATCAAGGCCTACAACAGATGGATTACGAAAAAACGGGCGATCGAACGAGTTTTCGTTGTTGTACGAAATCGGACCAACGAGAGGGAAGTAACAAAGAAAATTCTTCGATAGATACATTTAGCCGAACGCACAGAATTTCACAGAACGTTTAAGTGGAAACTTTGCTGTTTGGTGAACGGGTATTTCTTTTCATAAAATCAAGCGTTTTAGCAGTATGGGAGCATGGAAACCGGGCAATAAAGATGTGGTTTTACGGAACGACTTTTCGGTACAATGTAAACATTATGCACTCCTCCTTTCTGCCAAAACCCGATATCATTTTTATGCCACACATGATGGGATGACAAGGATATCGGGCGCCTTTACAGACGTGACAGGAATCTAATTCTGTCGTTACCTCGTAGATTCTTCAGAACCTACCTCTTTGCAACAAGCACTCACTAATGGTGCGATTGGTTCTCATTGTTGGTTAGGTTCTCTTACCTGACCCGAATCAGACAATTCCTTCATCACGGTTTTCTTGTGAGCATTCTTTAAACTATTCTTGAACGAATGTCACTTGATTCTCTTACAGTGACCTCCGTAAAAATGACGAAACAAGTGGAGGTTTGACACATTGTCGCACCATACTTGGGTTGTTGAGAGCCGCTGCTAGACTGCCATCGCCATAAAAACAGCTAGATGACAGGCAGTAAATTGTTATCAAGTCGACAACTGGCTTGCTGTTCACAAATAATTTCGTCTGATTATTTCGTCTGCCTTGTGACGTGGGACGGAAACTGCAGAACAGTAGGAACAAAGGCTTTAGAAGGCATAGTTAACGGGGCAGCTAAACAACTTAACTGCTTTTAGAAGCGCGCAACCCTGCTCCCTAATCGTTGTTACAGTTTGAGGATATGCTCACAATTGCCTCTGCAAATTGTCTTCCTCACATCCTATTCCACGCTTCTCGCTACTCGGATAAGGTAGAAAGCTTTTGAAAAGTCCCGGTAACTGAGGCTTGCTCTATCTCATCCGCATACTGTGTTTATCACACCTGGCTATTCTCTCCCGATTGCTCTTTTAATCCAACACGAGTAGTTATGCGAGCTCAGGTGTACTTGTTGAAAGGTGGAATAATCCGAAAAGCGTTGGAAATTTTGGGCGATCACATCGAACCCCAGTAATCGGCACGAATTAAACAGCAATAATACAGTAATGTTAGTAGTACTACTGATAGTAATAATATACTTGTGCAGTACATGTCGGACACATGTTCGGTATCATCCGGCGAGTGGTATTCCAGCCTGGAAGCAAGCACGCCGTGATGGGTGCAAGGAATTCATGTATTTACTTGGCTAAGTATTTAGGGTTTGACGATTAAATGGCCCTCCATATTAATGCGTGATGAACCCAGACTGATACTCCAGATCATCATGCAACCTTGGACCTGTTCACGCTAACAAGAACTGTCAGCCGTATGACCAACATATGTTCGAACCTAACTTGACGTGAAGGTCGCCAAGTGGCGCTTTGGTGTTTATAACGCCAAAACTTTGTACCAGTTAGAAGCAAACTGTTATCACTACCGAACTGTAACTAACGTTCATCGCTGTGTGTTCAAAGATCACTTAGTAATGTTACATAAGTTGTACTCGAAACTTCTGCTATCATTAAGACCCTATCGATCAGGCACCGAAAAACAGCCCGTACATGCGAAATCTGTTGACTCAGATTGCATCAGTTGCTTGTTCTAACTCTCTGGCTCAATAGTTTATCCATTCCATCGTACGCTGTCCGCAGTGTACTGACTGATGTAAGTGAGCGGTTGTGGAAACCACAAAAATGGTAATATCCCGTGACACAGGTCTTCTCTACTTAAAGTGTTTCCTGGTCAGCTGCGTCACCTTATGTTAAAGGCCGAAAATAACAAAGGCACACAGCTGGTCTACAAAACTTAGGTCCACGAGCCCAAACATGTGGTCCGGCCCATGCGAACCCTATCATCGATGCAGGAAACTTCGTTGTTGAAAGTAAACTCAAGAAGAAACACAGTGGCTCAGGCTGGCAGTGTGGTCCACAAAACAGTCCATATTTTGACTGGTAGAGTCATTAGGGGCGCTTTTGTGGAACAAAGAAGCATCTGAGGTACGAAACCTTCACTAGTGCTTTGCTTTGTCTACAGATGTGAAGTCCATTTTGATGTCACGTTTGTGTATCAGACAGACTGGGTCGAACACCGCTTTACTTGCTGCAATATCTCATCGTTTATATCGCTTTGGTGGTCGTGTAGCACATCTTTCAGTATGCTTGAGGCACTTTGTGGCAATCACCAATGTGCAGCGATTAACAGACTCATCTTTGGCAGACATACAGAGATGGCCTTTCTACAGGAGCAGTGTTATCTATCTCGTTTAGTGTACTGAGAGAGGTGACCACTGTGCACTGTGTGTAATATACATACTTGTCCGTCTATTCGTTGATGTTTCTGTTTGTTGAGTTGAATGTTTTGGTTTATTAGCTGTGCTCACTGCACTAATCAATAATCTTGTCGAAGGGGGCAGCCTTGTGTAACTCTACCAAATAACATTTATCCTGCACCCGTTCAAACTGTGAACCTCACAACGACCTGCAAAGTTAGATTACCAAACTTTATTTCTGCGTTCGGTTTTTACATGTTATAATTCTTCCTAGCTGCACATATAGTCACTGCGCACCACTGATTGCACAAAGCAGTGTTACTGAAACAATGGGGCGAATATAAAATGGAATGACTATAGGTAGATGATCCCGCAGATAATCTTTTTTTAACACAATGTAATCTCACGTGTTTGAAAACTTCAGCTCCTGAAACCAATGTAACCGATCGCCAACAGAATGAAGATTTTTCAATAAATCCGCAGTACGTTGACTTACGTGAACACGTGCGAATGTTTGTGGAACGAATCCAGATGAATTCGGACGCAACATTCGGACCGTCAACCAGTCCGAATGTTGAAATCATCTTGGAGCAATTGAATCGATTACGCAAAGGTGATCACATGTCAGATAGCGGTTTGCGGTTGTGCAACAAAGTGAAGGGCGGGATCGCATTCTACCTGGATTTACATGGTCACTGCTCAAAGAGAGGATGTTTTCTGTATGGAAATTGGCTGGACTCAGAAGACCAAATGGTTAGCCTTGTTAACACTTACCTGGAATCTGTATTTGGTTGAGGACCATTCTTCATTTGCGCACGTTTACTAATAGTTTTTGAGTACCGCATCAAAGAAATGTAGCCCATAAAAATAGCGATCAACTTGTACTTTTAGCCATTCAAGATTTAAGTAACCAGATAAATCGGCCAATATTTATGCAATATTTATTTCAGAAAACAGATCGAAAAGTGTTCTGGGCAGAATTCGTGGGTCATACCGACAAACAGTACTACCGACTTGATTTAGGAAAGGTCATCCTGGCATCCGGTACCCAAATATACAAGCACGAAGTTTCCTTTATAATTCGACTATTTATTGTTATTTTTAATGAAACCTTCCCAAAAGTTTTCAGATCAGTATAATCTTCTCATGGTTTAATTTTTAATATCACCTCATGTTCACCAGTTTCATCGAGAACAGCAATATTGTGAGATTGTTTGTAACCAGTTAACTAGAGTAAATGTTGGAATTAACCACTCATTGTTGTCCCAGGTTGTTAGTTAAAACCGATATGGTGATTGATAATGGTTTGTTCAGAAACAATTCCCTAACTTTCCGAAATCACAGTTTTTTTTTCAAACTAAAAAACCACCCATCACTGAATAAACTACAATGTTTTAAACTGAGAAACGAAAAGTCCTATCACTTCTGAGACACATGCATCAATACCGTAACGAGCAATGTCCACCTTATTGCTCAAGAAGTCAACATCTCGCTGGTACAGTCAAATACTTCTGTTTTGGTAAGGTAGGTACAGTTGATCCCTAACCTTGAAAATGGTGGTAAACACGCAACTACTGTTGGTTCATTTAACGGCAATGTGTTTGGCTGTCAGTAACAGGATTTATCGGCATATTGTTCTGTATGGTGCTTTTTACATTACCACGTGAACCCCTTGCTAAGTTATTGTTCCATTGAGGGTTATTTAACAATCCCTTTTTTCAAATTGACCAACACTCACATATGATCGCAGCCTTCGCATGATTGGAATGGCCGGAGTTCAAATCCCGGCCGTGACAAGGATATGCACTACTGACGAGCTCTAATGAGAGAGAAACTCGAGTTTAGTGATTGCTTTCGAAAGAGGCTGGCTGCAAAGTCTATCTGAATGCGGAGGCTGCGATCAAATGTGAGTGATGGACAACTTGAAAATAAAACCAAATCCCCGACTACTCATCAGTAATGTGAAATATAGCCTTGCAGGTTTAATGAGTTCAGTGATCTCGACCTGTCTCGGAAGTCCTAATNTTAACATTCCTTTATTGTAAGGATTGAGTGAAAGTCTGTCAATGTGACAGTCCATTAGAAAAATTGAAGAAAACCTTCACCGTCTGTGATTGGACTAGTTCACTTGCGTATCTAGACACCTAGATCCGGATGAAAACGAAATGAAACACTGTTATCAATTGAACAGTACACACAACTGATCATATCTATCGCAGTCGTATCCATTTTTCAGTCTACTCATGAAACTGGAGTTTTGCTTTTGTCAATGCTTGTACAATTTAGTAGCAATCAAAACACAGTTCACCAAATTTACTGATTTCCGATTTCATCTTGATGAGAATTCCTGATCGGAAGTTAACAAGGCAATCACCGTGTCCGCTCTGAAGATGATTGGCAACTGGAGTTTTAATCGCATGCGTATGTAACTGATAGTTTGCATACGATGATTCGACCGAGTACATTGTAAGGTCAGCAGCGCAGTGGTTACCAGTGGTGCTACATAAATATGTGGCCGGAGACTAACTCACGACCGTGGTGAGGAGACGTACTTCCGTTCGGCTCTAATCGATACAAATTTCGAGTAAAGCGCTTTCTTATCTACTAATTACAGACCCAAATTTTGTATATTGAATAGTTTAATTTGTGTAGTCTGTTTGTTTGACCTGTTAGATATCAGGTATCACTAACATAGCGTTTTTAGCATGACAAGTGTCCTAGGTCTGTGTTTAATCACCACTCAGTCGTTAACACGATAACGTCAACCGAGGCGGATCCTAGTTAACTTTCCGTAGCTACCACGCATTCCAGGTGGTTCGTTGTTTTCATTATCAACTTTGATGAATCAGTCAAACAGACATAAGCGTGTTTGACTGTAATCACCAGATTATCTATTCGCTAGCTGTGAACTAATGTATGCGCGGTTACGCTTCTTTGCGAGGTCAAAGTATTTAGTCGGTCACTGATCTAACTAATCAGTGGTTGTGGTAAATGTTGTCACTCAGAGTGCGGTAATCCTCCTTCACAATGTCATTGAGAAGCCGAGAATATTTTGCTGTTTCTTACTAACCGATCATCTCGATCACTCTGCAGTCCAGAATATGTTGTTTTCATGACCATAAGTCGTACCTTAGCCACAGTGAATTTCTTTTAGTTACATTATTTTCAGATCTTGTCTGAACATGGTCAGTTCATCTTCGTTAGAACTACAGTTACTGCTCCCGGTACATCGGTTGGTGATGGACAGGAAGTTTGACAATCTAGCCTTATTAATAGTAGGTCAATGCTGAAACGTTTCTCCCGAAACTTACGTCTGTGTGCTTTCAAGACTATAGTAGATTTGATCGGCCACTGTATCGTTCTGAAACAAGATGTGCACTGTGAATTTCTTTGGGAAAAGGGGGCCCAGTAAGGTTTCTGATGGTTGGGAACAGTGGTGTTGTTGTTCGTAGCTCGGGTTGATGGTTTTGGTATTGATATGTTTGCCGAGCTTGGCATTTAGGTTGCAAACGTTTCATCACCAAGCGAGGTGACACCATCAGTGTGTAAGTGTTTCAGCGTATAGTTTTGAATGTGGCGTTTGGGCCCAGTAACTCACACAGTCCACAACTGACAGATATTAGGACGTATGTTAATCGAATGAGTTCTGTAGTGATCGTATCACTGTTGTTTCTAATTTAAGGTTATTTGGTTAAGTACACTGGTAAAGGTAGCGATCAAGCCGTTTTTTTGTTCACAGGCAACTGGGTTGTTTGTTTGCAAATTGTGAACATTTTGATGTTAGACGGTTGGGGTTGACCGTTTTAACAATTAAACCTCGTTTTCCGTCCTCACATTCTTCAAACCAGAGTTTTTGTTCATCGCTGTACTTATTCACAATCCATGCTGACCGCTTATGTGTACTGCCATCAAAAACGGAATATGGCTGAACAAAAAAGTTCGACATTGTGGGCGATCATTTCTCACCAACCCAATCTTTGACATTCCCAATTTTAATTCTTTTCATTGACAGTCTACATTCATCCCGTTTTGTCGTTTAGACTGTGGATTACGTTGCACTGTGATTTAATGGTTACGGGATCCTGACAGTTGATATATTAACTTGTCGATTCAGGGAGCATGCTTTTCAGATTTCTTCGCTCCATCATCCTATTATGCAGCCTGTAGCGGATCTGGAAAGTGACATTCTGCTTGTGACTTATCTTTGTATGCACCTCCACTGTGCGTTACTGCGATCCTTCTTCGAAAACGACATTGGTTATGTGTTGTTTTACGAACGGAAAATAGCATGTATGGTGTTTCCACTCATCGACACAAAGTTGTTGATCGGAGTTGATTAGCAATCGTTACTTCGAATGCTCCCATACTTTTTCAGTGATTGCCTGCGTATGATGTTTAATCGATAGTCATTCTATTAACAGTCAAAGCAACGAATCAAAGGGAAGCAATGGAACAAGACACTAGTTCGTCTGCGCATATTAACCAATCATTTCAAAATATGAACACCTCACAATAGTGATTTGAATCGGTACACCTTGCCAGTGGAATGCATAAGTGAAAACAGAATCTGCGTGATACACATCCGATGGCTGCAACCTGGATCAGGTGACTTAAACAAATGCAACCGAATCTTGTTTCTGACACAAGCCAACCAGTGAGCCGGAGGTAAAAATTACACGATTGTAAGTAAGGCATAGATCGATAGTTTCTACTCCTGTTCTAGATGAGGAAAATAAATGCGTGAACTCTCCGTTGTTCGGAATGAAGTTGAAACAGTTCATTCCCTTCAGAAGTTTGAACAAAACTGTTAGAACACGAAAACTGGTAGATGCAAGCATTTCGTATTGACTCGTCAGTACCAAATGTGCAATAACATGAAACGGGTTTTTATATCGAGCAGTTAGGGAGCAGGGTTGATAGTCAATCGGTGGTTTAGGAAAGGTCACTACGTCCAGGGAAGGGTCAAGTTTACGAGCAATTGTTTCTGAACACACAAGGTCGGCTTCAGTCGGTTGATTGCGACCGCCTCAGCAAACCGCAAGAATCTTGGATTGGAGTGACGTAATAGGATTCTGAATGCACAAATTGGGTCGATAACGTGACCAGTGGCCAGGACGTGTCTTGCGACTGCGGACGCTGGTTGCTTGCGTGTTTCAACCACATTGTCGTTCTTCTGTAATACAGAGCTCTGCACCCACTTAGGCAAATGTTCCTTCATTCGGAAGATCAAATACCTCTCGGTTCTGCCTATGTAACTTTCTTTGCAGTTACATGTAAATTGGTAGACACAATGTGAGGTGGCACCGACAGGCTGATCTCCTTTGATTGAAGGGACAGGCAGTTTCTGGGTCCGGGCTAATACACAGAGTTCCGCTGCGTTAAATGTTCGTTTAATCGAATTCACTAGTCTTTGGGTTGTTTGATGCATGCTATAATCACCTTTAAAAGGCAATTCTATATAAACCTTCTTTTTTCTAACTGTGGCCACCTGTTCGGAAGGTGGTTTCGGTCTACTATGCCTTTCTATGAACCTTTTTGGATACCCGTTAGATTGTAGTATAGATGTGATCAAGTCTAATTCCTTCGCAAGACTGTCCTGTGTACAGATTCGTCTTGCTCGTGTGAATAGTGTATTCACCAGTGCGCGTTTGTGATGGACCGGTGTGAAACTACCGAAGTTCAGGTATTGACCCGACCACGTGGATTTCCTATAGACGGCTCTTTTGATAGAGCCATCCTCCCGGCGACTAATGAGTATGTCTAGAAACGGCAAACAGTTGTCGGTCTCAAATTCACATGTTACTTTCAGGTTGGGATGACAACTATTTAGGCGCTGCACTAGGTTATCTATTGCCTGCTTGGACCGACTGAACGCTAGTGTATCATCGACGTAGCGTTTGTAATATGACAGACCCGCTATGTCTGTGGCTAACTCCCGCTCAATCTTTAACATGAAAAAGTCTGCCAGGATGGGCCCTAATGGACTTCCCATGGCTACCCCGTCTATTTGGCGGTAGCACCGATCAAGAAAACGGAAGCTGATGTTTTCAGTACATAACAATAATGCTTCCCTCAGAATATCATTAGGTAGAGGCAGAGTAATGTGGCTCATTTCAACGAGCTCACCAATAAAATCGATTGTCTCGTGTAACGGGACATTCGTGAATAGTGACTGAACGTCTATAGAACACATCAACTCATTAGCAAGATTGATGTTTTCTAAGTCACTGATCAATTCAAAAGAATCTTTAATAGAATGTGTTTGAAACTTTTGTTTCAATGGAGTTAGGATTTCGACTAACCAACGTGCCAATTTATGGTACGGAGAATTGGTCATTGCCAGGATAGGCCTAAGAGGCATCCCAGATTTGTGTGTTTTAGGGAGGCCGTAGAGCTGAGGTGTCGACGACCCACATGGTTTAAGAGCTTTGTAAGTCCTGTCATCGATTAAGCGCAGCTGTAAGAGGAGTTCGAGATGCCGTGCTATGCGACCTTCTATTTCATTGACGTTGTCTACGGTGTCTATTTGCTGAAACTTCGTTCGGTCCTCTAGTATTGACAACATCTTCTGTACATATGCGTCCCTGTCTAAAATGACTGTCCCAGAGCCTTTGTCTGGCTTAAGTATTACTAGATTTTTTGATTTAAGTTCTTTTAGTGATTGCAGGTGTTGCTTTGTGATAGCACACCGGCCGCTGATTGGGGTCATGATAAACCCGTTAGCTATATCAGTCAGTTTGGTCTTAAGCCAGCCTAGGTTGTCAGCAGTAGTTGGCTGAAGGTCTGATAATTGATCAATTAAGGAATGAAATTGTTTGCAGCTCTTCATTTCAGTCACGCCAACCTCGGTTCGTTAACCGAATCACAAACTCTCCCTTATTACAAAACGTTCCTTTCAGACTGTGAAAACCGACTTTAACTAAGTTTATGCCCATCTGGTGTGAACAGCCTTGAGGATCGTAACAACGATGGACAGAAGAAATTGACAGCAGAGTTCCTGATGTTCAGTTGTCACTGAAAATTAATTATCCCCATTCTGTAGCGTTTATTAACACTGTTCATCTCGGCGACATATAGTTTTATCAAAGTATGATTTGCCCTCGTTGGATAATCGGTTCATTTCCCTTTGACCCTGGTTCCTAATGGATTTTCCGAGATCAGTGTACATCACCGGACAAGTTTGCTGGACGGGAGGTGGGAAGGGATGGTGTTCCACACCAATGGGTTGCGAAAAATGCCCGACAACGTTCACTAATCTCAGCCAGTTCGCAGTGGGAAGCAGTCGGTGGCCAACTGGTTGATCTGCTTACGAAATGTATCAACGACTTATAGACTAGGCGCGCACTTATGAAGGTCTGCTTATATCTTCGGTAACTGTAAGGCAATTAACTAAGTGTGCTTGACCCAAAAACTGGTGATGAGAATTAAACTGAGTGGAAAATTTAGTCAGCGCTCTCACTTGATAACTGAGAGAAAATATGATTGTTCAGTTTCTTGCTTGTGTTTTAAACATCGTGTGACTGTCTGGCCCCTAATCAACGCAACACGATGCGATAGCCTGGTATGCATCAATATTTTACTGTTAGTATCTGCTAAAAAACTAAACTAACCGCCCGTTGCAATTGCCTTGAGCTCTTTCCGCTTCGTTCTGCCCAATATTTCGTTCTGTGCTGTTATCTCTCATTGACTACTGGTCGCTGCAGTGGACACAATTCTGCGGACATTTCCTCCATCTAACGATACATTCATCGAAGTAAATCAGGGTAACAAAAGGTAGCGCAAACTGGAAACCACAGTTAGGCACATACAAAAAATGAATTATTCATTCGAGTACCAACAAGCCATGACTCGTCGTCACTGCAATCAAAGTACCGATTCGCATCCAACGTGAAAAATATCAACGCTTAATGCCTATAGTCTTGGCGGTGTAAGTCGGTGAATCAGCACAATCTCACAGAGATCATGCTTTCTTTTTGCATTAACTAATTTTGATCATCTTGCAAATTTATCAACATGACATCCCGGTACTTTACTCAAAGATGGCCCTAACAGTTCCACTACCGTACGCGGTTAATCAGACGGAACCTGACTTGATTGTTTCAGTTATTAAATAGTGGGATTGGGAAGTGCGAGTAAGACTGAATTGGTTTTTCTCAAATTCATGGAATCGTAACTTGAGAAAAACATAAATAAGGCATTCGGAAAAAAGTAGATGTTGGGCATCGGATCTTTAAGACAAGTCCTGTGAAGAAGGAAAATTGTGTGCGTTGTCAACGGAAGCCTTCAGGTTCTGTCAAGCCAGTTGTTCAGACAGATTGTGATCTTCTGAAGCTCTGTCTAGGGGTTTTTTTGGACGCCTTGGCTTCCACTCATACAATTTTCATCATAGAATTGTGTTTCTTTGAAAGCAACTGGGAGGAATGTTTGAACTTCCGTGAAAGATTGTTTGTCAAACTTGTGGGGGAATCTTACGCTGACTGAAGACACCATTATCTTGGACATGTCTGGGCCTTCTGTCTTCATGACATGCATAAAAGAATCTTCGTGGTTCGAAGTGCACATGATGATACTCTTCGGATCATAATTTTTTGATAGTGGAAGGTAGAGAATATGTTGTTTGGCTTGTTGATCCAAACTGTCAAAATTGAGAACACGCGAAGTGTTGGTTAACAATACAACAACCGTGACTTTCTGGTATGTGAGATGACCGGAAATTACCATTTATATAAATCGTCGTAATAGAAGAGTTTCAGTGCGTGTGACTGAACTATTACCCATTGGTAATACATTATTAAATAACTCTCGAGTTTCCTGCTTCGGCAATAGCCCCACCGCATTGCTGATTGGTTATCTGTGCCTCTTTGTTCAGAGCTTTTCGTCGTTCAGTTTTCGGACAACTGACATCGCAGATACCTACTGTTCTATTCTTGTTAAGTTGCCAGTACGTAATTACGCAGTTGTTTCTAGTTGTTGAGAAAGCGATGTTGACATGGTTGGCACCAGAGCAGAACGAACCTCGCTGACAGCGGTAGCTCATACACGGAAGCAGCGTATCAATCCTGGCTGTGGACTATGCCTGTTAGACTCATAGAAAATGAAGATAAGAATTCGCAGATAGTCTTCTGCAATGTTCAGTACAATAAGTACATCGAAAATTTGTCTAAAGATCCAGATTCACAGATGGAAAGCTTCTACGACTGGCGCCAAACTTTCCGGTGCTGAATCCGAATTTATGGTCAGACACCATGCGGAGCACTTGATGTGCGAGTAATCCGATATCATGGTTGAGGCGCTCTGGAACGTCAACTGAAGAGGCCACAGTTGCGATAACTACACTCTACTGACACAAACTCATAACACCTCCTCACCCGTTCTGTCTAAAAATACCCTATAGTGAGGATAACCGCCTACGATATTCATAGCAGATTGGGTTTACCATGGTGTGGAATTAAGTAACCAGGTTCAATGTCAATTTGGATAGCAACACCCCCATACGAAAAGAAAATGGTACACCCAGTGACAGAAAACACGAATAAGCAGTATATCCTTCAAATGAGGGCACCAAATTGATTTGCAATTAAACTGGACATAGAGTTTGGATGTAATACGAGGTTTAGTTAGTCCTACATTAAGTCCGCTGCTAATATCTTCACAGGTATCTTTGCCTTTAAAAACAGTCGAATCCAAACGGATACTTTATCCGAAGTGTACAATGTCCCAACACTGTGCTGCTCAAAGTAGGTTTGTAAATAAACTGTTCTGGGTAGTACGTTAAATATGAAGTGTCCTTCCTCTCCTAAGTAGTCACTAGAACAAATTTTCGTATATTTGACAACCAGACTGTGAATGAGAGTAATTTTCTGTTTTAACAGTGTAAAACTATGTTCGTTCCAAGCCAGATTAAGTTGCATTTTTCTTCGTATCGTCTCACCTGAGTGACGCAAACAGAACAAACAATGTGAGGGAAGCTGAATGTCATTTAAACAAAGAGATTGTAGCCTACGGGCTACTGATTGGATGAAATCAGAAACACAGTGATCTGAGCGTTTTTATGTCATCAGTGTGTTAGAAAAGCACTAACATTTTATGGAGAAACAACAGTGTTTACAACTGCTGTTAGGCGGCAAGCGTGTTGTGTTTTGTTTGGCTTGTTTGTCGTAGTGTTCCACCACCTTGTTGCAGGCTATTCGATTGGTTGGCCCCACTTACAGCAGCTCGTGTTTGGGTTATGATTGGCTGATCTTTCTCAAATCAGGAAATCACCCTTATCCGTTCTCATTGTAGTGGGTAGTTTGATTCTTCAGCAGCTACCTCTCAGAAAACACTGGTGAAAAGAAGCGGATGGATGAGGCGCATTTAATAGTCGGTTTATATGGTGAATTGTTTGGCTGATTCATTACAACCTACTGGTTGACACATTTTTTATTTAATCAACTCCCAGTGTCCACCTTTATCCCCAACCGCCCATATTGCTGGATTGTTTTCACTGACATCAACCATGGCCTCAGTTACACTATTCTTTCAGCACACTAAGAAGGAAATCCCATGCTACTCACATGAGGCGGTTTGTCTCTCATGAGTCATGCCCAGATTACCCAAAGCTAGAGTGAGTTTGTAACGGTCTCTTACTCATTCCACACACTAGTTATCCAGATTTAGAAACAGCGATTGACCGTTTTCCGCGCAACCGCCAGACCTGCTCTAATGGCTACTGCTCTACCACTCCAGACAATGTTTACCCGACTTACCGGCCTGTTCGGACAAGGAAGATGACCGAAACTCGTGTCAATCTAAGACGACCGGTTTGTCAGAGGTATTATCCTTGTGCATTATACGTGATTAGTGTTCACCGCTTACATGTCAGCTTGTGTAACCGTCAGCCTAGCAACTGGGTACAGCGAGTCAGGTTCGTTTACTCTCTGCGCACGGCAGACCCCTGTCTTCTCATTTCGCTCCTGTCTGCCAATGTATGCATGTGTGCACCAACCGTGCAGCCTAGTCGGCTGCTGAAACCTAGAAAACATCCCTTGCGAATTCTTTGATTGACACTGAGACATGCACAAGTGATACTGAGTGATCTTAAACTTGAAAGGGCAAACTACAGCTTCGGTGCCAGAAATGCGTCCCTTAACCACAAGCTAACGAAATGTACAAACAAACACGCGTGTCGGACAACTCGACAATACCACATGTCACTTCCCATAATTCAACGGTTATGTGTACTGGTGAGTCCTGAATTCTCTCTAGAGGGTTTTGGGTGAAAAGTAACGTACAGAAAGATTTCAAAATGAGCGATTCACCGAATGCACGCGTAATCCAACACTGCAAATTGACAAATTGACATGTAGGGTGTTATATAGTCAGTTGGACTAAAACAGAAGTCGGAGTATCTTTATTGAACTAGAATTAACACGAGGATCGGTCAGTTCTCATCATTCCTTCTCTGATGCACATGGTTGGAGGAGTTTTATTAAACTCTCTTGAGGCATATTACAACAACTGTTCTGTGGTTGTTATCGTATAACATCACAAATGAACTCACATACCAAGTTAGACTTGAACCAGTTGTTGACTGAATTTTACATCACACGGTCAGGGTCAGATGTTTTTGTAGGTTAGGCTTCTTGTGATTATGCTGCGATCACCTGTGATTTTTGACCTCATACATCCCGTAGCTCACTTGATAGGACATTTGCCGTATCCGGACCACTTTTTTCTGTCGGTGGTTCGATTCCCGTTGGAGTTCAGATTTTTCGTGAAAGGGTATCTTCTAAATTATGAAATTTGCCAAACCACTTAGTAATACATCAGCGATCAGTTAATAGAATGTGCATTAGACCTCCTAAAGCGTTTTCTGGAAACCTCTGTACGTATACAGACTTAGGGAAGAAACACCGAACAAAACTAGTCATCACAATGTTACTACTGGAAAAACAATGATGGTCGGCTAATCGTTTTGCAGGCACCTGTGTGTGCGGGCACAATAATATTCGTCTAGATTAATCGGACGATTATAAACAGGGTCACCAGTACAACTCTGTGCTGACGCTTACAATCTAATATAATATCTGCTGTTTATCTTGATCGGCATGATAGCTTGTCCGCGGAAAAATTGTGACTATCTTGACCCATAGATTCCTGTGATTTACATTTTCGAAGTCACAGCAATCAAAAAAACTTTTAGGGAGTTTGCAACCAAATGAATAAGAGTCGGTAGAATAATATTCACCAACGATATGCCAAATGAGTGAAAACACTGCCTTTTTTACTGTCAAAGCCCTACTGTCTTAGCTGTTCGTTTTCTTTCAAACCATTTAAAGTGCACTACATGATGTTCACTTAGGTGAAGCCCTAACTAGCTTGGAGGTCTGTATATAAATCGAAGAACCACCAGTACTCAAAAAGAAGTTTGTACCAAGAATCAAATGCTTGTATTCATGAATGGAGTGAATTAGACATGCAACCTGTGTCTGATCAGAAGCAGTTGTCGTCTGACAGTTTGGTTTCCGTCATTGAACACGAACCGTCTAGTTATACTCAACATCTAATTTCTGCCAGGATACAGTCAGAGAGAACAGGAATATGTGCTCTTGATGAGCTCTGTCACGAACAATATTTGTGTGTTGGGCTTCTTCTTGAACCTCAGAATGTGTTTTTTTTTATTAGGCTTCATTTATTAGAGTTGTCAACTTTCCTGGTCGAACTCCGTCATTTTTAACCGTTTATCTCTTCTATAGGTTAACAACGTTTTATTTGCGCTACTGGTCGGGACCAATTCCATCCATTTCGATTTCAACTCTTGTAACTTCAGTGTGCGCAATATGTATCAACGTGACAGACGAGGAAATTTGACAAAAGAGGGTTCCGGTCGTGTAGCTGTGTGGAAGCATTTAGGTCTGGTACATTCGTACACAATAGAATGCAACTATAACACAGGTGATTATTGTTTCACTGTTTTTGTCAGATGATTTTTCGGAATGTTGATTTAAACAGACACCATGCAACATTCATGAATGACAATTTTCAAAACCTCACTGTATTCGTTCTTCTGGGTTTTCCTCATCGTTACTGAAAATGGTTCATATGAAACTGTTGATCAATTCTTGAGCTTGGGTACTATGTTCTTGTTACCGTTCGATCGTGTTGTCTATAAAAATGAGTAAGTCATACGGACCATTTTGTAGACAACTTTACCTGTTAGGTCTTCCATCCACCACTTGTTGAGAGGTTTTTGTAAAGCTATCAAACATTTTCTTGGAAGGATGTATTCACTCTTACAAGGCTTGATTGGGACACTCCCCCAAAAGTTAGCTTTCACGGTCACAGCAAATCTCTTCTTACATTTAACTGGGAATTGTGAGTTGTACAAACAATCAGCCAATGAGTTGAAGTCTGCAATTCGTGACATTTAGGTCACATGTAACACATGATGGTATGATGCCTGTTCTCCGAGTGCTTTTTATTCATGTTGCTAGTTGTTGATAACATGATCACGACTCAGTCAAAAGTTGTAAAGATCCTGACAAGTCCCTTGGATAAAGGTGAGCATAACCGCTGTTTTGTATCGCTCATGGACACGGCAACGCATTCGTGAGATTATCGACCTCATTAAGAGAAATTTTTCTATTCGGATTATTTTTCTGACGTTGTGAAAAACAAGCCTCCCTGTCAGAACCGAAAGTGGTTTATACCAATGTAACCTCATGTTCGGACTTGGAAGATTAAACTCTCAACAAAGACAAGTTAGTTGAACTAGTCGTGCGAAGTACAGCACTGCCACAATAGAGGGTACGTGATCAAAGACCGATTCATGTTGACATATATTTCTTTTTAACAACTATCCCACGAAATTAGTCCAGCTACTAACATTTCCGGATATTTGTCATACACTACTACACTAGTTTGACGTCCACGTTGATATTTACCTTTGGCATAGTTCCTGGCACAATACGTGTAACGAACTCCAGGACAATTAGCCTTCTTTACCGGACAACTAATTAGTGTGACATACTGTCATCACGCCCACGTTAACCATCATTCTATTCGGCATCACCTAACTCATCGCATTCTCCTCCTCTTCACTGTCATCTTTATCAGTGACTCACGTTGTTTCTCAACTGACGTAAAGTCATGGAAAGAAGATCAAGTTATAGTTAGGAAACAAACAAAATGAGAAGGTGTCGGAAGTAGTTAGTGGCTACCGAAAATCTAGCTGGGAAGAATCTATTAACCTTAATAGGCTGATGGGTGAGGAGTGGCACATTTTTACCTATCGACCTTGACACAGATAGAGTGACCCGGCTTGTACTGTGAAACAGCAGATACAGTATGGAGCTAGTGGTGTTGCAAGTATTCATGATTTTCTGTAGGGCCAAGGAATGCCTAGACACCCGGACGTGGACCTCAGGATAATGGGGTATTTCACTGAAGGTTTTTGATCCCAAGGCTTAAATCGCAAAGCAGTGAGTGGGTGACAGTGATAGCAGGAGACGACGTTGTACAATTATGACTGTCAGCACCCTCCATTTCATTCGGCTCAGTTGTCAGCTGGCGCTTGCTACAGTGTACTGAAGCTGAAAAAGCAAGTGTACGGTTTGCCCACACTTCAAGTTTTCTGTCTGTTCTCCCACCGATTTAATTTCGATCCCACAGCCTAGTTCGTTTGAGGTGACAATATGCCTGCCCACGTGCGTACAAGTAGATTGTCAACGTTGAGTTCCTATTCATTTAATTCATATTAATCCCGTAAGCAATATTTGAGAATACCTTGCCAGAATGTACACATCGCACTATTTGTCGACAACATACAAATCACAGTTGGTGAACTATTCCTGTACGAACTCAATATTACTAAACATATACAAAACCATTGTCCATTTTCGACTGAACTCAAAATGGTCGCGAAATGTTTGATATTTCGCAGCCAGCCTACCGAATTTAGTGGAATTGCGTTTGATCGGGCAGAATGGGAGTGGAGGGCCAGCTGAATGCTACTTACGAAAAGTCACGTGAACACTGGCTACCAAGACTGCCATAGCAACAGTAGACTGCTTTGCTCAGACCGGAAGAGGTTTTCAGTCATCTGATATATGTCCGCAAAAGTGCATATAGACTTAGCTAGAGAGAAGCGTTTCTATCACATGTGAGGTAAATGCTAAAAGTTATTGTTGTAATTTTTTAACCACAAGTGTAATGGAGTTGGTTGTGGTAGCACTGAGATGTATTGCATAATAACCATTCAAATATCTAACCTGTTCAGCCTCACGCAGAATCGCCCAAACAATCCTTGTATGCATGGTCTTAGCCTACATATGGCTACACGATTTGCTTAGGCGTGAACTAGTGGTCGGCCATCTGTCACTCGAGTAATCCTCTCAGGAATGTTTGTCCTGTGTATTTTGTGATTGAGTCCACATGAGACCCTGAGACGGGTGGGTGATTAAGTCCACGTGTGAAATTTTAGGGCTCTCGGCGCGACTTTGTAGCTCGGATAGTAGGGCATTTGTCGGAGATATGAACGCCCAGGTCGGCCGCCTTGGTGAGGCCGAATATCGTTTAGGTGGCAGATTTGGGATAGCATCACATCGCTCGGACAATGGCGGGCGACTGTTGCAGCTGTGCGCCGAACATAGGCTGTTTTTAGCCAGCACTAGTTTTAGGCATCGTGCACGTCATTGCTATACTTGGCGCCCTCCCTCTCTGAATCAGACCTGGTCTCAGATAGACCACATAGTTGTTAGTTATAGGTGGCGGGGTTTCTTTCGGGACTGTCGTTCTCATTGGAGCACGTACCTAGAGTCAGATCATGCGCTGGTACGCTGTCATTTCGTACTCACTTTTGCTGGAAAACGACCCCACCAACAGCAAAGATTGACTGTCATGAAACGGACCATACCGTCGGTAAAGCATATGTATCAAACTATCCTAGAAATATGTCTTAGTAGTTCTCACTCCGATGATCCTGATCGTCCCTGGACCCAGATCACACAGGCCATTCGGGAAGCAGGTACTGTGGCATGCGGCACGGGGGTACATGGAATGATCAAACATTGGATCTCGGAGAAATCCCTGGAGTTGTTAGAAGCCAGACGGAACATCCCTCCTGGCAGTTCATATAACAAATGTAGAAGAGATATCCGTAGTAAACTGAAACGTAGCCTGAAGGCTGATCGTGAGGCTTGGTTATTGGGAAGAGTTAGGGAGATGGAGATGGCTTCAGGAAACACTGGCAAACTGTTTAAGCTTATGGGTGCCACTGGTCCGAGGCGACAGTCTGTCAGTGAAGCTATCAGCAAGACAGATGCCACATTCATCTTTAATAAGTCCAGAAGGTTAGAACAATGGGCAGAACAATTGAGGGCCAGTTTATCTGGCCTCCTGCTTCTACCGCGTTGCCTCAAAATGCAAAGTTCTTCTGTGGGATTGCTGTGATCACGTAGAGTTGATGTTAGATGATGTAGTGATGGAGGTTGTTGACCGGTTTGTATACCTGGGAATCTGCATCAGCGGCGGTGGCGGAGGTGTAGGGAATGAAATAGAAGCGCGCATCTCTAAGGCTAGAGCGGTATTCGCTAATTTGACGCATCTCTGGCATCAGAGGGGTATTTCTCTGAAGCTTAAAGGTCGTGTATATAAGACAACGGTGAGGTCCGTATTAATTCACGGCAGCAAGACCTGGCCGCTCAGGGTAGAAGACGTGAACCGTCTCCAAGTATTTGACCACCGATATCTGCGTTCAATCACTCGTATCGGGTGGCACCAGCGTGTAAGTAACGAGGAGGTTAGGAAGCGGGTATTCGGTAGTGATTGCCAAACGATTTCTTTTGTCCAGTCTCTACGTTTTTACGGGCTAAGATGGTTAGTTCATGAATTAAGGATGCCAGCTAGTCGTCCTCCACATCGAGCACTCTTCGCTGCCACTGCGACCGACTGGTGTAAAGTGCGAGGTGGACAGATGATGACCTGGCGTAGGGACATGAAGTCGTTCACCAAGGGGTTGGCCACTGTAGATCGAGTTCGTCTCCCGGGCTGGGGCCCTTGCGACTCAGAGAGTCGGTGGTTGGAGACTCTAGGTGAGATGGCGGCTAATCGAGCTGCTCAGTGGCGTGAATGTTGTCGTTGTTTGGCTGAGTCGTCTTTGAAGCAAGTGCACCTAATGACGTGGGGGTAATGAAAGCCGTAAGGAAGCTGTCTCGCTGATGACGCCTTACTCGCACTTGCAGTTCGGTTGTTTGTTTGCAAGGTGAAGGCACCTTGATGTTGAATGTTTAAATCTGGACGTAGTTATTTTCACTGGTTTGTTTCCCTTCCCGTTCCCTTCTTTTTCCTTCCCTCTTTCTATATAGGGTTTGCTGTTTCTTTATGGTTGTGTGCCTTTTTAAAGTAATAATCTCCTGAATTGAGATAGGCCCATCTAATCTATATTTTACGAAAAAGGATTAAGAATTAACAGTCGGTTTTGAGGTTTTTGCAATCAGAACATGAAAGATGGCCCCAGAAGCATTCCATATACAGACTAGTAGATTACGGTGCCTTAGCCATCTTTAGCTTAAGCTGTGAATGTTTGAGATTATCCGAAAGTTCCTATTTAATCATTCATACCGAGTGAACAGTGAGTTGACTTTTATACTTGACAGATTCAAACCAAACAAGATATCCGTAGGAAGCCGGAACGTAGTCTAAAGGTTGATCATGAGGCTTGGCGAGTGGAAAAATTTAAGGAGATGAAGGCCGCTTTTGCTTCTAGGAACGTTGGCAGACTGTTTATGCCTTTCCGTGCCACTGGTCCTAGTCGACCTTCTGTCAGTGAAGCTGTCAACGCGACAAATAGAACACTCATCGGTAGTAAGTCGAGATGGTTCGAATGTTCGGGTGGGGACACTTTGAGGGTCAATTCAGCTGGCCTCCTGCTTCTACTATGTTGACACCACAAACTTGCAATGTAACACCCTGATCAATTGACTTGGAACCACCCATTGAGACTGAGATCCGCAATTGAATCTTGGCTCTCAAACGCAATAAGGCTGCTGGTCCAGATGACCCTATGCCGTAACTTTACACAGAAGATGGGGTGGTGTTAGTAGAGGCCTTGACTCGGTTATTTCAACTTGTGTGGACGATTGAGATCATCCTTCAGTGCTGGGGTCACGCGATAATAGATCTTACGTTCAAGAAAAGCGTCGGAGGCTCCTGCGAAAGCCAAGGGGGAATTAGTTTGACCCCATTTATTTCTTGAGTTGTTGTACTCATTGTATTTCATCAACTCACAGTAGATCGGGAGGTAAACCCCACGGAAGAATAGTCAAAGTTCCGCCCTGGGCGTGGATGTATAGACCACATTTTCATTCGTCATCATATTCTGGAGCAGTGTCCTGTATATCGTCGTCTAACAATCGCCTTATTTCTCGACTATAAATATGCGTTCGATTCGGTGGATCGATCTACACATTTACAGTTGCTTAAATACAGGGGTGTACCGACCAAGTATGTGAACATACTGTCGGTGCCTTATTCCCATATCTTAGTTCAGATTGGTTTACGGTGGATTGTCTGCTAGTTTCAACACGATAAGCGGCGTACGTCAAGGTTGTTTACTTTCACCGTTTTTGTTAATTTCCTCAGATGAAATATTGTTGGGCTGTCTGTGGCATCCCAAAGACCTCATATCGTTGGAATACTGATTGAGCGTAATGATGCGGACGATATCGTACTGCTGTTTGACACTTCCCAAATAGGACAAACAATGGTAGACGCTATTTTGCGTTCTGACAAGTAACTCAGAATGCGCTTTCCAGCCTTAAAATATCAAGTACTCCTACGATATTGTTGTGATTAAACAGATTTGTTCTTAGCTAATGAATTCATGGAGGTTGTTGACCGGTTTGTTTACCTGGGAAGTTGCATCAACAGCAGAGGCAGAGGTGTAGGAAATGAAATAGAAATGCGTATCTTCAAGGCTAAGACGGTGACTCCAATCTGGGGCACATCCGGTGACAGAGTTAATTCTATTAGGTTTAAGGTTCGTGTATATAAAGTGACAGCAAGGACTGCATTATTTTACAACAGCAAAACTTGGCGGCTCAGGCTAGAAGATGCGTACCGTATTCAGGTATATGATCACCGATATCTGCGTTCAATCTTTTGCATCAGGTGGCACCAGCGGGTAGGTTACGAAGAGATTAGGAAGCAGGTGTTTGGTGCTGGTTGTCAGAGGAGTTCTTTTTTCACTCCTGACATTTGCACAGACTTAACTGGTTAAGCCATCCATTAAGAATGCCAACTGGTCGTCTGCCAATTCGAGCACTCTTTGTCAATGCTGTGCCCGATTGGCACAAGGTGTGAGTTCGAAGGATGATGACGTGGAGTAGAGAAATGAAGTTACTTACAAAGAGGTTGGACAATGTAGGTTGAGTTCGCCTCCCCGGGCTTCGGCCCTCGCAACCTACACAGTCATCGTCTGGATACCTCAGGTGATATGACGGCTGACCGAGCTCAGTGGCGTGAATGTTATCGTTGTTTGGCCGAGTCGTCTTTGAAGCAAGTGCACCTAATGACGTGGGGGTAATGAAAGTCGTTAGGAAGCTGTTTGCTGATGACGCCTTACTTTCACTTATAGCTCGGTTATTTCTTTGCAATATATAGGCACCTTGATGTTGAATGTCTGAATGTGCACGTGGCAACTTTTTGTAATTAAATCCTTTCTGTCGCGCGCTGAGCTAACCACCCGAGGAAAATCAGAGCAGTAATCTGAGCGGCACTAATCAATCTCAATTTATTTCGGAAAAACAGCACCTCTGTACAGAGGAACAACACAGTACTGTGACAAGCGCCCTCACGTTTTTACTGACCAGTTTGCTACTGTGTTGTTCCGCGATTTTGCATCTAGAAAATCGGCCTTTTGAGACAAATACGTATTCAACAGCAACTAACCGCTGGTTGGCGCCAGCCCGACCATAATTCCGTCTGTGGCAGCTCGTATGTGAACACCGATTGGCTAAACCTTGTCCAATCAGAAAACCGGTCCACCTCAAGCTCATTACATCTTCCCGTTCCATTGGCTTTTTTCGTCCTTTTCCAATACAGGTTTTGGTGTTTTTTCCTTCATGGTTGTGTGGCAGTTAAGCATTAGTGTGAACCACTGATAGATTTCTGTCTATGATGATGATACTTTCGTCCAAGATGATTTTGGGTTTGAAAAGCGGGTCTGAATTTTCTGAGTAAACTGACTCCAGGTGTGCCTTGTGTGATGTATCTGATAACAGTGTACCCGAATCAAAGGTGTTTTATGAAACTGAATGCTAACTTTTGATAGGAGATGTGAGCACGATGCACGTTTTCGTCGGTAAAGAGTGCAGAAAACAATTTCACTGACTTCAGGGTGTTAAGATACAAGCTGCATTCTCAAAACTACTGTCATACTTTATTCGTTCACTGTTTTGAATATCTACCTGTTACCTGTGAGTGGGATACTCGGTAATTGGGTTTTTGCACTGTGATAAAAAGAACAGCATATTCGCCCATGTGATATTGGGTTCGTTTTTATTTAGGTCCTTTGTTCAGTCGTATTGCGCGTTGTCTTGCTGCCGCTCCACCCGATGAGGGAGGACGCCTCACACCGCCTGGCACATTCATCGGCCCATACTGGAGTGACATTGCTGGTTCCGTTGGCATCCACACCCTCAGTTCACCCAATCTGATGACTGTTAGCAATGTGAATACGGGCGTCTCGGTTAATGCAGCAGGTGTGTGTCAACTGTTCAACACACCACCACGATTTACTCCTGCTCATTATGAGGAAGTTGGCCGCGCGCTACTAATTGCCACCTTGGATTTGCATCAGACCAATCCGTGGCCTCGAATAGCTACTTTGGCGGGTTCGAATGCTGTCCCCGGGGTCGGATCTGTATTTTCGCTATCTGGCCTTGGCGAATTCGCCAACATGAAGGTATTTGTGTAACCACTGTTTATTTCTGTGACCTCACGAAGAGCACATACAAGTGGAACGCTAATCGGGTGTCACCCGTCTGTGCGTTCCTAATCGTTTTTTAACCGTCATTCATCCAGACTATTTTAACACAAACACTAAGGTAGAATTTCGCTTATAAATATAAATATTCTGCATTGTTGTCAACCTGAGTTCGAGTATCTGAACATTCAGACGGGATGGGTTGGCGATACCGAATACCAGGTCATTGACACAGTAGTGTACATGTCCACTTCACAGACACTAAAAGATCTGTGCTGGAGAGGATCCATGATTTGGATGAGATTCAACATCGTTTGACTTGGAATGTTTGTATGAGAGATTTACAGACGCTGTTGTCAACCACGAACGACTTGAGTAACCGATTCGGAGTATTCAATCTACCCTACTTTATTCAGTCAATTACCCAGCAAGATACCTCAGCCAATCATGAATACCCATGGTGTGCATAAGTCTTTCTATAGGGTCACTTGTGAAATTACTCTGGAGTATTTTGTGTGAAGTGGCCTTTATCCTTCTCAGTGAATCAATGTGCTATCCCATTGAGTTAGTTAGCCAGGTGAGTGAACCAGCGTGTTATCAAAAGTAGAAGGTCTTCTAAATCACTGTAGCTGCCATAAATGGGGAGTTCGTCAACTGCGAGGACTTACACGTGCAACATTTTAGTGCAAAATTCAAAACTCTGCTTTGGGTAGGGAACATTGTTTTAGTCGAGTCTGTATTCCTCATTTTGTGTCTCTCAGTGACCGAATGGAATCCCAGTTTTCAATTGCGTGGTGCTTTTGTGTGCAACACAAGTGTTCTCCAAATCTTGATTCTAAATTTTGACTGTTTCGGAGTTTGACCATCTTGTTCATCATGACGACGCCGGCAGCTGACCAGACATTTGGTGATCCAAGTGCCCGTGCATGGACCAATGTAAACAAGTAGTACCCTCAGAATGCTCTGGAACGACTACCGTACCACTGGCACAGCCCTCGAGATGTGTCAGTTACCTTGCTATGTAAACTGGTCAAACTTTCTACCGGACGGTTCTCTCCGGTTAGCAATAAACTACTCGCTTTCGAATTCTTGCATGACAGTTCAGCGTGCAGCTAGTTTGCAACCCATTAGATGACACCCCGGATGCCCGATATTCACCATTAGGTACCAGGGCCATAACGAGTTGAAGGTCATCATTTTTAAAGAACGACTATAAGTGCTGTCTTGATAATGTCATTTCAACCGAAAAAATCAAAGCATTTCATTGTTTGTGTATTGAAGCTTTTGAGATCGATCCAACGCAGTCATCATCATCATCATCATCATCA
>QNGE01000371.1:35508-57779 GCA_008508345.1 Paragonimus westermani
TATATGATCCAACTGCGTCCACGGCTGAGAAGCACACGGAGGTCTCCAAGTAACACAGTGCTTCTTCCTGTGTTGGAATGCAGTGCTCGAAATTTATAGACCGTGGGATGCGCACAGCTGTAGTAGTCTTTCGCCATTGTCAGTGCGTTGTGCCCGGACACCAAACATACCTCCTAGCCGCTTCTTATCCGAATAAAGATGACTACGCTGAGCATTAAAATCGCCCGCTACTAAGATGATGTCAGCGTTTAATTTGCCTCAGAAAGCCAACGAGGGCGTCATAGAACGCATCCTTGGTAGCATCCGGACAGCTGTCCGTCGGAGCGTACGCCGGTATGATGAATACACAGCGCTTTTGTAATTTGTGTCGACAGACTTTTACCGATGCATTGAGTCTGACAGCGCACAAGCGACTGTTCACTGGGATCCAACATAATCAACAACTGTTTTGCCGAAACCATAATGTTCTTTGAAATGTGTTTGATAAAGCACAACACTTTATCTCACATTCTGCTTCACCTAACCAACTTACGGTCGCATCGTTCCTTTCAGTGTCCATTTCTCTTTTTACATTGTGTATTTTCTGCATGAAGAAAATGAAGCATGTGTTGACTCACCGCAATTCTGATTGGTCGGAAACCTAAGTTGTTTGACACCTCATTCGATGCGTTAAACGCCTATAGACTACACAATAACAGGCTGTATGTGTGTCATGGATCACTGTCGTATGTTTTACGTGGAACACCTAGCCAAAGCTACTATTGGACTACGAATGACGGTCAACCTAGCTATCATGGAACTTTTGGATGAATTAAAAAGCCACGCCTATAATTCCGGTGACCCTGTTAATTGAGCCGTTGTAAAAGTTGTCGGATGGCTAAATTCTACCCTAAGACAGCTTAGGGTTCTTCCTGCAGACACGTTTCGACTGCTGTCAGCGGTTACGTTACACGGACCGTAGTGCACAGGTTTGTGTTAATGCAAATATATGTAAAGCAGAACCGAATACTTGATCGTTATTCATATTAGTAAAGGTGTTCTCACATGTAAAAGTTGACACGTTAGCAACAGAACACAAACGCATGTGAAAGATCAGCTAATGTTAAGGATGCTTAACCACTATCCCCTGCTGGGTGAAGATGTACACTTTCCACTGTGGTTGAAAGCAAATGGTTGTCACACAAACTCTGCATAAGTGCGGTTTCAGGGACGGTCAGATGGACGCCACTTCGTCACTTTCTGTCATTTTCTTTCTATGATTGTTGCATTTGATACCAGAATTGTTTGAAACTGTTCCTTCGATGCTGTCAGTACAGCGCAGTATGTAACTACCCTCATAGCTTTAACTACCGCAAGTTGGCTTCAAAATGAAATGTGCCCATTCACTCAGTGAAGTGTAGTCAAAGCAGCAACAGTAATGTCAATCACCCACACAAGCGTCAATGGTGGTGGTACCTAGTGTTGAACATTTTGGCATTGGAGGCCTCATCTAATCAGCTGCAAATCAACTGCTCGCTGAATTCAGTGGTAGTGCTTGTCCATGCAACAACAGTGGTCCACTTAGAGTTCTCACGTGGCGATCGTGTTAATCAGCGCGCCATTGTTCTCAC
Organism: Paragonimus westermani; assembly: GCA_008508345.1. Lineage (NCBI taxonomy): Eukaryota > Metazoa > Platyhelminthes > Trematoda > Plagiorchiida > Troglotrematidae > Paragonimus > Paragonimus westermani. The sequence goes on from QNGE01000371.1 coordinate 37,119, forward strand.
ATTAGGTAAAACTTACCAGTCGCTTGCAAATCTTTGCTGGCAAACACGTGTCATTAATGCCTACATAACCCGATCGTCTACAGGGAACATGCAGCTGATATTAACTTATTTATATGAATATTTAATAAGCTGGAATAGAAATTAAATGAAACGTCTGCAAATGCTAATTTAAATAGCTGCCGCTGATATTTTTTTCCAAATGACACTGTAACGCGTCAAACGGACAGAACAGCTAGCAACCAAACTGTTCGACCATCGTATTTTTTAACAAGCAGGAGAGTGAAAAAATGGTATGTATTTTTCCAAACTATCTTATTATTGACGGAACCCAAATAGACGACTTTATCACAAATAATGATGGCAGTGGGAAACCGTTGGCTGAATTTGGTTTCTTATTGTTGGGAACAGTGGTGGTGTTGTTTGTAGCTCGGGTTTATATATATATATATATACACACAAACACTTACGCACTGATGATGTCACCTCGCCTGGTGATGAAACGTTGGCAACCTAAATGCCAAGCTCGGCGAACATATCAATACCAAGAATTTGGTTTGGACAACCTTCACAGAGAATGACTTATTCGCGAAAGTATGAAAAACAGCGATGACCAAAATCACGCGCCCAACCGAGGTTGCTATGGCACTTTCAGTGTGATGCACCAGACTAAAGTTGATCCGTCACGTTGACTGTGTGTGTTTTAGGAATCTGGTAGACTTCGCTTTTTGATCGATCTTATGGTTGCCGGGTCGACCTACCGGTGGTCTGGGAATAAAGTGTATTTTGTGTAAGTTGTAATCCGTTTTACTCTCCCTGTGTCTAGTTTAAGCCAGAAAGAAATGAATTGGCGGTTTTGGAAAACTGAGGATCTTAGAGCTCTAGTCAGTAAGGCTAAGTATCCATTGAAACAGTGGCCTTGCCGTGGTAATACATGACGTATCCATTCTAGTCAAGTCAACTCAAGCTTTTGTTTTATATTCCCCGGGAGGTGAATATTCGGCAGCTGCACAACTACATCTTCGGGATACATAAGTGTTAAAAATTCCACCAGTCCATTATTACGTTTGGGAAATTGACGTACTTAATATATGACGTACGGATCGGAGGCGCGAAGGGGCATACATCACTTTGTAACTGGGCCACGACAAATGTTTATCTATACTCTCGAAACATTCGAAATAAAGGGAGCTTTCAAAATTACACAACCACGCCTTAAAATTTTGAATCTTGATGTGTTCCTTAATATTTTAATGATGAATATCTCTGTTGCCAAACATATACTCCATGGCTCTGGAAAAATATCCGCAGTATGACATCACTCATAGGTGCCTACTCACAGCCTTCTGAAGTGACCGATGAGATTTTATGGAGCCGAAGCTTTCTCACTTTAGTGCAATCAAGTTTAACATGAACAGATAACGTCACATTGCGACTGAACGTAACGGCTACACAATTTGCAAATCAGGGCCTAAGCGAACCATTTTTTCAATCTGTAGTTGATGGTCGTAATGAAAAAGTCATTGCTAACACGCTCGTTCAGATTAAAAAACAGAATATCAATACTGTTGGAGGCGCTGAACGACCAAAAGGGTGTCTGATCGGCTGACCATTTTTTAAGATATGAAGTCATCATTTATTTACTCCGCTATACATCACCAGTGTAGCCTAACAGAAGCTAGTCCTGTTGGACGGGCACGTGGTACGTGTAAATCCGAGTCCATGACGAGTGGGAATACGCCTGAAATCTCGGAACGATCCAAACAATGACTATTCGGTTGACTAGCTTATTTATTGAGAAGAAAGACAGTATCTTCTTATTCATGCAGCTGAAAACGTTGTTGTGGTTGATAAAAATCTGAATATGATCTCATTTGATATATTTATAATGTTTACTGTTCCCCAGCAGTCAACGGCTCTGCGTTATGTTATGCTGTGTGAATATGTTGACGAGAACAACTGATGACTATTTATGTGGCTGTTCTGTCCGGTCAGATCTAGTCATGCACAATTGTGCACAACCGACAAGACAACGTCATTTGGAAGAAAACTCCTTCATACAAAAATGAGAATACATTCAGTAAACTGCTGAAATTGCCTTTCACAATTTCATCGCTACGAAAGCAATTTGTATAGGACGGCTGTCACCGCTTATATGTTTGTTTAACTCCAAGATTTCATAACGGTTTTTGTCGCCTAGTGATGTCTGAGTGTACACGAAAACATGGTGACATAATTCACCTGCTGATGAGAGTGAGTTACTTACCGTATGACATTTGGTTCAACTTTACGTACTTTCGTCTGACAGAGTCACATGAAATAAGGATTTGAATACTTATCAGCAAACACCGGACCCCTCTCTCAGTGGCAGTAGACATTACAGCAAAAGCCAAAATAATTAACCAAATGGTCACAACAGACGGAAAGATTGAGCTGTCCAAATAAACTAGAACATGTTTTTGTCAAAAGAATCAATGCCGATAATAAATTTCGGGTACTGAAGTGAATTGAAGTCGACCTAGGTACTTGGTTTTGCAGTGCACGATAAGGCAGTATGTACAGGTTGCTTAAGTACAGTACTTACTGGCCAACATCGGGTATGGTTACTGTAAGTGACAGCACCTCCACGACGTCTTTAAAACCACAATGGACAGTCCACGCGATAGAATAAGAAGCCATCAATCTGAATGATATCACCCTGAGTATCTCAACGCAACTACATCACCTGCAACTAGTATGCACCGAGAACAGTTCAGATCATTTCCTTTTCTATCAATGAATAGAAATAACCACGTTTGATAACTTTATGAAATATGAACTCCGGTTCGGACAACGGTATGAACTCTAATGAGAGCGGAACTCGAGTCTAGTGTTTTTTTCAGTGTTCTAGCTGAACAGTGTTGGTCGCAATTCAGTGTAGGTGGTTTTCCATGTGTGAATTAACAGACGATACTATACCTACTATTGGTTCAGCGTGGTTGTTTTACACAGTTTATTGTACAACAAATATGGACTGCGTAAATTCACAATATCTGAAACTCGGAAACACTTGTTATTACGGTGAAAGACTACATTGATGCACCCCGTTTGTAAATCCTCGGCAAAACTACTCCTCATTCACTTGGCTTCGTTCATCCGATGCTCTCTTGTTTCTGAAAACAACAGCTGTAAGCCACTTGCATCTTTCATCAATATTTTGTGCTGTGTTGCGTTGTTGAAACTTCAAACAATATGGCCAAAATTAATCATTTCACCTTTTTTGTATGAAGTGGGCATAAAGCCCTACCAACGTCACATGTTAAATAGAAACCATGGTGAAAGAAAATAACTGATCGATCTGCCGAACTGCCATCGAAGTTCCTCCATGGACAACCCCTCATCCACCTGTGAAAGTTAGTTATTCCCCGTGAGGCCATCTATTTGTGATTTGCACGGTAGATGTATTACTGCTCAACCCAACCGTAGCAGCTACCCACCACGACGACAAAGGTTGGGCCCTGGTGTTTCTGCCTAGCTGGTACTTCCCCTTATAGCCTAGCGTTGCCCACAACTCCCCCATTTCCCAATCTCTTGTTAAATTCCTGCGCCTATTCTGCTCGAAAGAATAGTGCAACGAAACACTTAGATGGAATCCGTGTTTTATTTGATCCAACCTAAAATTATCGTAAGAATGTCCAAAAATTACTGAGCTCAACCAGAGAAAACTGCTAGACAACAAACTGGACGGAGGCAGTCGTTCTGAGTTAGCCGACTTTGAATTCATTTGAGAATACCACTTGAAACCCTTTCAAACTGGAAACGTATCTCAAGTGAGCAGCTACCTAACCAAAGTGGATGAAGCAAGTTAGTATTGTTGTTAGGTTTTGCTTCTCACCGCCGATTGATCACCGGACGGTTAATACATTCCGCTCCTTCAACCACTTGCCATCTCACATTTTCTACTGAACCGTGGTTGCACTCGTGGTAGAGTCAGCTTAAGTGAGACCATATATGAAGATGATTCATTTATCACCAGCCGGTCGCGCTCAATTTGATGGGTGAACTGAACATTCCGAGAAACAATTCAGCCGGTCTCAACCAGCCCATGCAAGCGACGGGGTGTTATTGGGCAGTTATTTCGTTCCAGACGACCCTTCGTCAGAAGTAGAAGCGATCCTGAAGCTCAAGTTACTGATGCATTACAAGGTTCCTAAACCAGACCTCTTTCCTCTTGATCTTTTCAAGGGTGATGGGGACAGGTTGATATCAAAACTGATAACCTTCCTTGGAGTGGTTTGGGGAAATGAAAGGGTACTTCACGATTGTTCTTTATCAACAATGATTCCCGTTTTCAAAAAGGATACAGGAATCCATGTGGCAATCACATAGGCCTCAGTCTAGTGTCCGTCGGGTTCAAGTTGCTCACTGGTCTTTCACTACGTCTGCCGACTAAGCCCAGTGGAGGTCAGATGCATGAAGAACAAGCAGTATTCCAATCCAGTGGAGACGGATCAAGGAGCACCGACACTCTTGTGGCAGCCGACGGTCGTGAAATTTTTGCACCTAATTACTAATTTTGATTCGGTTGTTTGTAACATCCTCTGGTGATGGTTTCTTCGCGAGGGAGTTCTGTGAAACTATGTGGATCTGTTAAGATCACTATATGTTAACTCTGCAAGCAGGTTGAGGATTTATGAGAAACCATTTCGAGCGTTGATCACTTCCAGTAGTGGACAACATTCTGCAGAGTGCGTCTGAGGGATTCAGTAAGCTTGATGTTTTGCTTCTTCCTGTCTCTGTGTTGAACGATTTGGAGTATGCGAACGGTGTTGTTTAACCTAGCCCTCCTGCCGAAGGTGTGCAAACCGTGTTGGACAAGGTGAATGACCGGGTTTATCTGTATGGAATATGCTTCGCGCCTTCAAAGCGTAAAGTGCTGCTCCAAGACTGAGGCATCTCCATTCTTATCTTCTTTATAGCAGGTAATATGCTGGAGACTGTGGACAGTTTGGCACACTTGGGTAGCACTATCTCACGTGCCTGTGATATTGTTGATGAGGTATCAAGGGAATAACAAAGGCATGAGTTGTATTTTTCAGCCTGCGCCATATTTGTCGTCCACAAAATATTCGATTGTTGCTGAAAGGGAGGGTATATAATACTTGTGTACGTTCTGTTTTGCTGTATGGTTCGGAAACGTGGCCTGTTCACAACGGAGACATAAGGAGACTTGCCGTGTTTTGACCACCGTTGTCTGCGCCAATTACCTCAAAATAGGCAGGCTAAGCGCGTGAACAATGCGGCAATTTGTCGGCGCGTATTCCAAGATGCTCGGGATGTGCGATCGACTGGTCAGCTGTTCACAATGCACAATCTGTATTGGTTGCTCTACGTACTCCGCATGCCAACTGAGTGTTTGCTACACAGCGCATTGTATACTGTCACCATCACTGGTTAGATAAAACCGTATGGTTGCCAGGGAACGAAGTATGAAGACCTTGACTGTTCCACTGAGTCAAGTATGTAGGTGTTGCCTTTCAGGTTGGCGTCCTCTTGATCATTCAAATCGCTAGTTGGAAACGCTATTCGATATGGTAATACCGCGGTCATTGTCTAGTATGCATTCGCAGCAATTTCGGATCTTCCGCTTAGTCTTTTTTTATTGTTCTTTAATCTTTTTAGTGACTTTTTTCCCTTTTCTATGACATTTCACGTCACTGTTAGGTTGAACGTCAGCCAGGGCCACAGTACTTTCTGGCTAGGCTCCAGGCTTCCCGGGCTGTCTAGCCAATAGTGATTGACAATAGCCATTCGCTTTGCCCGTGACAGTGCACGTACACAAATTCTTACTGTGGCTTGAACACCTTAAACAACTCTGCCCACATTTTTTCCCTAGGAGCTTATGCTGTTGAAGCCGAAAGATTATTCCCGTCTTCCTCATTATACACGTTTACTCTCTGCTGGTGTTCATTTTAGGCGGACCGCCCAAACGGAGGCCTTCTGAAACTGCCTTGTGTCGAGTTGAATGTTTCCTTGTCAACAGTTACTTCCTTCTACATCCAACTCTGACCGGTTGCCACATACAACATGTCACCGGCTTTTTATAGTTAATTTAATTTAACGCGCACGACCACTGGACAATTTTAAATGGGCACGGAGACGTAGGCGACATATAACTTTATTCAAATTGTCTCTGAGTGCTACCATATATAGGCTGAGTCCTTCCGTGTGTGCCCGATGACTATACTGTGCTGAGCGCTGAGGAAAGTGTAGGAGGTCGATCGATTCGCATTTTTAACAGTTTGTCTGGTCTTTGAAATATATAGACGTTTTTATCCGCTCCACTGTATACCAGCAGTTCACCTTCATCCGTACACTGATTTGTGGCAAATGCAGTTTTCTGACAATTTTATTGCTTCCGCGAACACACCACAAAGCCTCTGTTGTTACCATTGATTCGAAACCTTCAACTAGACATCACGGAAGATAAGGTCAGTATTTTCATACAACCGATTTAACTCAAAACGCAACAAAATACGCGTTAAGATGTCCGTGTATCTTTGAAAGGGGAATTCAACATCCCTCCCACTTGGTCCCAGCTTCCGCCCTCAAACAGACCTTTCAACAAACTCCCTTTGCACAGACTCACTAAACTTGTTTTCGCTCTTGGTGTAGCTCGTCAGTGGTGCATTTCCATGATGTGACTAGGATTTAAACTCTGGTCTACATGCTGGCGAAACAGCCGCGTTGATCACTGTGACCTAACTACCATACATCCTAACTCGGACACATTTACTTGCCGACCAACACGTGAAATGAGTTACTCACTATTGGTTAACGAGGAAGCATTACATTTGATTCAAGCCCTCCAGTGAAATAGATTGAGCTAGTTATCAGTGTTAGAATGATATAATTGATGTGAGGGTGAGGAATTGAAGAAACTTCAAGGATTTAAATATACTTATGATAATTTAACACCAGTTGATGTGATCCAAATTGCTTTTTTACCCTGATGAGTACTCCGCTTGCTCAAATGATATATGAACGAAAAGACGAAAGATGTGAATTGAGATATGAAGAGGCAAATTGATATAGCGTTAACAATAAGATCAAGCAGTTACAATCTCGTGTCTTTACAGGTGCACCCAATAATTTCCACTGTAGTGTAAAATTGATTTCAGCATTCATAATAATCCAGCCTCGCTTTTATTTACAGAGGTCTTTGTGACCCATTAATTTTTTACTGGGTGTCCTGGACGTCAGTTCTTACACTGTATGGCTGACCCCTCCAACAAGAAACACATGTAATGGGGGAACCCGTTTTTAGGACTTCATCATCGACGGCGTTACGCAGGTCGAAACTGTCACATACAGGCTTTCAAGTGTAGCTGTTAAAACGTTTCTCATCACTAAACTGTATCTTTAACTTACTTTCAGTTCGCCTTGTTCCCACGTTTAAGGCATAAAGCACTTCTTCCTGTGACATCGGTTTATGATTACTGGTCCGTTAGCTTCCAGGGGGACTAGTTTGGTTGATCACACTACGAGATGCTTATCTCAACAGGTTCGTGAACACCACTCAGCCTGGGTCCACAGCGCAATAACGAAGTCAGCGCCACACTATCGAATCTGGTGGATTCTGACCACTCTGTTACTACCATAGAGGCACTTTGCTCAATCCATCACTCATTCCACCTCGGTGTGTTCAAAAACTTTTCGTTTAGACATCAGAACTACTTTTGTCAACCCCTAATCTGTAGGCCTGTCATGACCCATCGTTCATTTGGAGTCTTAACTACGGTCTGACGTTGATTGAAACGAGTTCATTAAGACTTCCGTTCCCTGTTTACCCCCATTATTGATTTCCTTGTAAAGTTTTGAAATAAACATGGTACATTCAGTCTGATAATGAATCACCGAAAACCTGCCTGCTAACTACGTTGTGGTTTTTATAGTTAGACTGGGATTTGTTTCACAAGAGTTAAATAAGAAACTCCTCAGGAGACATCCCCTTGTCGTCCTTAAGGTCAGCTTTTCTAATGCATTAAGAAGAAATGGGGTTTTACAACGCAGTACTGGCCGTTTGTTTGAATAACGCCGTAGTGCTCTTCAGCTGTACATTTTCTTGCCGGGCTAACCTCAGGTTACCAAATTTTTACGTTTTATTCCTTCATTTGAACCAGAATCTACGAGATTGGGTTCGTAAATATGTGCGTGGCCTGGCGAACTCCACAGCTGGCGGGCCCAGTGCCCAGCAGACAAAAGCAGGAAATCATAAACTTAGTCAACTACCGCCATCCGAGGCATCCAAACCCATGACCAGCATTATGTCTTCTAGATGGCCCCGTTCTAGTCGTTTGTACCAGACCCGACTGTCTGCACCAGGGTCCACAAATGTGACCCCGGCGAACAACACAGTAGGTCCCGGTTTGTCAGCTAACGATTTCAGTGGCGTGTGCCAACCACGCACAACATCCCTACCCGGGAAGCCCTGTCTCAGTCCGCTTCGTTCCGGTCGCATACATCGGACACAAAATATTCACGCAATCCCAAGGACCTCATCGATCAGAGCGTTAGAAACAATAGAACACTGGAGTCTACCATCTGGGAAACTTGAATGTGCGCTTACGAGTGTGGTATCTAAAGAAGCACAACTGGAAATGGAAAATCTGATTCAGAAGAGTACAGACAACTCATTTACTCCGCCAGTGTCCACTGAAGATCTCCTTCGATCACAGAACGGACAACCTAACAATGCTGGAACTCAACCAGTCCGTCTAAGTATAAGTAAAGATTTTGAAACGATCATCCATCCGAAGCAAGTCACTAATGAAAACGAAGGGATGGTAACCACTGTACGAGGCCGGAAGTAAGTCGAAAATTTCCTGAAAGCCATCCTAAATTCTCGACAGAAATTAAAACGGAACATATTCCTTGTTTCTCACACTACTCCGTTTTTCGAGTTATGCGTACTACAGCCTGATTAGCTTAGTAATCCGACAGCCAAGGTCCAAGTGACGTTTGTTAAATTCTGTCACCTGTATAGTCGGTGCGAATTTAGTCCTGCATTACAGGAAACAAGGTCCAAATTCTAAGGAATTGTGATCCCTCTGAATGGATGTAAGATATGGCTCACGTGTGCGGAAATTTTGCCACGACTCTCTGCTATCAGTGGCCAAATTCATTTTCAAGTTAGACGAGTGTGGTTAGAGCATAATATGCAATTCAGGGGTTGCTTTCGCGGTGGGAAATTTTAACGTGTCGCTAAGCTGGTTTATGGTTGGACACTAGCTGGAATGTTACGGAGTTAAAAACAATGACAATATATTCATCAGAACTCGTCTCTTCTTAATTTTGCGTCCATTTCGCTTTTGTTCTTGCTGTAACAGGTATTGACTTAAATGTGTGCATATTCCAATGCTCCATTATACCTTTTCCCCGAATTGCATATAGAGACTCACATCGCTTGTCAAAGAAGGACAGTTCAATGGTGATTCATACTACGAACACTGGGAAGACTCCAATGGAACATACTCGAAATATTCGAGAGGTCTGTAATAAAAAAGATGTCAGGCAATCTTCTAAAGTTGGAATATCTTTGAATAAACCGGTCGTTGGATTTCATGTTGATGTTACGAAATGTTTTGGCGATCAGTTATTGAGTGTTCGAAAGAAAACGGACCGAAAGTTCCACCTTATGTCTCGACAGACAGACAGCGAACTGCGGAAGTTCGACTTCTTCAGAAAAACCGTCACGAACTTAAAGACTGAAAATCACATAGCTGGACGCCCACCAAGCAGTGATGTGCGTACAAACGAGGCCAGTTGTGCCGAAGTGATGACATTCAGGTCAATGGCTACCACCATTTATGACAGAAAACAGCGTCCTATAGTAAGCATATAATTAACTTGCTTTTAGTTATCCTTACAGTGTATTGCCATATATATTGAAACTTATTATTTGGTTGAAGCACCAATGCGTTTCCTAGTTTTCACTTGTACATGTGATTTATGCTCATATTAGCATTATGTTTACGTGGCATTCCCGACCAATTAAATCTTCGGATTCGGATGATGGTCAGTTATTGGACATGTGGACTGCACTGATTTCAAGTTCACTCGCAGTTGATTGCTAATTCCTAATTCAGATAAACCTTTTGCCTGACTCATTTCAAAAGGCAACATTGGACTCGAACTAGGCTTATATTAAAGCTAATGATTAGGACATAGTGTTGCAACCACTGGCCATTAAAAGTTGGGATGGGTCACAATGGTGTTCAGGAAACAAGACGGTAACGGGCGAAATCAATCCTGACAGCCTCAGTGAGCAATGTCATGAAGTGGCGTCTTACATGATGGTGACTGAGTGGCTATCCACATTACTGGTTGTAAGTGCTTGCAGTTTATCGTGGTCAATGATGAACGTGCATCTGTGAATCGACAACTTCTCTACTTTATCACACATTCCCAGTTCTGTAGCCTCTGTTATCTTATTTTACAAAGGCACCAATTTGCCATCTTGCCGTTTTGTGTACTACTATCAAGGTTAACGGCAGTCTGAATCAACATATAAACAAACAGTGCTGTACATTTGAAATTTATGTACATACTGGGTGAGCGGAATTCCATGGCTGGTTTTCGTACACGAAACCTGAGAAACACAGGTAGGGAATATAATTAGGTATTCGTCCAGGGTACATTCAACGTGTGGTCAGAACACCGCAAGCTCATCACACACAAGTGAAAGAATATCCTATACGAATTCATTTTTTGTGGCTTGTACTCAATTGGTTTCCATCAAGATTAAATAATGGTTGCTAATTCGGTCCTCCTGAAATGTTGCTAATTAGAGTTGCTGACCCGATCCATTCTATTTTGGCAGACCCTAACACACTGCATGCAGGAAATAGTGAAATTTTAATTAATTTTATGCTTCACAGTTGCCACAATATCTTTACGTTCCCAGATGATGAGTTTTGATAAACATAAGGATTTCAAACATCAAATGAGTTACATGCATGCGACGAATATATTATGTAGCACTGCCAGCTGAGTTTAGTCTCAGCGTGCGTAAAGCTATCGAAAATCCATGAAACCTAACAGCAGAATGGCGGGGAACGATGCTATTTTAGTTCGTTGCCACCATCCATCGCTGCCTTCTATCCTAATCGTTGTTTTTGATAATCGAACTCCATAGAGACGTTTGAAACCGCCAGATACGACCAAGATTTGAATTGAGGTCGTTGTGTTGGCTTTGATACCCATTTTTCGGAGTTAAGTCCAGTAAATATCTTTTAGTGTCTTTCACAGTAATCTAAAACTTGTAAAGGAATTGACATCGCTTTTCTTTCCTGTGAAGTAGATTTTGGGATTGGAAATGGTAGAAAAGATAGTTTCCAGCCTTAAAGTCTCACAGATGAGACATGTCCAGCATACACTGGTGATTGTTGTAGAGTGAAAGTGATTAACTTGATTGAACCTAGTATGGAGAATGGTGTTGTGTTTACTATGGGGTCGCTCTTGTTTCACACGTATACAATCTCTGTCTTTTATCTACTTGTTTGATGGACCGTACCGAAGATCATTCTTCGATTATCAATTCTCTTAATAACCTTGACGAATATACAACTTTTCTGCCAAACTGAACATAACTCGAATGCGGTTTACAGCTGGACTGAAAAGAACAACACTTACAGCGTGTGCTCACCATAACAAGTGTTACATTTGGAGTTCTCAACTTCCACACTGCGGTGTGTGTTGATAGGTCAGAACATTATCGTTCCAAAGTGGGCAGTCATTCTTGAAGCTGAGTATTGGCAGCATATGCCCTGGCAGTAAGTGGTGTTTCCGATATCACTAACGACGTTGACCAAATATGGGCTCATGTGTGGAATGAATCACCATCATTGTGCATTGTGCGATTGTCTGTGTCATCGTTGAACTGAAAACCATCTTCTGTTCACGCGTATTCCTTTCCGCTTAACTACAAGTGACAGACTCATTAAGTCACCTCCTACGTTTGAATGATTCATTAACTTCCGACCTCTGTTGGTCAGGATATCGGACTGGACGTAATTGGGTTGAATCGCGAAGCTATATGCAATAGAAGGCATACAATAAAACAAAGCCAAACAAATGAATTAGAGCTAGAAATAACATGGAAGTAACCATGTCGTGGATTGTGGCTTATTGGTACAAATAAATGCATTCATGTCAATCGCGTCTTTAATTAAAGATAGTCTGTGGAGAAATTTGAGGAAATTTAAGATGTTTGTTGCAACAAACTGAAGGTCTAACAAGCGAGTAGAATCGAAATGGTAGAAACAGATATAAGTGTGTACTTTAAAGGCTTACAATATGAGGACAGAGAATGTTTGAAATGTGCGGTTGTGTGTCTGTTAGTTAATCAATTTGCTGATGATAGGTGAATTGGGCATGTGAAGTGTTTTTGCAAGCGCAAGTCATGGTTGTCCAATTTCAGCAATTCTGTCAAAAAAGTTTGCCATAGACGTAATAATGGAGGGATGTCTGTGGTATTTACAAGATACCGGAGTGGACCTCCTATCTGGTGGGAGACTGACTGATCTTGATTATGCATCATCCTCAGCATCATAGACAGCAATGCATCAGTGGTTCACACTAATGCTTAACTGCCACACAACCATGAAGAAAAAGCAAACCCGTATTAGGAAGAGAGAAAAGGAAAAAAGAAGGGGACGGGAAGGGACCCAACTACTGAAAATGACTACGTCTATATTCAAACATTCAACATCAAGGTGCCTACACCTCGAAAACAAACAACCGAGCTGTAAGTGGGAGTAAGGCGTCATCAGCGAGACAGCTTCCTTACGGCTTTCACTGCCACGCGTCATCAAATGCACTCACTTCATAGACAACTCGGCCAAACAACGACAACATTCACGCCACAGAGCAGCTCGGTTAGCCGCCATCTCACCTAGAGTCTCCAAACACCGACTCTGTGAGTCGCAAGGGCCCCAGCCCGGGAGACGAACTCGATCTACAGTGTCCAACCCCTTGGTGAACGACTTCATTTCCCTACGCCAGGTCATTATCTGTCCACCTCGCACTTTACACCAGTCGGTCTCAGTGTCAGCGAACAGTGCTCGGTGAGGAAGACGACTAGCTGGCATCCTTAATTCATGACCTAACCACCCAAGCCTGTGTAAACGTAGAGATTGGACAAGAGAACTCGTCTGACAATCACTACCAAACACCCGCTTCCTAACCTCCTCGTTACTTACACGCTGGTGCCACCCGATACGAGCGATTGAACGCGGACATCAGTGGTCAAATACCTAAAGACATTTTACGTCTTCCCCTGAGCGGCCAGGTTTCGCTGCCGTGAATTAATACGGCCCTCACCGTTGTCTTAGATACACGACCTTTAAGCTTCAGAGAAATACTCCTCTGACGCCAGAGATGCGTAAAATTAGCGAATACCGCCCCAGCCTTAGAGATACGTGCTTCTATTTACTCCCTACACCTCCGCCACCGCCGCTGATGCAGCTTCCCAGGTGTACAAACCGGTCAACAACCTCCATCACTACACTATCTAACATCAAATCTACGTGATCACAGCAATCCTGCAGAAGAACTTCGCATTTTGAGGCTGCGAAACGCATTCCGAATTATTTGGCGGAACTCGAAATTGTGTCTAGCATTGTTTGTGCCGATTGAAAGTTGTCAAACAGCAACACCTTGTCGTCAGCATAATCAAGATCAGCCAGTCGTCTTTCACCAGTAGAATGTCCACGCTGGCATCTTGTGAGTGCCGCAGGCAATCCTCCATTATTTCGTTCATGACGAAATTAAACAAACTTGATTAGAGCGGACAGCCTCTCGAGCTGCAGTGAGTCGACGAAGTATAATGGATGGTATAATCCTAGAAATGACTGCCGTCAAACTAATTCCTTTATGGTTTTTGCATGACCCCTGATACCTTTCTTGAATATAGGAACTCATCCACACAACTTGAAACAAATGAGTTAAAGCCTCTACCAACGCCTCTCCCTCTTCTTTGAAAATTGCCGGCACAAGGTCATCTAGACAAGCAGCCTTATTATGATTGAGAGCCGCAATGCAATTGCGTACATCAGTCTCGGTGGGTGGTTCCAAGTGTACCGACCAGTGCACTACATCAAAAGTTTATGGCGGCAACGCGGTAGAAGCAGGAGACCAGTTAAACTGGCCCTCAAGTTGTTCTGCCCATCGTTCTAACCTTCTGGACTTATTAAAGATGAGGGTGCCATCTGTCTCGCTGATAGCTTCACTGACAGATGGTCGCCTGGGACCAGTGGCACCCATAAGCTTAAACAGTTTGTTAGTGTTTCCTGAAGCAAAAGCCATCTTCATCTCCTTAACTCTTCCCAATAACCAAACCTCACGATCAGCCTTCAGGCTACGTTTCAGTTTACTACGGATATCTCTTCTACACTTGTTATATGAACTGCCAGGAGGGATGTTCCGTCTGGCTTCTAACAACTCCAGGGATTTCTCCGAGATCCAATATTTGTTCATTCAGTGTACCCGCGTGCCGCATGCTAACGTACCTGCTTCCCGAATGGCCTGTGTGATCTGGGTCCAGGGGCGATCAGGATCATTGGAGTGAGAACTACTAAGACATATTTCTAGGATAGTATGATACATATGCTTTACTGACGGTATGGTCCGTTTCATGACGGTAAATCTTTGCTGTCGGTGGGGTCGTTTTCCAGCAAAAGTGAGTACGTAACGACAACGCACCAGCGCATTACCTAGATTCTGATCATGCGCTTGATTATGCTAAAGACAAGGTGTTGATTTTTGACGAATTCCGTGTAGCACAAACAATTGTAGACGCTATTTCGCACTCTGATAACTATTTCGGAATGCGCTTTGCTACCTCAAAGCTCAAGGGGCTTCTGCAATTCTTATGTAAGTACGTATGTTTAACTACGGGTGATGAAGTTATACATGTTAGTGACCGGTGTATGCCTGTCGGGGACATATCTGGCCCCAGGGAGACATCTCTTTGGAACTTAACGTTAACGTACACAACCTCTACGTTGGCTGCTCAGGATAGAAGACGTGAACTGTCTTCGAGTGTTTGACCACGGATATCTGCGTTCGATCGCTCGCATCATGTGACATCAACGAGTAAGCAATAAGCAGGTTAAAAAGTGGGCATCTGGTTGTGATTGTCCGGTCTTCAAGTTGGTACAGGCTCAGATGACTAGCCCATATACCAAAGAAGCCAGCCGTACCCAGTTATCTTTGATGGTGCTTCGGCGGATTGATGTAAGGTGCGAGGTGGACCTGGCGTAGAGAAATGAAGTTGTTCACCAGAGAGTTGGTCACTGTAGGTCGGGTTCTCCTCACACGCCATAGACTTAGCGACTCCCAGAGTCGATGACCAGAGAGGTTGGTTGAGATGGCAGCTAGTTGGGTTTAGTGACAGGACTGTTGCTGATTGGCCGAGTTTTTTGTCACGTGAGTGCACCTAATGGCGCGCAACAGTAAAAACCGTAAGGTAGCTGTCTTATCGGGTTCCCCTTCTTTCATCTTCTCATCTCCCTCTATGATTGTATAACAGCCAAACATCACCGTGAAGCGGTGTTATTTCGTTTTTTATAATAAAAATGCTTTTGGACTGAGAAGTAAATTTTATATGATGTCTGTGCTCTCGAGTGTGGCACACAGCAGTCTTCCTCTCGATTCCAATTCCTGAAAAAATCACGCATTGCTTCTTTCCTGATTAATGGACGTACAAATGTCATTGCTCCTTCCATCACGTGACCTGACGAGGACTTGTGGTAATCCCATGACTTTCTGAAACTGTACTAAGCATCACACAAACTTGTTTATTTATGGTGCTCTGTGACATTCGCAGGCGTATTCGTCTCTCATTTTTTTGTGCTAGACGTGACGACTTATCACGTTTAATTCTTCTTCACATAAACTAAACCTAATCTTTTTTACTTCACAGCATAAGATGCATCGAACAAAATCGCAAGCTTTTGAGCCGGATACTCACAAACTGAATTCAACTGGACGGAAACCACATCCATGTGGCCGAACATATTTACGCACAAATTTCTCCACAACGTCTAGTCCAGAATCTCTCACAGACCATCCAACTGATCTGATGGCGGAAAACGACTTGTTAGGCTTACCGGGCTCCAGTAACTCTGAATCCACCTTGCATCTGAAAGGCATGAATCGTAACCTTCGTTCTAGTGGATTAAACGTCTCCACAGCCGAAAAGTTAACAGTGAAACCAAAGTCGCATATATTCAGTTCGACTGAAAAAAGCTCCTTCTGCAAATGGCCATTTGTACGTGAATACACAAATAACAGTAACAGCGCACCCAAGATGGCAATGGTCGAGTTAACACCTCCGGATAATATTCGAGTGCCTACACTCATGACATGCATGCCGCTTTACTCTGACAGGTGTTCTTTTGCTGCGAATATTACTGGTGGACTTCAAAATGATGAATGTATGATGGGGTGTTCCGAAGATCAGTCAAACTCCTTGTTGGACTCCTATGCAGTAGAACCAGTGCAGTCGTACTGCACGCAGTCAACGCTATTTAATCATTCTTGTAACACCAAAGAAAACCCAATGAATTCGCTCGTTGAGCCATCAGATATTTATTCTGACACCCAAAAGCATTTCACCAAACCGCCTATCTGCTCTTCCTCCCTGTCTGCTGTTACACGGTGTGAAAGTCGGTAGCATAGTCGATGTGACCGTGCTACGGACTGCGCATTTCTTTGCAGCAACCAACTTCCACTTTGTGATGAATTTTTCGAATTCAGTTTATTTTATTGTAACATGGCTGACTACAGTGCTTAGCTCTCCGGAGCGTCATCAAATCTGTTCTCACGTTTTTTTGACACTTTGAACTTTGGAAAAATCATTAAAATTCTAGATTGCGGAGTTTAACAAACAGAGTTCAGATAAGCGATTTCTAGTTGAGCACTTTTCGCACTGAATGCAAATCACACCGGAGGGCTAACATTTCATGTAATCTACAACTCCGGTTTATGTGTTTTCATGACATTTGCACTTCTCCGCTTATGTGATCGCTGGAATTGTACGGCACAGCTGATTCCCCAGTGTGTCGCACCATTTAACTACTGGTGGGTGTTGTCAGCTCGGGGAGAGGTTAGGCTTCGTTTTTTAATTGCTATGGGCAACAGTGTATTATTAAGGATCTATCTGTTGACTGTCTTGTGTTGACGCTTTTCAGGTTGTGTTAGTCAGAATAGTGACCAACATAAAGTCGGGGCTTGGAATTCAATAACAAAAGATCGACCAGCGTTTAGGTCGATTACGACTTAGAGATTATTATCAATTCAACGCCACCATTAAATGCACACTGGGACAAGTGTTGGACAGCCTTGGAGATGCCCGCAACATGTCGTGGCTTGAGTTGTCGAAGTTACACATTTAGCCACACTACTCATCACTTATAAGTAGCTTGAATTATTTCATTTGTCATCGGTCGTGTTCGGCATTGCGTTGAGACTCCGAATGACCGCAAGCCGATCGTCAGCGTATTCCTTATTCTTTATTAAGTGGTCTTGGGGACCGTGACTATTTTACAATCCAAAATCACGAGAACACTTCCGGGGTGTCCGTTGTGCTGAATCGAACCACAGTGAGCGTCTTTCGTTCTGCCAAAATTCAGAACCTATGATTGCGCTGGCTGTGAAGAGGTACCCATCGCAAACAATCAGCAGCTTAGTGGTGCCACGGGGAAGCCATTAAACAGATGCACTTTCTAGAAAATTATAAGCAGGAAATAATGTACTAACTTGTTAGAACGGCACGCAGCCGTTGGCACCGTATTACAACGGTTCGTGGAAAATCAGTGGCAATTCCTCTAAACAGTCGCAACCCACTAAGTCTCTCTGCAGTACCTTCGGCGGTGAAGTGAGTATCATTTACCTTGCAGTAGTAGTTTTCGGTAAGCTACTGGAAGCCAACAAGTCATGGTCTACACCATCACAAACCGCTGATGGATTCACTGGACTCCTGGCCTGACAGATACTCCTCCATGGAAATCAGACACCTGAGCTATATCTCTCAGTTTACAACGGGTATAAGAAATGTCTGAGGTATCCTCAATACCAGTTAAGCTAGTATACTCCAAGTCCTCTTGATTTGGCCACCATGGCTGCTGCACAAACAGGCGACTTCAAGTTAAAGCTACTTTGTCAATTTAGCTCTTTCAGAGTACAGCCTGTCTCCTCAAAATCCCATGAGGGCACTGTCCTGTGTGATGTTTCGCAAGCAGTACCTAGGCTATTAGTGCTGTTATCGTCCTGTCGTGCAGTGTTCGAGGGGGCGTGATAGCCTGTCACACTCTGTCATAAGTGCCTGAGTGAAGTCAGTCTCTGAACGTTTCGTATGGCTTGAACTAATCCATGGTGTCCGCAATTCACCTCGTTGCTGATCGAAATGCTGGCGCTCCCAAGTCCATGGGCATACCAAGAGCCTTATTGATGTTTCTCCTGCACCCGATGCACATCGTCACCACGTGGACGTTAACCTCGTCCAACCGTTTTCACTCTCTAACGGTTTTACCTCCCTTCTGTATTGTGTCAACCGTTTCAGTAAACAGCCGGAGGTGATACTGTCTCCAGATCCCTGTCGCGCAACGTTGGCTCACCTTTCTCGTCCCGCAGTCGTGTTTACAGATCCTGGCGCCCATGTTGAGAGATCTCTCACGGATACCCCCGGGTACAGGCTCATAAGCACTAATGCCTAACGTCCAAAATCCACCCGGACAGCAGATCGTTTTCATTGTCACTTAAGAGCAGCTGTCAACGTGTAGTCAAACTCATGCCGGTAAGAGGCGTTGAAACAATTTTTTCTTGCATTTCGTAACCTTAGCAAGATGGACATGTAAGCCACATCCACTCCACTCGTCTACGGTCGCAAGTAAAATTCGGCCACCGAATTAATCCCTTCGTCAATGAACTCATCGGTTTCGGAAAATAGTAAGCACGTTTGAATAGCCGCATGTGACAACTACGTCCAGTACAACAAAGAGAACAATAGACACCGGTACATTTACAAGAGAAACCTTCCCTCTGTTCTCATGTCTTCGCTTCCACAGAGCACCTAAGCAAGCTCCTGCATACTACATATACAGTCTACGAGTCAAGTATTCTTTCAGTTTTGAGTATGACAGCAAACGCGAGGTCGATTCAGGCGACCAAGTTAAATCCGCGTCCTTTGAAGGAGGTGCACTCAATGTCCTCCTGACGCTTCCAGACCCATCGTCTCTCCCAAACGCTTCTCAAACACACCTGACATTGGCCTTACACATTTATCTCCACCATACGACCGATATGGCAGAAACGTACGAAAGTCTGCCCACTAGCATTTTCTACACCGACATACTTTCTTCATGTTCACTTTGGATTTCATCTTAGAGCAGCGCGCTCTCAATAGTATTCAACGAACTGAGAGTTGATATCCAGGAGCCCTCCAATACGATGAGTTCTTTTATCCGCGTGGCGCTAATGTTCCACTGTTCATTCCGTTTTAGATCAGGAGGCATTAGTGCAATCGAGGGACAGCTCCTAAAGACCGTCTTTCAGCACTGGTTAAGCCTATCTTCCCCGTATTTTCACTCGTGAGTCTGTTGGGGCTGCACCGGTAAATTAACATCCCAACTTATCTAAACAATCAGCCGGATCGCCCCAACGTTAGTTCGTGACCAACGAAGTCATGGACTATTCCCTCAGTTATTTTTTCGCCTCCAACAAACTGCACGTTATTTTTACGCTAGGCGTTATATTCTGGTGACCCAACTCTCTTATTCTTATACTATGTGATCTTCAAGGTGAAGCTCTGTAGTGAATTCATGGAGTGCGCTAATTTTTGCAGCAATATTGCCGTACACTTTGACAACCCCCGATGAGGCTTGCTCGTTTATCCTAATTATGCGCTTTATTTCCGATCGTGCGAAAATACTTCTCCATCCTGTGTGTTATCACACAAGACGCTTAGTGGCTGCACAATTTTCTGTTCCTACGTTGCGGCAATGTAAAAAGTAGTGGTGTTCGTTGGTTTATAACTTGTTGCCACTAAGTAACTTATAGAATTCGGAGTGAACCTTGTGGTGACTAGGATAAGTTATATTGTTGTCAGTTTCATCCAGTTGTACATCTTTGTTGATTTTGGTTCATAACTCACACTTGCTTGAGTTAAGCTATCTGTTTTGTAATGTATATCTCCGAGCTTAAAAGAACAGCTCGCTCCGAAACTCACTTGCTTGATGTGTTTCTCCGAACTCCGTATTTTTCAAGGTCGATTTAGATACACAAGGGTGAACGGGCTGAGTCCTGGTTTTCATTATCCATCCGGCGTGTCTCCCACATCTCCCTTTATGTAACAAGCTCTACTACCATGTTTTGTCTTCTTATGCTCACTTTTGCTTTTATCCCGAATATTTTATATAAATTTCACAATTTGTTGTGGACAGTGCGGTCACTGAACTTCTGTGGGTACGTTCCCACAAAGTCTCACACCAGATTTGACGAGTTACCCAGTGGCAATAATTCAGAAGACAACAAACAGCGCAGTACTCTATATATTGCCACGACCGAGAAGCAACAAAATGTACAGCCAGCAAGCGTCCTGCGTGTAGCGCGCGGAACGGAAAA
>QNGE01000371.1:59451-73380 GCA_008508345.1 Paragonimus westermani
TCCACCTAACGAGTTACCTGCCGTCATTACGGACGTGGTACACCACATCAAAACGAAAGGTCCACCAGTTTTTCAGCGACCGCGAAGGCTGGCGCCAGACAAACTGCGCATCGCTCGTGCCGAATTTCAACACATGCTGAACATGGGTATAATCCGCCCCTCTGACAGCCCATGGGCATCTCCTCTGCACATGGTGCCAAAGAAGACAGAAGGTGATTGGCGTCCTTGCGGAGATTATCGTGGATTGAACAATGCTACTGTTCCAGGTAGGTACCCTGTGCCACGTGTCCACGATCTAACTACCAGCCTCGCTGGTAAAACCATCTTCAGCAAAATCGACCTCGTCCGCGCCTATTACCAGATACCGGTAGCACAAGAGGATATACCCAAGACGGCTATTACCACTCCAGTCGGTTTGTTCGAATTTGTGTGCATGCCTTTTGGTCTTCGTAACGCTGCACAGACGTTCCAACGTCTGATTAATGAAGTCACCCGTGGACTAGACTTCATTTATGCATACATATACGACATCCTCGTGGCTAGCTCTTCCCCCCAAGAGTACATAACCCATCTATGGACGCTGTTTCAACGTCTGGCATCATACGGCCTCACCGTCAACGGAGCTAAGTCCGAACTTGGTCAAGCCTCGTTGAATCTTTTTAGGCCACTGCATCTCGGCAGATGGGATTAAACCGCTTGATTCCAAGGTCGAGGCTATTCGATCGTGTCAATTTCCCGATACAATTCCCAAGCTTCGCCGCTTCAATGAACTCGTGAATTAATACCGCCGATGTATTGCCAACTGCGCCAAGCTTATGCAACCTTTGACTGATTTACTTCGGGGTAATAAACGAACATTGCACCTAACCCCCGAAGCCTCCACGGCTTTCGCCAATGTCAGGTAGGCACTCGCCTCTTCAGTCATGTTGCATTTCCAATAACCCGACGCATCGATTAGTATCGCCGTGGATGCATCAGACACAGCCATAGGTGCAGTGCTACAACGAGCAGTTCGCGAGACGTGGCAACCGATCGCCTTCTTTTCTCAACGTCTCAGCGATACCGAAATGCGATACAGCAACTTCGGTCGTGAACTCTTAGCCGTATATAGGGCTGTATGCCACTTTCGCCACGCACTCGAAGGCCGCGATTTCATTATTTTCACGGATCACGAACCTCTCGTGTACGCTTTACGCAATTACTCCGATGAACATTAACCCCGAGAAGCTCGACAGATAGACTATATAGCTCAGTTTTCTACGGACATGCGCCATGTCTCCAGAGCTGCAAACGTTGCCGGAGATACTCTATCACGAATGCACAATGTGTCTACAGCCACCGGCTTGATATCACATCACAACATAGCAACACAACAGCAGTCCGATTGCACGTTTACGGACGATCTGAAAGGCACGAACTTACGCTTTGTCACAGTTCCATTGACATCTTCGCCCGGTACCATTATTCGTTACGAAAAACAGTTTTCGAAGCGTTGCATAACCTGTCACATCCAGAGATACGCGCATCACTAAGACTGGTCGCGGATCGGTTCGTCTGGCCTAACATGATTCGGGACGTACGCCATTGTCCCGTTGATGTCTTGCATGTCAACGTTCGAAGGTCAACCGACACACGGGCACCCCCTTGGAAACTTTTCCAACTCCCGACGATCGTTTTGAACATAACCACCTGAACCTCGTCAGGCCAATTCCACTTTCGACAGGCTACACCCACCGGCTCACGTGTATCGATCGGTTTACTCGTTGACCAGAAACCCTGCCGATGTCGGACACATCAACAATGTCTGTGGCTCGCACTTTTGTCGAGCATTGGGTTGCATGCCATGGTTGTCCGTCGACTATTACAACTGACCGCGTTACGCAGTTCGAATCAGCTTTATTTTCACAACTGACCAAGCTGTTAGGCGTGCGTCGAGCACGCACCACAGCATATCACCCACAAGCGAATGGACTCGTAGAGCGTTTCCATCGTCAGCTCAAAGCTTCATTACGTGATCACGAGCGGATGGATTGGACAGAAACTTTACCTTTATTTTCACTCGGTATTCGCAATTGTGTCAAGGATGACAGTACGACCCCAGCGTCACTTGTCTATGGTCGTCCTTTAAACCTTCCAGCTGATTTCTTTCAATCGTCAAGCGAAACTGCTGTCGACAATCAAGACTACGCCAACTGACTAGCCAAATACATGCGATCACTACAACAGAGTGCTACACCTATTCAAAACTCTGCGTCTCACGTTCCCGGAGAACTCAGCAATTGTGAGTTCGTGTTCCTGCGAACAGACTGTGTTAAGAAACCGCCGCAACAACCGTATAGAGGACCTTTTCGTGTCATTAAACGGTCCGCAAAAACCTATGTGGTTGACAGTTTCGGTCAGCACCTCACCGTTTCTATTGACCGCCTTAAACCTGTTTTCACCGACTCACCCCAGGTTCGACAACACAAACATCACCTGAGCCGTTTCCATCTACTTCTACATCTGATTTAGCCCCAGCGATGCCTTCCGCATTTATTTCTGACGAAATACCTCTTCAACCTACAACTCGTTCAGGGAGGCGCGTCAATTTTCCCGCGAGCTTTCTGGAGTAGTTTACTTTTTCTGTTTAGCATTTATCGTACAGTTGATAATTCATTATGTGTATTCCATGCTCCTATCGACCAGCAACTAACAGTTTTTCTCAGGTACAATGTCCCAACTCGCTTCACACGAAAGATACCTGCACATACTTGTAAATATCTCCAGACGCTGCAGGACACGAGTTACGGTGGGTATTTGCCTTTTTCTCTAACGTTCAGGTACTTCACCTTTTCTTATTCCTAGATCTGGCCAGATGCACAGCAACAGTTGCTGGGCCCAAGGAGAAAACCTTGAAAGCCGTACCACCTTGTCTGCGCAGTGAGGAAATCACACCGACTATCACGTCCTCAGGAGGCGTTTCCAGGTTGGGTGGCTCACGCGTGGCTGGCCAGCAAGACAGCAGCTGTTGCCCAGGAATAAAATTCACATGTGGAAGGCCTCCCATATTAGTCACCCTCCTAGGAGGAGCTGATGTATTGAGACCACCTTCGACGTCCCCAGATATCTAAACTCCCCGCGACGTGAGATTTGCCTTGCCAGTACCACCGCGCCTGTTCACATTACCTTGTGTATGTGAACTTACTGCGAACCACTAACATCAAAGTTAGTGGGCCGGCATAGGTATCGCAGTTATGCTCGTGGCTGTGTTATGAATACACATCATCTCTACTCCTGTAGGTTACAATCACTAGGATAACAATGTTGAGCTATTACCGTTAGGAACGCCGCTTAACCAGTCTAACGCTTGTTTGAATTCTGAAGGTCGACTGGAATTTCCTGTCGATGCACTCTTCCACTCTGGCGGCTGCTGTGCGGTTGTGCTCATGATGCTCTCACGTCCAGCTCCCCAGCACCCCTTAATTGTTACGTTGAAGTCTGTTGTGAATGGTGAGTAAATCAATAAATAAAGTTTGTTTGCAGATTCATCGTTTTCTCCCTGCGACTTCCGATTCATGATAGCACAAGGTTGGGAAAACTCTGGGCGTACGAATTCAGGATCTAACACTACACCGGATAGTCGGGTAAGTTAGACTATCTTCCAAGTGAAAAAATTGTCGTAAGGTGCGATCGAAAGTACTGGAGTTTATAAAATGCTATTGACAAACTTGTAACGTATGTGTTCTCTTGCCTTGAATATAAATTATCGGATACACAACCTATTCAACACAGAAATCTTTCAAAATATAGAGTTTAAACACGAGCCTGCATGTCACCACCAGTCAATGGGAGATTAGCTCATCAAAACACTCCAAAGTAGATTAAGCAGAGAGCGTAACAGGCAATACTTAAAAAAGAACATTTCAACAGATAAACAACAATAGTTATGTGAAGACGAAAACAGACATTTAGTACACGTAATCACGATACAGGACTCACCCTCTCAGTGTACTCTGCAAACACAAATGAGGGCGTATTTCGGACTGTCTTTCTACAGACAGACCAGACGTCCAACGAATTAAACGCTCCGTACCAAGCCAAACATGGAACTACACACGTACCGGTAACGACAGCGTAATGCCTTACTTTTCTCCCCCACGGCATATTAGCGGCCCATCCGTGAAAGCAGCACTCACACTAGATGAGCTCCATGTGGTGATCAGACGTTTGACGCCACGTGAAGTTTCCGTGAACTCATTCAAATGCGCATAAATGTATTGGTGGACGATGCTCTGCGTTACGAGCAGAATGCGTACTTAGTCTTTCATCTGGAAACTTATTAGCATGTGAACGGATGCTAGTGAATCAGTTGCTGAATGGCCCTACAGGGACGTTTCCCTTCGGCTTGATCAATGTCCAGCAACAAACAGGTTGGTCCCGATGGCTGGAACCAGCCAGCTATCACAGAAGTCAAGAGGTATACCCATAACAGCCTGAAGGTATTGGTAACATACGCGCGTATTTAACGCAGAAGTGAATATAACAGTTAACCGAAGTCCCAATAAACAAACGACCTTAAAACTACTTTACTCTATTGGAATTAGAAGTTTGAAAACCCCTTTAGGGTAAAACGGAACTCCCAGTTTCCATGATGTCGCATTATGTGGCGTACTGTGGCGGGCTACCTAACCGTAGGTACTGGGCACTTTAGCTCTCGGAGGAATGCTTCAATACGGCTGAAGGAACGCCTACAATCTCACAGTGCGCGGGTTAGTGACAGCGTGGGTGACCAGAAGAGCCATCACTCATCTAGATCGTACCAGCAGACGCGATATGGCACTGAAAGTGGGATGGATTACCAAATCGGGGCGCGGTTATTGCAACGCTCGGAGAAATATCTCGGCATGATGGTAGAATACGGTCGGAGGCCACGGTGGATAGACTGCGGACAACACAAATGACCCGACGAGCCACGGTTCAACGAGATCAGTCCAACAGACTGGAAATGAAAAGTGGAAAAACACCTCACAGTAGGCGTTGGACACACACTAACCGGGCCGAAATACACAAGACGTGTGAGCAGAAGCCGAGGTTACTTTGGACCGGAATTCTGACTCATGAGCGCGAGTGCATGAGTAGCAAGGAAACCAACGAGCTGGACAGTAAAGACTTTGCCTTGGTGAACGCCTCCTTCACTACACTATTTTTCACAGTTAACCAGATCCTGATTTGGCGCGTTCACATGTTTTTGCGATCAGTGCAACATGGTTGAATCGGCATACACGGCTGCACCCCTCCCCACAATAGCAGGAGCGGCTAAGTGCAGACGTGCGTACTGAAAGCTGAAAATGATCGTGGAAATCTTATTCATCATCGTTCACCTTAGTCTGACCATAAATTGCATACACGGTTTGGTATGCCCATAATATACCTGGCCTTTCTGATCTTCAACGCGTACACTTGAGATACATTGTAGTACAGTAACAAGAACCCGGAGTGGAATTTCCGGCAGTCGGTTTTTGTGATGTCGGCTCTCTTCAGGGCGCGACCGAAGATTCCACGAAACCAGTGAGACATTATTCATAAAAATTATTGACGCTTTCATTATTGTCGTGCTCTATGCGAACAGAATTCTAACAGCTAGCGAGGAGTCAACAAGACCTTCGGCCAAAAATATCAGTGCGAATGGTAACTCCAGGGAATGTACCAACTGACAGTCAAGTAAATACAAGAATGTTGCAACGTGCCAAGCTATGTTGCATGGCTTATTGGTGGCTTGTGCTGGGTGTAGGTTGAAATGATTTTGTTCCTCAAAAAACTGAACTGCAAGACAAATATTATTCCGAAGAGGTTCTGTGAAGTTCAGAATGGTATTGCCATATTATCTCCCTGGAAATTCAACTGATACATGAAACCCTGTAGCAATACTGCTCATCTGACAGTTTAAACACTGGCAGAACTGACATCGCTGTGAAAACGTGGTAGGCGGGCGATTCGTTAATCAAGCAGGCTAGAAGCGCCATGGCATGTAAATTTGTCACTTCGCCACAGGTAACTGTTGTTTACCATTACGAGAACAATTGGGCAAATGTGTAGTGAAAACATATGCCCATTGCAATGAGGGAAGGAACAGCCTCTGAATAATTGCGCGATGCTATGTGAGATATTGGATTGCAGTGACGAGCGATCGTATGGCATTCCTAAGGATCCCGGCTGCAAACGTGTTTCCTCCTTGTCTGTTCTGTATGCACTATTCCGTGTACGTATGCTATATGAGGTCTGGTGTGAACGGATTGCCAACTCCATCCGTCGTGTAAATAATTCTTTGCAACGATTGCCCGCCATATTCTTAACGACTCATCTATCATTCAACTTTCCAGGTTCTTTCAACCTGTACATTTCAGAGCGTTGTCTGGCGCACGCGAAGGCCCTAAGACTTTCCGTCCGATTCGCATTCAGATGACCTCGAGTAGATTGGAGCCCACTCCGCAACACTTTCTCTCTCATTTTGGCTGCTGTCGTTGGCTCCAGATTTGACTGGAACAAACCACTAGCAATATTTTCAAACATTGTTGGAAATATACCGTTTGTTCCTACATCCTCCCGCGTTCCTTCTGTTTGATGCTACGCATCGACTGCTCTTCAGGAAAAGTGCCTGAACCATTGATAATCGAGGGTTGGGCGCTGAACCACTTGTCCACTACAATTTGGTTAAAGTGTTTGTTGTTTTGTCCGTTAAACACACACGGTGTTCGTCAAATGCATGAACACTGTGTGTGGCATTCCTGTGTGCAGGCAAAACATTGGGATCGTGTTGTCGATATTTCACCAGCTGGAATCCTTACGTACAGGCAGGTTCAGAATGTGAATATGTAAGTCTGCCAACTGCAGGCAGCTTAGGCATCTGTTTGAAAATGAACCAGGAAGTCTGTCATAAGGCACAAATGTGATTAGCAGTATTCATTGTTACTGGTAGTGCACTTGTAAAACCTGACGCGTCCGAAATCGCCCAACCGATTGCCAGTTATTTCCGTGTGACCCTTGTTATGTCACAATACGTTGGCATGCGGCAGCCTGAGGAAGCTCTCCCATGAGGCATATGGAACAGACGGTTGGGGACAGTGAAAGAGACGGATATTGAGCCCCGTAACATGCAAGTTGAGCGGTTGAGGGCAATACTTCTTCAGTTGCACTCACTGGCGTTGTTACAGGGTCCGGATGTGATCTCAAAGAAACGTAACATCCAACACCGGTAATCAACTAGCCCATGATTTAATTCATTTCAATACGAGACAACCCGCCAGAAAGATAAAACCAACTTGCATGAATCTGGCAAGGGGTAAGCCACTTCAGCGATCAAAACCGTTTCGAGGCTGGAGGCCCATTACATACTGATCCAGTCAGTTTGGAGGACAAACTATCCAGGAGGCATCCTCTGGTCAGAAGGACAACGACTGACAACACAATGTAGAACCGCTGTCGGTGATTACAGCAACTACCGATGGCAGAATTGATCACGCATCTAACCATGTTTTAAACAAGTGAGAATCTGACACAGGTTCAAAACGACCTTTGTCAGCGCCACCAACGGCCCTAAGGGAAGGGTTGTTCCGGTGGTCAAGAACCCTATGGTAAAATAGCTGTTGCTTGAGAAATGTCTGAGAAAAAGGCTTGTGGAACTCCCCGTCATGTCCTCTTTGACTGCCACCAGTGGATACGATGGAAAAATGTTCGGCGGGACCTACGCTAAAGAAATGTGTGGGGACTAAGTGATCGTGGAGTTACCGAAGTTCAAGTGACTGCTGATTAAACATTTCGCGCTTAGACATGTGCGCAATATTTCTTGAGTCAGTGTCTATATTGATAACCACACGCTGGGCAGACTCAACTTTGAGTATTTTTTCAAAATCGCACATACCACTCGATGGGCATTCTCAAGTAACAGTCTTAAAGAAGCACCGTGGCGTTCGAAATGTTCCTTGTTCCTATAGAATAAAGCGCGCTTACTCATCCTGAGATTAGAGAATACTTCTCTGCCACTACCCCATGAATACGCGCGAGAGACGTCAGACGACATCCAAATGCAAAAAAGTTTCCTCTGATCGCCTAGCGTGGTGTTTACTGAGTTAAGCGCAACATGAATCACGAAAGTGTTGACAGAGTCCCCACCGAGTGATATACGTACACACCCGTTGCTCTTCAAAGGGGAAACAATCGTCCAGCGTGCGCTTAATCTGATTAAGTTCAGCCTGTGATGCACCAGGACCACTAGTCATCCAGGCTTTTAAGGTTGATGGCGTAACCTCCTCACCGCCTTGTTCTCCGTTGATATTCGCGAACGATGTCAAATTTTGTCCTACTTTCAAAGCTTCAAAGAATCCCGCCTTTCCATAAAGCGACGTAAACATTATTTGCTTGGTCCCAGCTGTGCCAAAGCGTGACAGCCTTCCAGAACAGCTTCACAGTTACCGGTCGGAGGGGGACAGTCACTGAGAGCGCTAATTGAAGTTTCCGCAGACTTCGGACTTGGTGGATATTCGAATCGGGAGTCTGCCAAGTTGATGCTAATCCTCCTTCCTCGAATATCTATAAAAAAAATTGGCAGCACTTGTCCGTATGCGATAAATTGGAGGACAGCAGCCCGAGCAGTTACGATGATTTTGTTCGCTCCACAAATCCTATTGCACTGACGTTGATTACATCCAGGTATCCACCTAGAGTGCTTCTTAGCAAATGAGCGGAAACATCTGATGTTGTGTGCATGGATGACTGAGTTTCCGTCACTCAAGTTTCAACACGTTCGCCCATATCCATAACGCGATTTGATATGTTACTGCTGGAATTGCAAAAGGGAGTGCATGTAACAGTGTAGTCGGACGGGTGATAGAATGACTGATTAACCTTTACATTCATAAAAGTTTGTGAACCATCGACGGAATTCCACAAAATCCTTATCTTCACGTAATTTTTACGAAGTTCATGAGAGCACTGATCGATTACCACGTAGTTCGCAGCTCAGTGGACCGGCACTATCTGCCACGTAATATTGAGGAACAGAGAGTTTTTAGCTGCAAGTTTTATGCACACACGCTCAGGAAGGGAGGTGCGGAGTTCCAGGTGAATTGGCTTGTAAGTTCTGTCAAGGTCTGTAGAGTTTGCTGTGTTTCGTTTGATTAGTGTTGAAAGTTGTTCCTATGGTTCATTGCTTTCTCTGAAACCATGTTGCACTTGTCATCTTCGTTCTCACACCAGCTGCTGAAACCGTTTCCATTACTCTTATTCACTCTGAGCCTTGTGAGTTATTAACTGCCAAAATGAGACATTCTCTTATATTATTTGTCATCATTTCTTGATGCTCGATCAGTCGTTTTTTCCAACCCATTTGTTTGAGTGAGCTCAATTCAGGTTTATCGCTGACCATTACTGAACGATGCCGAGTTGTTGAGTTTGTTGTGTGGGCACAATCTTTACCATTTTCTGAGGATTTTCATATTTGAGGTGAAAGATTTAATTTTTTTCTTTCACTGCTTTGGTTAGTACCGTATTAATTCCTGCTTCTACCAACGTCTCATTATCCGTTTCCAAGATAGACTATATTTTCTGACGTTGGACACTGAAAAATACGTTAATTAGAGCAACGGATTACGCGTAACTCGATGTGAACCTGATTCGTTAGTGAACGATCTGCTTTGGCCCACCACAAACATTAGACCGTTACAATCCAGTAAACTTTGTCCGCCCGGAAAGATGGTAGCCACTCTATCCGACCAAATTATATCATTAGCAATAGTGAGAAGAAACACCCGCAGGAAATTATAATGAAAATGTTTTTCAAGCACTGACGACAAATGCCAACATTCTTCTTCAATTCTGTTGAGTATCTTTCGGTACAGCCATAGACATTGGGCGTCCAGAATATCAAGCAGTGACCGGTCCGAAGATATACCTCCCGGTGAACGGCAGGCAGCTTGAGTTAATCTGTTTCCGCATAATGATTTAAATGAACGCCGCGCAACTTTAACCGAGCCGAAAACAATTCAGTAGGTTGAGCAGAATCCACTTCTGAAGGTTCTCGAATGTATATTAAGGCATACTATCTATTGCTTGGTCGCGTAATATGGACCAAGGATGGAAACAGCCATATCACAAGGTTATATGTAGTGTAACATGCAGACCAGACGACTGTACTTTGAAAACCCGTGATTTCGCGGACAAACCACCGAACAACGTGGACGAACCAGGGAACAGCGTTCTTCCGAATTAGGAATTCGAACGGCAGTTCTTAAAAGAGGAATTATACGAAAGAGCATGAGCCGGAGGCCCAGTAAGCCATGCACACGACTTACACAAACGCAAACCGGAACGGCACTGACAACACAGCAGTACGCCCCTTGTACACAACTCAAATTCAGTTCGTGCGCGCTCGCTGGTTTCGGTTGAGCGTTACAGTAGTCATTTCCGAGAACAATATTTTGTCGGAGAATATCCACCCGAAATTTCTCAAAAATAAGGAGAAGGTATACCCTCTATGAAAGCAAGGAGGCTAGAAATGTTGTCTAATATGTTTGACTGTCAAATATGTTAGTATTCTTGCGAATATGGCTTTTTCAAGAATTGAGCTTGAAGGTCGTTCCAGAAGGCAAATGACTATTTTCGCGCCAATCCTTGTTTTTGAAATATTTTCCAAAATGCTAGAATCAAGATTTCGGGGAGAGCACTTACGATCCATCAATTGCAAATGAACAGTATTATTGAGAAAACTAGAGTGCATCCAATGTGTGCTAAAAGCATTAGTTTGATGCTGAAGTACCTTTCCACCGTTCTCGAGGAAAAAAACATTATTAGCGTCACCCCAATTTTTGAAGTCCCGTAAATGAGCTTAATGTGGTTTTCGAGATGAAATAGGTCATTTCTTAACCCAAGTGTGCAGAATTTTATGGCGTTCTGAAGATATCTTGGAAATGGGAATATAAGATTATATAAGTTTAGGGTTGTAGTTCAGCAGGAACACTAGCATATTTGACGGTGAAACACGTATGACAAAGTTTCTGTAAAGAGATTGGATTGGAAAGACGCATCAGCACGAAGTCAACCATTGATTCGCAGAAGGCTACGGCCAATCGGTTTCGAAAACGCGAACCGACTGGTATGTCAGCGCGGGGACCAATCAGCACGGCACGCTGCTCCAGCATCGGATTTTGTTGTAACTGGCACCGGAGTAAAACAAGTTGTTTAGGTGCGTAACGCGTTAAAACAGGCGAGTTACAAGCGGAGTTCAGTTGTTCAGTTAGAAAGCGAGAACGTCAGCACCAACTGTAATTCTTTATTTTATTGATGTGTCTAGCCTATGAAACAACCAATAAAAACTCAATAAACTGAGATTTGCTCTGTGTCACGGAGACTGACTTTTGCCTTCGTTCCTGAAGGTAGCGATTTTCAACATGATGTCACTACTTTTGGCTTTTTGCAGGAATTTAGGCGGGTACCGGTCGACCACTCGTTTTTCCAAGAAACTGATCAAAGTGAAATTTGAAGCTATAGTTCCGAAGTATGAATTTACAAAAGGGAAATATTGCGCACAACTTGCCAGCTACGAGAATGAAATGGGGAGTTGATATAAAGACAAGGGATTCAAAAATGTGAACCTTACTTACCGATGATATTACTTCCGAAAATGGCTGTCCTACACGATTGACTTAAGCAACGAACGCCGAATCAGAATGCAGCATGCGCTCACCCAAGTAGGCGCACCGTTCAGTTGAGTTAAGCTGTCAGCAACGTTAAGGAATGCAATACTCGTTCACAGTTTTAGCTGCTCCCTTCGAATGGCTTCTGCCATGTAAAACACGGAGAAGTAAATCATACGGGAAGTAACGAGAAACTTGCATTTAAAGCGTTTGGGGCACACGCCAATTATCATCTTTGATTTCGTTGACTCTCACACTGAATGGGATATTCTTCTGCACCGTGGTAGATAGTTGGCGTTCTAAACACCAGATAGTGACTGTCCGAAAATGTACCTCCCAGTGATCTACAGGCCGCTTGAATTAACCTGTTTCCGTATGGTATTTAATGTGAACGCTACGCGAATTAAATCCAGTTGAAAACAATGTAGTGGATTGAACAAAATTCACTTCTGAAGAATCTCGGTAAGTGGTACATAATGATCTTTGTTACGCCGTTCCATGAACACCGAGGGTGGAAACAGCCATATTGTGATTTCGGTTTCGTGAAGGGCCAACAATACATCGTGAGATGTCTTGTGCGCCAACATTTCGTTTGCATACCATCTGTTACTACAGCGGAATTGGTGCATTCAATATATAGCAAGTAGGCATGGAAACAATGACGAAGAATGCGAGCGTGATAAGCGAGGTCGGAATAATCTAGACTGGAAAACGGGACATTCAGATGGTGCAACATGAAGCTGACAAGGACAGTTATGTCACGAAGTTATATGATCATGAGCAGTTACGTGAAGAGTGGAATGAGTGTCAACGAGTTCTTTTGAACTTGACTGAAATCAAAATTGCTAGACGTGCGCATGGTAGAAGGTAAGATGAAAACGTTCATAATGAGAGGTCCTTGGGAGAGGGGTGGAATTACCAAGGGAGCGATAAGTTGATAAACACTCGTTTCTGAACAATTAGCATCGGGTTTGTTTAATGAATGGTACCAGCCACTGCAGATCCTAGACATCGCCTTCTTCTAGGACGACATATGATACGAAATACTGCCGCAGACTCGGTGGTTCGTCTCTTGTGAGTACTTCGTGATTATACCTCTGGCGATGCCAGTTCCGGCGGTACACGGTCATTTTTGAATGTGTACACTAACGTGTGTCCCCAGTTGCCTCCATGTGAGGCCAGCGCAATTGCATCAGCAAGTGCAGGTGGAACCATATATTTTGGTATTGATATGTTCGCTGAGCTTGGCATTTAGGTTGCAAACGTTTAATCACCACACACTGATAATGTCACCTCGCTTGGTGATGAAACGTTTGCAAACTAAATGCCAAGCTCGGCGAACATATCAATACCAAAACCATCAACCCGAGCTACAAACAACACCACCACTATTCCTAACCATCAGGAACCATATATTACATTTGATTGGGCAATCAAGGCGGCCGGATCCTTCCCCGCTGAAATCGGTAGGTGCGTAGTTTTCTCAATAAACACTGCCTTCTCAATGTTGTAGTTCCGTCTCTTTGTGGTTGTTAATCTTCGCCTGATCAAGGCTGACATGTCATCGCCTCTAGGGTAGACATTTTCCAACGGTGTAATCACTGTAATAGAACTATATTCTGTTGATTTAGCGTATTTCCCAATTAACCGAGGTGGGTAACTGTTGCCAATCAGTGTATCACGAAGGAGTTGTTCTCCACCTTCGACCCCGTCGAGCGTAACAATCTTACGAGTTTTATGAGACAGATTACCGAGGCTTACCAGGCTTACAAGGCTTGCCAGAAAGCTATCTTCGTTGGAAATGTCGGATGATGGAGAATGATAAATAACATCCATTAAGAGTGAGTCTTGGCCACGCAGTGCTATTCAAAGCCACAGAGCGTCGCATTTATCAGGGGACTGGAAGCCACTGATCATCATCATCATCATCGTCATCAAAACAGCCATGAGCCTGACCAAAAGGTACTGTGGCCCGGGCTGCCGCTCACCCCAACAGTGACGTGGAATATCCTAAAAGGAAAGAGTACTACGAAGGACAAAAAAGATTGAAGAAGACTAAACGGAAGAACTAGAAATGGTATGGATATAGTTACGCCATTGACTGCGACACACCGCCATCTCGGATATCGTCTCTAACCAACGGTTCGAGTGATCACGAGGACCCCATCCAGGCAGGCGATGCCTGCCCACTTTGCTCAATGGAGCAGTCAAAGCCTTCATATTTCCTGACCACGTTGTTGCTTGACCACCACGCGGTTTAACC
>QNGE01000371.1:75445-227371 GCA_008508345.1 Paragonimus westermani
TGATGTTTTTCGACCGTATTGGATAATACGCCGGCGGTCACGGTCAACCGTTGGGCGATCGGAGTGCTCTTTGTTTAAGGGTACCTTTTCTAACCCCCTTCTTCCTGATACGGAAGACAGCAGTGCCGCAACTATAAAAATAGTTCTGCTGTATGCCCATAGGATCGTGCCTCACTGCCTAAGCACTCCTACGCGGTCAGCAGTGCGTCATGCAATCCTATGAGTGTAACTACTTTTCGTCTGACTGCTCCCCGTTGGCCTGTCTGACAAGGTTGCACCTGGAAGGACCGGAGTCCTGGTCAGCCTAGCCCGCCGGATCAAAACAGTACACAAGCCCGACCACCAAGTCAATGTAGCAGTATAGGTCGAGGAAGCCACTGATAACCGTGGGTGTAGATAGATATTGCTGAAGGGAAATAGCAGAATCCCCCTGCTCCATCGGGCAAAGTCAGTCCGATAACCTGAATACCCCGAGACACTCAGTTCACTGTCACTGATATCCCTTGTAAGCCAGGTCTATGTGAAAACAAACATGTTGGATTGGGTGTCATGAGTTTATCGACTGATTTCCGGAAACTTGTCGGACGGACTCAGACAGTTCTTATACATGCACTTGAAAACCGCTTCCTCGTTATATTCCACGAGAAAAGAGGAAGGAGCACGTGGGGAAGACGGTCTAGAATTGAGAAGGTTGGTAGGGCTTGACTCGGTTTATTCCTCCGTGTTGTTCCGATGGCCCTCCCTTGGGGCTGTGGGCACAACATCGCCGTCTGTGCGTACTTCAGAGACCCTACGGTGCGCTTGACCGGCATTCTTGACGCTTCAACTTACGACCTTAGCGCTCCTGTCAAATTCCGCCTGGAAGGTTGTTTGGAAGTTTTCACTCGCGGAAAATTTGACTTCTTCGTCTGCTGGATGCGGTGTTTGGAAGATGGCGATGCGCGCGATTTTATGGGGCTACCGACGGGAATATCCGTTGGGATAGGCAGAATTAATGCCTTTCGAGTCACAGGAGGCGTCTCTTGCAGGCTACTCTTTGGGATGAAGAGTTTTCTGCTGGGCAGTTTGGTGGGTTTTGGGGTGAGTACTTCTGAAGACGGTTTTTGCGCGGTTTCACTGCTCTCAGTGCTCAAGCCTGCGCTCCTGGCGTCGGTCGTTGGAACGACCATGCAGATTGTATCTCCGCTCCCTACAACAGGTACAGGAGTCCGAGTGGATATTTCGAAAGCAGAAACTACGATTTCAGTTCCCAGTTTTAGCCTCTTGTCCGCCATGATTCTTGCAGTCTTAGTCCGTTGTTCACGTCTCGCTCTCTCTTGCCAAGAGCGATCGAACTATACGCCTTTCAGATGGGCGTTGGTGGACTTCATAGCCTCTTTTTTTCCACCACGTTCTCGGGGTTGAGCATGGCTGGCAAGGTTACCAAAAGGCCAAGTGACTTTTTGGTTGTCTTGGCACGCAGCCTACTCGCGAGTACTCACGCGGATATAGCTGATGTAGCTGTTTTTACGGGTGTTCGTTGAAGCCAGCGCACTTGAAATGAAACGACTTCTGACGCTGGTGGCACCACATGCCGTTTTGTACGGGCATTTTACACTTATACCGGCGGCAAACACTTGCTGCCACAGACAGGGTCTGCTGAGTCTCAGCACTGCTAGATTCAGCGAGGATCAATGTCGACAGGAACGAGTAATATGCAGTATATAACACTTAGTTTTCAGGGCTTCAAAGAAAACGAAACAGACAGGACAGAGCGGATAATACGAAGACCAGATAATTCAGTACGTAGCCAATCGTTATGTTGTTTGATAACGAAAAACAGTGGTGTCATGAAATTTTTGATGCACAGGGCACCAGTAGGACAGAAATATAAATAGACAGCAACTGCAAAAAAAGTTAAACCACATTTCTAGTCAATCACAGAAGAACTGACAAGCAGCAACGGATTACAGCCCTCGGTAGACACCGCATATCCTTAGGCACATTTGCAGGAAGTGAGGAGGAGGGGTAGATGAGAACACTCGCAGAGTGATGAGTACATCAAACGTTGAACGGATACGAAGAATGAAGAAGAAAACTGACGTTGGTACTCGTGTGAACTGGGTTGTTCCAATCGGGTTACATAGTCCATATTTTTATTCCACCAACCATCCTGGTGGCCAGCATCTGGACCTTCCTCAGGCATTTTACGTCTTTATAAAAGTCAGGGTTCCAAGCCTGAACACAGTGTTCTAGATGCGGTCTCACGAACACTTCATACAGCAGTATAAGTTCACCAGGTTCCCTGGAACAGATTGGTCTCCTGAGTTGTGGGAGGTCTGCCATAGCCTTGTCTTGCAGTAAAGACGTTTCAGACCGCTTGTCTGAATTGTCCACAGAGACGGATTCACAGACCTATAACTCCACCTACGTGGGTAATCTACATGCACCCGTTTACCCCCGGTGGATAACGGCAGACATCTGTGTAACTGAAGCTAGATATATTACTGCATTTACGAAACTTACATATGAGGTCTTAGTCATCCGACTATACGTTCTCAGTTAGATTCTCTTGAAGGCCCGATCTATTCGGATGGCCGTCAATCTCTCCGTCGTCAGCGGACACGTAGCAGGAGGCTGTCAGTTACCAGCCACATCATCATCTCTTAGTACCCCGCTGAAAACCATCTGGAAGTTCCACAGTCCTCCCCTAACGGACACTGCGAATGTCCTGTTTAACAAGAAGTCCCTAGTCCCTCCGAAGACAAAGCCATGTTCATTAGCATTCAAGCGGTTGTTACCAGGCCAAAAGATATCCGAGTGACCTCTGATGACTCTCTCGTATAATTTCAACAGAACGCGGGCCAGACTATTAGGGTGGTAAATTGTGGATTACTATTTTGTGTCTCCTTTTTGAATGGCCACCACAGTGACCACTTTCCGGTCTTTAACAACCCTTCCTTGGTCCAGTGACATATTGGTTAATGCAACTACAAATTCACATTAACTCGGAATGTTAGCGTGGCCACTAGATCAAGACCCGGTCAGATGGCTTCAGGGCTAGAATTAATCATAACTCCGCACAACGCTGACGTCACAACCGTATTGCCTGCAGCGCCACTAGAAAAGAGTTACCACGTGACGATTTATTTTCGCCCCAGTGTTTTCTGCTAGTGGAGAAAACACACAGAATGCAACTCTTTCACTGGAGTGAACATAAAAAACTAATACCGGAAGCTGATAAAATGACCTGGAACTACACATCTCCTGATAGCTCGAAGTCGTACTACGTTGACAACATCCGGGCCCTGAAAGCTAGGAACGCTCCTGATAGACAAGTTAAAGGGAGGGGTCGGAGGCCATGTGCATGGCCCAGGATCGAGAGCATTCTAACTTAAGCATATGTCTTGGAAGGCATACATTCAACGTAGGGTGTTTGAAAGCTTCATGACACGAAAAAGCTTGATACGAGGCAATCGAGGTAGCAAGGAATGCTCGTTTGGTGTATGACTTCAATCTAGCAAGAGAAATCAAACAGGAACCCAAGAGGTTTTATGGCTGTGCTCAGTCCAAATCCTTTTTATGAAAGGAAATTGGGACCAAGATTTACTATAACCCAGAGATTATATCGACTGACGAGGGCATAGCGGATTCGTTAATGGAACAGGTTCAAAGTTTACATCGCTCGGACAATAAAGTGTAGGTGTCACTTTGGACAGGACATTCATTACTGACACATTCCGTTTGTCCGCGCTAATTACCGCATCGACACTTCGTGTGTGCTACCTCAACGTGGTCCGATGTCCCGCGACTTTTTCACCCTACAATCCGAAACGCAATGTGACCTCGTGAAACAGACGTGTTTATTCGTGATGCACCTGGAACGGTGGACCATCCCAACCATGTCGATACCACAGATGCCTGTACAATCCTCCCTCACCCACTTCCACTCCACACACATGCACAAATTATCTCAATCTTGGTGGACCTGTCATTGGTCATGTTCACGGTCAAACCAAAGCTGCCAGGCCCACCGACATGTAAGAACAAGTGGAGGTTTGAGACACCTAACAAAGCAGCGTCGTGTCTGTACTGGAGGACATGAACTAAGTGGTACCCAGTGGCACCGAAAGGATTTTGGCTCTGAGGCTCGTACTGACTCACACAGCAAAGGATTTACGAGTCAAGCATTACACTGACATCAACCCTGCTCTCTGAAACTCATGTCCTGTCAGCGTTACCACCAGAAATTGCAGCGGATTTAAGAGATGTTCTGGAGTCGCCTGATACAGACTGTCCATATAAACAACTCCGGGATACGATAATCAAACGCACCACACCTTCTGACAGTAAACGCCAGAAACAGTTACTTAATAACGAGCCTATTGGTGATAACAGCCCGTCTCAGTTACTACGACGCCTGCGAAACATTCTTTGAAGTACGAAACTTGATGACGCTTTGTTTGCGCAGATCTTCCTTAAGCGCCTGCCTGTTTCCGTACAATGCATTCTCGCACCCACTTGCGGTACCCTTCCCATAGCTCAACTTGCCAGCATAGCCGATAGAATCCTGGAAGTACAAACTTCTGATGTTAATTCCATCCAGCCATCTCCATCAAGCTATCAGATTCATGAACGGCTCGCTAATCTCACCGAATAAGTAAGCCAGCTACGTCTGTCTCGCACGAAAACACACAATCATCTTACTAAGGATGACTTTCGCCAGCGTTCCAGACATTTATAGCCATGTCAAAACGACAGTTTTTGTTGGTAATACCAAACGTTTGGCCGTTTCGCACGCAAATCTACTCCACCATGCGGTTTTCGAAGGACTGATCAGCAAATGTTTCAACCCCTGGGAAACGAGTTGGCAGGAAAACAGAGACGAGTACGGTCCTAGGCCAAGTCTTATCTCGTCGTCTAGTGATACCCGATAAGCATTCAGGATTTTCATTCTTAGTAGACACGGGAGTGGATATCAGTGTTATCCCATACTGTGGAACACACACTTCACGCAGCCCATCCAATTTCTCACTCACGGCGGCCAACGGAACTGCAATTCACACTTACGGGCAGCGTTCATTATTAATAAACCTTGGCCTACATGGTGAATATAGATGGGTTTTCGTTATCGCGGACGTGCGTCGACTTATATTGGGAGCAGATTTTCTCACTCACTACAACTTGTGGGTTGATTTGAAACACAAGCGTTTGTTCGATGCCGTAACACAACTGTCAGCCAAAGGCCATTCGACAGTCACCAGCTTTGTACAACCTCTGCTACTTTCTCCGCTGGATAATTCAAATCTTTTACGTAAATTTCCCGAAGTGACAAAGCCGAAATTTCATAGGTCATGCCTGGAACACTCGATCACTCATTCCGTGATTACTGCTGGTAATCTAGCCCATTATTCTTTTACATATATCACACTGCTGATTACGTGTTATACAGGCATGTTTTTATTGGCGTCATTATTTTTTGATGCTAAGTGACTCTGGCGTCAATAGAAGCACCTGAGCCTCACCCTAATGCTGTTGGTGTGGACATGGTTGATCATGACATTACGTCCTAAGATGTTGAGAGGGCGATATCCCAAGCAAACTACACAAAGTCTGCAGGACCTGGCCACATCCACCCGGCCATCCCAAAACATCTGGTCAAGTTGTTGGCGTCGTCATTTGCCCGGATTTTCAACTTCACATTAGAAACAGGGTTTGTCGAGAGAGACTGAAAAGAAGTCATCAAAAGTCCCATTTTTAAGGATGCCAGCCCATCAGAAGTTGGCAGTTGCCGACCGGTGCGCCTGACTAATGTCGTTAATAAAAGTTTCGAACGCAATTTACGAGAGAAGATCTGCAAATTTGTCTGCGAACAGAAATTCTTTAGTGTTACTCAACATAGTTTTCAAAGGGGCAAATCTTGCCTCATCAACCTGCTGACGTTTTTAGACAATATCACGGAGAAGCTGGATAAAAGAGAAGTAGTCGAGGTGTGTTATCTAGATCTCCAGAAAGCCTTCGATTTTTTCAGTCACAAGTTTTTGGGCCGGAAACTGAGAGGAGCTGAAATCTCTCCTAGTATCTGCAGGTGGACACGGTCGTTTCTCGCAGGAAGGTCGTGTAGGGTTAGAGTACGAGAACTACTGTCGGGCAAAGGTTCTCCGTTAAGTGAGGAACCTCACGGATCAATCCTCACACCACTGGTTTTCCTGGTATACATTATTGACACAACCAACGACCAGGTCTGTCCATGTTATCTGTGTGCAGATGATATGAAGCTGGTCGGATGTTCGTCGGACTCAGAGGCTCTCCGAGTGGACATTCTGGAAATTTGTTATTGGATATGGAAGTGAGATTTACCGCTGAACGTTCTTGAAAGTCATATCGTTGCTAATGCTCTCTAGTCAACCTCCAAGTGTGTGAAGGATGAACATGGACAGACAGTCGAACTAACAACTGACCAATGAACAAGAGGCTTGGGTATCCAGGTCACTAGTATGTTTACTCCAGCTGCTCCGTGTAACGCATCAGCGACAAAAGCACGACGGGCGTTATATCGACTTAAATCAGCTATCGCCACTCCTTGTCTAACAGTGTTCATTCCAGTGAAACATTGTGTCCAAGCTTGGTCACCACATCTCAAGAAGGACATAGTCGTCCACGAGGAAGTACAAGAGCTCGCCACACGTATGGTATGGGGTATGAAGGGTCTAAGCTACCAAGACCAACTTAGTTTGTTGAACTTACTTTCACTGGAACGTCCGTGGTCAAGAGGGGACCTTATCGAAATGTACAAAATTGCTCACCATACTGGAACAAGCCCATGACAGATTTGTCCGAGATGCGTCAGGACAGCGATTTAAGGGGTCATCCGTTCACAATCAAGAAAATAGGATCACGCTCAGCTATCGGAGTTACCTTTCCCACTAACCCAATAGTAAACTCGTGGAACAAATTGCCTGCAAAGGTCGTTGAGGCCACGAGCGTAGATATATTCAAAAGAGAGTTAGAAAAATGTTGGGACAATCTTTTTCCTACTTAATACTATTCACTTCTTTGCTTCTATCCCTACCCTTAAACCACCACCAAGCTCATCGACAGAAAACGCAGTATGGTCAATCTCTGGATCACACCAGTCAGGTATCAGGACGTCAACAGGCGTAGGCCTTCACCAAGTTCTGGATTTGAAATTTGAAATTTAGCTGACGGACGCGTCAAATACTCGGTTGAAGGATCAGCAAGAGCAACGTGAATACTGTCTGGTCCCTCGAAGTTCTGTGGGTCCGGTGACCGATTAATGGTCTATATATCAGATGCTGTGGTCGTGAACTTTTGCATCGCAGCTGCTGTCATCCTGGCTCTAGTTATTTTCGAACTCTTAGGATTGTCTCGCCGATGTACGCTGGCAACATATCCGAACTCACTCCCTCATCCCCGAGAAACAAGCCATCTGCATCTTAAAAACTTAGTGGGGGTCTGCAAAAAACTTGCTAAACTTATTAGACCATCGAATCAGTTGAAATAGCTTAAATTGCCGAAAGGTAGCTTGCGTACCGCGCAAATTAAAGCTTTGCGCTACCGTCAGGCCTAATGCAGGTTGACTCCCTGTCTCTCGGGATAGTGAAGTCTGTCTCCAAATTCAATGTGGACGTATGTTTGCCACATGGAGAACTTGGCAGAGTCAATATCTATGATGTCAGTGACAAGTATTCAGAGCTACTAAAGGAAATGGTCGCGTCCGGCCAAATGAGCGTAATTCCACTTGGGTTTCAGTGTATTTGGTTGTAGAACGATGTTGCAAGTCTAGAAAACATGTTTGTTGTTGGACAGTCGGTTCGATGTTTCATCAAAAAGCGTGCAAGCTCATTATCGAATGACCGACAGCATATCTCGGGTAGTAAACATCTAGCTGAAGTTTCACTTAATCCCAAACTGGTGAATAAGGATGTCTCAAAAAAATACTTGAGAATGCATACCATTTTTACTGGAGCCATAGAAACGGAAGAGGATCACGGCTATATTATTGACAGTGGGATCAGTGGCGTTCAGTGTTTCCTACCTCATGAAGGTCTTCGTAGTATGTCCATTGGGAGATTTAACTACTTTCCTTGAAGAAAAGTTTCCGCTGGGATCATTGGTGCTTGTTCGCCCGCATGTGACGGACACACTAAGCTTTGTGGCTTCCGGAGTGTCGCGTATCCTTGAGGTCACCACTGATTTCGATGGGTCTTCAGATGTGGTGGTAAGGGAGGTTTCTTTTTCAAGCCTTCCTTTCAGCTGTCCGACTCAGTTCCTGTGCACTTCAGTTCCCTCCTGCCGGGGTTATGGGTTCGCGCTGTTGTTTTCAAAAGAATCAGTTCAACGATTATTGCTAAGTTTGCTGATCACTTGGTGACCATCAGCCGGGCGCATTACAATGGGAATGAGGAGGACTACCCGTTAAACACGGAAGTAAGGACAGTTGTGTTTTTGATGGAATTTCTGCATATTGACTTCATCTGGACGAAGAACATGTGAACCGAATTTCGTGTTGCTTTTATCATAGTTGCGTTCGTTTGTCAATCTGTCTCGCTTAAACTTAGACGATTTACCAAGTTGCAAACTGTTAGGCAACTACCAAACGTTTTTGGGTATACGACGGCGACCATGTAAACTTTGCTTACAGAGTGACTGGTATGATGTTGGTCTACTTATCTGGTTCTCTCCGACTGCAATCGCTTTATTTTTCCTGTTCTTAGT
This sequence comes from Paragonimus westermani, assembly GCA_008508345.1. Lineage (NCBI taxonomy): Eukaryota > Metazoa > Platyhelminthes > Trematoda > Plagiorchiida > Troglotrematidae > Paragonimus > Paragonimus westermani. The sequence continues at coordinate 84,164 of QNGE01000371.1, forward strand.
TTCAATAACGTCACGAGATTTCCGAAAACTACACGCAGCGACAAAGCACATTACAATATGTATTTTAAGTTTCGTACTAGGCGGGGCTACGTTGGTTTCAACACAGAGCACATATCTAGCGCCACCGGTTCAGTTCATACATCCTTCTTATTCAGGAAGGTTAAGGGTTCCAGGGTTGCAGTTAAGTTGCCACACTTTTCTGCGGCGTTTTTCTCGATGGTACAAGCTTATCGCCATATCCATATGTGTAAGTTATTTGAGGAGGTGAAACGCACCGTGGAAAATTAAGGAGAAGGGAATGAGAAAAAAATACATTGGTGTATACAGGGGTTCGCAACACGAGCACCATTTGCTTTTAGTCTTCGCCACATCAGACACCGTCCTCAACTAAGGCTGTTTATTGCCCATTGAACCCCTACTAAGATACCGGGGACGGCATACTAAAGCAAGCTTCACCTTCACTGTCTTCATGTCCCGAATTAGTCATACGCTGGCCACCTCACTGTTCCTTCCGGTTTAACTCACTACTTGCAAGCAACCTGCGGCATGGCAAGCGGGGAGTTGACATTCCCGAAGTGTGTAGGCCAGATAAGTCAGTGAGGTGATCAGTGCTCAGGATTCGACAAGGTCTGCCCGTTCCGAAGACAACTTGGCGAACTTCATTGTTGGTACGATGTTCCCACTACACGTCGAAAGCCGACACTCCGTTAACAACCTGCTCACGGGTTAATCAGGTTTGGCCTCTAAAGATGTCTGCCTAGATAAGTGAAGTGTTTTCGATATAGAGAGCACTGGGGTTGTAAAATCGTGTTTTACACGTTTCATTTTGTAATACACATGCATTTATGTGTGCCGGAACCCGACTTGATGTGGTCCTGGTGACTGTTTTCCTCGACTGTCAAGGAAAGAAAAGACGAATGAGAGACATCATTTGGGGGCTTGGTCCCCACCTGAGATCGTCGGCGTGTATCGTTAGGATTTTCTCTTCTGTTTTTTATATTACAATTATATTACAGTTACATTCTCCAAGTGTCAGGTTCATTGACATAGAGTGACCAGCCTTTTTGTTGCTGCTCATCCCTGCAGTTGGATGTGGTCATGACCAGACTCCAAAAACAAAGCAAGCCATTCTTGTGTAGGTTTTTCAAATCCGTGTAGTCTGTAGACTGATACTTGCTTGCTAGAAACTACGGACTGCGTTTTCGTTTAGGGTCGCCGACGTCACTAGATCACCCAGCCTTACCTAGGCCTGGTTTTTTATGCCGATTTTTTAACCCAAAAACGCCGGCCTACAAAGTATCCCAACAGTTTCACTCTTGTTTTCAACCTTGCAGATGTGCTTGAATCTAAGGCGAGTTTTTATTCTGGGTTCGAATAAACGGTGGACGCTGCTAAGGCTGTCCTACCTGTTCATTATTACTTTACTTTTGGATTCCTTACTACTTGGCTTCCGAAATAGGTTGACTAGTTTTGCTCATGAGTGTGACTTACACGAATGAGTCCATAAAAGCAACTTTTCTTATAGCCTTAACGCAAATGTTTGGTTTGGTTGTCTTTACTTCGAAGTACAAAATGCTATCAAGCGGCTAAATTCACCGGCTGTGATGAGGAACGCCCGGTATGTGCAACTAAGACTTTCAGAGTCATTGTATTCTTCATAAAGTGTTGACCAAACCTCATGAAATTGTAGGCACCTGTGCTAGCTGACAAAAAATACATTATGTGGATGAAGCCACAGTGATGTCCAACGGCCTAATTGTAACAAAGGAACCTACGACTGAAATACGTAGTTTGTTCTGGTTAAGGCTGATTAGCTGGATCTTGTTTGTTTTACATTTGTCAAAGTAAAGAATCTATTCCCAACCTTCGACGTGCGTCTAATATCGTACTCGTAGCCCAAAATAGTCTACCCCGTGTGTGCTGTAATTATTGAGGAATAAGTCAGGTTTGTGTCTCATGACAGACTGACTTCATAACATTCAGTTTAAAGAAGGTCAGAATGCTTTCACTATGAGGGATGCCATACTACTAAGGTCTCCATTTTTAACAAACACTGGAATTTGAGCACAGTCGTAGAAGACAAGTGCTGGTTGTCTTCTGGAACATTCATGGAACCTTTAACTCCGCAAATAGAGCTGTTCTTCAGTTTTGTATAATAGTTGGTCTACCGGGTAATGTCGTTAGACTCACCCATGCTTCATCTGTGCACACGTCGTAATCCTCACCATCATCAGACAGCAATACATTGGTAGTTCTCGCTGGACCGTACAGCCATGAAAAAAGCAAGCCCTGGTAAGGAAGAGAAAAATGGTTTCTATATTCAAACACTCAACACCAAGGTGCCTGCACCTTGCAAACAAACAACCGAACTACAAGTGAAGTTGAGGCGTATCAGCATGACAGCTTCCTTACGGTTTCCACTACTCCGCGTTAAACGCATTTACTTCGCAAGTAACTTTACTGATCAGCATCATTCATACCACTGAGCCTGATTAGCTGACACCTCATGTGATGTTCCCAGCCACCGACTTTGTGAGTCGCGCAGGCCACATCTTGGGAGAAGGACCCGACCTACCTTGTCCAACCCTCTGGTCAGTGATTATATTTCTCTACGATAGATCATTATCTGTCCACCTTGCATTTTATGTCATATGGTTGCACTGTCGACGAAGAGTGCTCAGTGTTGTACGCGACTTTCTTCCAGTTTGAAATGTTTCGATGTGAACTTGAAGTGTCCCAAATGGGTTAGCTGGATTTCATGGGCGAACGAGGTCAAATGGCCAATGTGAGCTAAACAACACGGGTTGGTTGGCTCTTACAGAGTGAGAAGACGCGGTTCCGCAAGTTGCAGGGAGTAAACCAAGTCAGCTTCCCTAGACGTAGTTACCTGGGGCGTCTTGCGACATCTTAAACTGGAAAAGGTAGAGTTGGCATCTTTAACACATCATCTAACCACGTAAGTGTGCTTGGCAGTCACGATCAAATGCTTTCTTCCTGGTCCACCGTTGCCTACTTGTTGGTGCCACGTGATTCTAGCGATGGAACGCAATCACCGGTGGTCAGATAACTGAAGACGGCTAATGTCTTCTCCCCTAGGTGGCCCTGTTTCGCCGCGTTAAAGTAGTACAGCCCTCACTGTCGCTTTATATACACTACCATTGAGCATCAGAGGGATGACTCTCTAACCACCTGTGCTCCACATTAACGAATACTGCCTTAGTCTTAGAGATACGCGCCTCAGTTTTATTCCCCACACCTCTGACACCGTCATTGATGCAGCTGAAGTATGAGAATAAAGCGCCGACGTTATATTCACGAACTTGGTGGGTTCACTCCAACGTTTGAGCGACTGTAAAAGCGCAAATCGATCCACCGAATCGAACGTACCTTCGTGATGTGGAAATACGACAGTTGGCCAGCGGTATGCATGCCTCTGCTCCAGAATTTGGCAAGGATTAAAAATGTGGTCAGTATATTATAGTCCATAAAAAACTCTTTTCTTCCCTAATGTTTACCTCGCCAACTGCAGTGGGTCGACGAAGTGTACTAGATACCAGAATCCTAGTAGTGACTGCGGTCATGCTAATTCCCCTATGGTTGCCATGGGAGCCCCTGACACCCTTCTTGAATATGGGGACTATTCTCGAGTATCCTCAGCACAGAGATGTTCTTTATCGTCCACACAAGTTGAAACAACTGAGTCAAGTCCTCTATTAACGTATCCCACTTTCTTCGAAGGGTGCTGACACAACATCCTATGGACCAGCAGCCCTATTACCTTTAAGTGCCAGTGCCATGGCGGACCTCGACTTTAGTGGGTGATGGTATATCAACTGACGAGGGTGTTACATTGTAGGCTTCTGGAGGCGACACAGCGGAATCAGGAGGTCACTTAAATTAACCTTCACAGTGTTCCGTCCAGCGCTCTTAGCTCCTGAATTTATTATGAATAAGTGTGCCATCTGCTTCGCTGGTAGCTTCACTGACGATCACCTTGGACTAATAGCACATACAAGCCAGTATTCCATGCATCAAACCGCTTCCCATTTCCTTAACCTTTTCCACTTACTAAGCCATACCATCGGCGATCGGCCTACTCTTCAGCTTCCTACAGATACTTCTCCTAAACTTGTTATATGAACTGTCAGGATTAATGTTTCCTTTCGCATCTAACAACTCCAGGGAACCCTCTGAATCACAATGCCTCATGCTGCAGTACCCACTTCATGGATGGTCTGTGAGGTTTGGGTCCAGCAAGTAATACGATATTCGGTGTGAGAACTATGAGGACAGCTGTATGAGCTGGTTTGGGACCCGTACTTTACTGGCGGCATACCCAGTCTCTGAACAGCCAATAGTTGCTGTTGATGGGGTTGTTGCCTAGCAAAATTAAGGACAAAATAACAACGTATCAACGCATGGTTTGAACCCAATTGTGTGCTCCAATGAGAACGGCATTACGGAATGGAGCCACGCCACCTGTGTGGTCTACCTGAGACAGGGCTTGATTCGAAGAAAGAGGGCGCCAACCATAACATTAACGTGCACGATGCCTAAAACTGGTGCTGACTAAAAATAGCTTATGTTCAGCTCACGGGTGCAACAATCGCCTGCCATTATCTGAGCGATGTGACGCTATCCCAAACCTACCAAGACGGTCGATCAGAGTATTAATATCTCTGACTAGAACGACTATATCAGAGCCACCTGTCGGCCGAAGGAGAGCGGCCAGATCCGAATAGAACGTGTCCTTGACACCGACGACACTGCGGTCAGTTGGAGCGTAAGCAAACATGATGAATACACATCTGAAAGTTTTGCGTCCAGATTTGGCCGTAAGAGAACCTGTCAAGCGGACCGCAAAAAGCTCAATGTCAACAGGAATTCAATCTACTAGTGCGGCTGAAGCCGTCATGCTGAGAACTATGCCCGCTCCAACCTGATCGATACCTTGACCACTGTCTTGGATTCTAGTCTCCGAGGTGAAGCAGACATCGACATTCAACGAATCTAACGTTCTTGCAAGAGTGGCCTGCTGACCTATCTGATTTAGCGTGTGGACGTTCAAGGCACCCGTATTACTTCGCGTCCTAGATCTAAGCAATGGACAAGATAGGCCTGAAGCTGAATGGCAAAAGATGGAACTTACCGGCTCACTGTTACTATGATTAGCTATATCTGTTGCGGGACCTACAGAGTAATCACCGGGAAAGGAAGTCGGGAGGGTCCCGAGGGAGAAATCTGATAGGACAGTGGAAGAGGGGTTAGCAGTAGCGTGTTTTCCCCTATCCACCCTACTGTATACAGCAAATAAGGTGATCCCGTTTGTACTGCGAGCTGGTATTGGCGTGTAATGGATGACACTACTTGCCTGCGGTATTAATCCTGATTCTGATGACAGCTGTCCTCTGTATCGGGTTGGCAATATTAATCAGAATGACTTGCATCTTGGCACTCTCTGCAACCGAAGCGATTTCATATGAATTACTAGCAGACAATAGAAGTTGACTTACTCAAGATGGCATCCACTGGGTGTGACAGAATCACCATTTAAATACTGCGACGGTCGGAAAATGTTTTCAAAAATGACTGTCTGACCACCTTGGCGTAATCTTTCGTCATTGAATTCGTTAGTTGTGATACTTTCTCAAGCTGATTTGTCGCTCGGTTTGCAGTACTCTGCTCTAAAACATGGGTCTTGTGAAGATCCAAACTGACTTGCCACTGTCTTGTGGAGCACTTTACGCCAATGTTTATCTCCATCTACTCAAAGTGCTCTTCTGTGGTTACTTAATAACTCAGCCGCATCTATGGTCGTGTGACAGGGACGCTTTGCACAGTGTGTACGGGAATTCTGGTTTTCCTTGAATTTACCACCGATGGACCGTTTTGTGTTGATTGGTTGCAGTTCCGTTGACAACTTGGACTCTTAGTGACATGTACATGGTGGTTGGCGTCAACACATCGTACGACAGTGGTATTTTTGTCAGTTCCGACAAGCGCCTCCACTCTAGGCTGAGTGGTTTTTCGGTTCATTTTTTATAGGCGCCCAGTATCGCGGTTAACGTATTCTGCTGCAGAACAACATCGTGGAAGAGGCTACCTGTACATTGATTCATTGCCACTCTTCTTTCAGATTTAGTCCTAAAGGAGCCGTTTTAGTCCAAATCTTCTCACTTCTAGTCATTCAGTAACTATGACGGTTATACCGTTCCTCCGCAAAGTCCTCCTTATGTTGATGCTTTATAAATATCTGTATTTTCCTTCTGGCCTTATCTCACGCTAACCTTTGGAATAGTCGCAGAATCATGTTTCGCTTTCGGTTCGCATGGATTTTGCCACCACATCATATCAAACTCCAAGTTATTCTGCCGAATTTATATAATTACTTTGTCGGGTGCAGTTTCACCCCAGTTGTCTCGAAAACGCAAAGTGATTAGCGTTTGTATAGCTCTGGTGCAACCATAGCTCACCGAGCTTAAACTTGCACAATGATGACTTGTCAATAATGTAGTCGTGGGTAGGATTTCAGGTTGCTTCATTCGTTTATCTTTAGGTTTGGGCAGTTGGATAGCGTTTTGACCCACATGGGGCCTCTTTTGCCGCAAATGTTCGTTGATGTAGGATCTGAAAACATATTTTGTTGTCCCATTTACTTTACCTAATTTATTGGTCTTCCAAACTACCAATCTCATTTGCTAATTGTGATCGCACTCCATGTAGCTTTTTGTCATGTTAGTACATAATGCCATCTTGACGGCAACAAAAAAACAACAACCAAAAATGTCTTGGGTGTGGGAACGCCGTTATCCACAACACGTCGTTGTATCGGGAAGCATTCCTTACAGACAATAGGTATGCTGATACTGTACAGTTGACATCGTTAAGTTTTGCTTAGTGGCATGGTAAAAGCCCTCGTAGCCCATTGTCATACAGTTAGCTGATCGCTTTTAGTTTTTTCTAAGTCTGTTAAATTCGGTCCACCTCTGTTGGTAGTCTGTTCGGTCCTGGATGCATTTTTCCACACTCTGGGTTTGGTTTGGAATATCTGTTTGAATTTATTTGCTCCGATTTGGTTCCTATCTCTAACTAGGTTGTCGTCTGTTTAATCGTTGTGGATCCCGGGAGCAAACAGATTATTGGTTCGTTGCTGCCGCATCTGCTTCCAACGGCTACTTCGACAGAAAACCAGCTGACACTTACCACTGCAGCGTCCATCGGTACTCGTCTGTCTGGTTGTCCGATAGAGCGGGTAGACAAGCGAACGTTACATCTCACTGTGCCGGGCAGTTCTTTTCGCGTGGTTGTTCGAGTAAGTTACCACTTGAGCATTTTATTACACACAATCCACCAGCGTTACCCAAAAGGGACTTGTTCTTGAACACAGTTGATTTTCTTGTTAGATTTACACCTTCCACACTTCCGATGCTCAGCAACTCCTGCCATGAAACCTCCAGATAGTTTCGTTATGTAAGGTGTTTATCTTCTTTTCCGTGATCCGTGGATTGTCACTTTAGTGACACAGATGGTCTTAGTCGTCTCACCTGAACTTTTCTGCTCGTCTGTATTATTTTGCGATGCTTATTGTGGCATCGATGGTTCTTCTGCAAATTAACTTTTCCACTCAATCTAAGCGTAAGTAGTCAAGAACGATCTACCCTAAAGCCTGCCAAAAGGGAGTTTTTTCTTTGGATATCTTATAGAACTTGGTCGGACGTTGTTATCTCTCTCGGCGAATGTAGATCTTTGACGTAAACCTCAGTTGGTGACATTTTTGTTTACTGGGTTAATTTCCTGTACAAAGACAATATTTATATCGCTTTCATGCATGCTTAATGTTCTTGATACATTATTGATTGTGAACGTAATCCACTGCGTTATATTGCTGCTCAGAATGACCAGGTCATAGGTACATGCATATCTACTTACACATTCAATTTTTCGCTGTGTCGACGGTCCAAGTTACTGATAACCCTGAGGGCAGTCCACGAAATAACGTTAGCAAGTAAGAAGTGTATGAAGAGGTAAAAATCTAAGCGAAGACCGAGCATTCGAGAAAGGGCGGGCCAATGGTCTCACGGATATAAGCCCGTTATTGGCCGCGACACACTATCATGCTTGCGAGCCTTGCCAACCAACGGTGTAGATGTTCGGGTGGTTCGCGACCTTTCAGGGGAGTATCTCCCAATGTTGTCCATGGGAACGGTCAAGGCTTTCGTAACCCTTGTTACAATCATCACCTGTCTATCTCGCGATTTCTTTTGACTGTCGACAGACATATGAACCAGTGCGCGGAGTGGCAGAGGTTCTACCAACGCACGTACCTAGACCAGCGAAGACTGCTTTTTCAAAAATAATTGTTGTTCATCCCATACCACAAAGACCATCTCATTTAACCGATTCAATATAGTCTTGATGTTGCTTGCAGGATAACCACTTGAGGCACTATCGCCCGCGTACTACATGTCGATCAGTCTTTCCCTTGCAGAACCCCCATTTCTAGGACTCTTAAACCGCTAAGCATTCTTGTTAATATAATCTACTATGCAGTTAAAGTGGATGGAAGAAGTGTGACAAGCCTATCGAACACGGCTTGCAACAGAGAGCACGTGGTTTAGCTGTTCATAAATGCGCACTTTTTATTCAAAGCGGGCATACAGTGATTCAAACAAACCAATATCTCTGAGAATCTCGAGTGCCCTAGTTAGCATCGGGAATTTTTATCATCACCGCCATACTCATTTTCAGCTTTGGGCAGTACCTGTGGGCACAATGACTCGGGCTGCCATTGGTCTTGACAATGGTCCACGAGGTTGCAGAATAGTAAATATGTGCAGATATATGGCGAAGAAGAAGGGTATGAAAGTAAACAAACAGAAACCATTGGGTCTCATGAAACGAAAGTTTGCGGATTCAATAAATGCGACTACGTGCCATGTCAAAGAGTGCTTCCAACTAGCAATGTGCATGGTCGCGAACCCCTAACCAGATAGACGGCACCTGCCAGCCTTGCTCAGCTGGACAGTCAGAGCTTTCGTAGCCCGTGATCACGTCATCCCTTGACTGCTTTGCAGTTCCTCCCAACCTTCAGCAGCCACACTGAACAACGCACTGTGCGACAGACGCCCCATCGGCATACAGAGTGCATGGCCCAACTAGCGAAGACTGTGCATTTTCACTCTCTCGACTATCGACCCCGAACTTATACATTTCCCAGGCACGTGCCAACGGACTGTCATGTTGCTTACAAATTCATCCCGTTTGATACAAGCTAACTGGTGGAGACAGCGGTAATCAAATGCCGAGATTCGATATATATCTTCCGCATGAGTGGGTCAGGTATCTGTTCCACAGAGCAAAACTGCGCGCACCCATTGTAAACTGTGCTACGCATCGACGGTGAACCTCGTGGAGACGCCACAAGGGACGGACGCTGGTGACTGCACTACGTGTTTTCGCTGTCCTCGTGATCATCACGTCATTAACACTACAATCTGACGAGATGACACTATCCAAATAGGTAAAACGACCGGCAGTCTCTAGCTGTCTGCTAACAATAACGAAGACGGTCAGTTCCAACCTAGTCTTATAACAACGCCTTACGCTTCTAGGTTTCAAAGTGCTATATCATCTAGCCGATTTAGCATGTTCTGCATGCTCTCTGCGGAAGTAATAAGTAAAGCGTTTTCGTCCGAATATTCAACATCAGCTAGATACTACCTGGTAGAAGCTTTATTCCGTGATCCCTAAGTGCTCCTCCCCGAATGTCGCCCGTCGCAAAAAATCAAGAGGAGATCGGAAACCCGGTGGAAACCACTGTTTTATTGCTATCTATGGTGATGGTACAGATCTGTCTGACGTGGTTTTCCCAGTAATGTCCGAAGTCTTAGTCAGCATACCCCCTTGTATTCGTGCACTTCACAAACCTGGCCACCCCGCTGAGATTTGCGGAATATGTCAGGAAGCTTATCAAACAGCATAAGCAAAACCTGCATTCTGCTCAGAATACACTGTCACTTTTGATGGAGGGCAAGAAAGGCCGGTGTTCTAGTGTCCTTGTCAGAATGTATGTATGGTCGGTGCGCGTGTGATCGGGTGGGAAACCTGTTTGCCTTCTCATATTTTCTTTTCTTTTTCCCATTCTTCGCTGCGTGCACTTTTGAGAAGCGATAGAGATAGCATAAAACCTCTGTTGCTATCATGCCATATTCTACCGACCCTTTTGTGGGTGGAACTTACCACTGGTCTCATCATTCCGAAGCACCCCTTCAGTTTTCCATCCCGAAGGAATACGAGCGGTCCAGAGAGTCGCTTGCTGCCATCTTCGAAAGTGGTAGTGAGGGAGGTGTATGAGCCTTAAACTATCACGTTTAAATATGTCAAGCTCTCCTAGTTGCTTCGTTTTCTGCCGAGGTGTGGTTGAGACGGTCACATATCGGCATACTGTTGTGAGCAATAAAAAACGACACTCCATTGTTACATGTTAAGAATGCCTTTCCTATCAATTCAACTGGTTCGGTGAAGTGTTATCCGTGGTGCTTACGAAAGTCTACGTAAATTCGTGTGTCAGTTCCCGTCAGTGGTTATCATATTCGGAGTTGTGAGGATAAGTCGACATTTGTTCGTAAGCTCTGTTTAGACAGAAGTACTGCACCTACAGTAATTTTTAGGGACAGACCTCTTTAAAACATGTTCGCATAGCCATTTTCGTGTAATTCACGCTGATTCCCAACGAGACTGGACCTGAATGTGATATGACGCATTGCGCACCTCGATGACCTATTTGACTAAACTGGACGGTGCAGTAACTACACCAAGAGTAACTCTTACCAGGCAGGTCTGTAGATAGAGGTCTGAAAAACCATATCCTCCTGGCTCTCCAGCTACTTTTTTTTCAAAAAGGTACCAGTTCTGACACACTACCACCCATCCGATGCCTTGAGGTATAAGCTTTTGAGGCAAACGCTTTGGTTGAGGGCGTTACTCATTCTCCTGTCCAGGTCTAGGAGTCTTGGCATTATCTCCGCCCACATACATCCATGAATAATCCCGACAACAGTAATTCCACACTGCATTGGCCATCTCGCAGTATGAACAGGATCACCTTATTTGCTGTATACAGTAGGGTGGATAGGGGAAAACACGCTACTGCTAACCCCTCTTCCACTGTCCTATCAGATTTCTCCCTCGGGACCCTCCCGACTTCCTTTCCCGGTGATTACTCTGTAGGTCCCGCAACAGATATAGCTAATCATAGTAACAGTGAGCCGGTAAGTTCCATCTTTTGCCATTCAGCTTCAGGCCTATCTTGTCCATTGCTTAGATCTAGGACGCGAAGTAATACGGGTGCCTTGAACGTCCACACGCTAAATCAGATAGGTCAGCAGGCCACTCTTGCAAGAACGTTAGATTCGTTGAATGTCGATGTCTGCTTCACCTCGGAGACTAGAATCCAAGACAGTGGTCAAGGTATCGATCAGGTTGGAGCGGGCATAGTTCTCAGCATGACGGCTTCAGCCGCACTAGTAGATTGAATTCCTGTTGACATTGAGCTTTTTGCGGTCCGCTTGACAGGTTCTCTTACGGCCAAATCTGGACGCAAAACTTTCAGATGTGTATTCATCATGTTTGCTTACGCTCCAACTGACCGCAGTGTCGTCGGTGTCAAGGACACGTTCTATTCGGATCTGGCCGCTCTCCTTCGGCCGACAGGTGGCTCTGATATAGTCGTTCTAGTCAGAGATATTAATACTCTGATCGACCGTCTTGGTAGGTTTGGGATAGCGTCACATCGCTCAGATAATGGCAGGCGATTGTTGCACCCGTGAGCTGAACATAAGCTATTTTTAGTCAGCACCAGTTTTAGGCATCGTGCACGTTAATGTTATGGTTGGCGCCCTCTTTCTTCGAATCAAGCCCTGTCTCAGGTAGACCACACAGGTGGCGTGGCTCCATTCCGTAATGCCGTTCTCATTGGAGCACACAATTGGGTTCAAACCATGCGTTGATACGTTGTTATTTTGTCCTTAATTTTGCTAGGCAACAACCCCATCAACAGCAACTATTGGCTGTTCAGAGACTGGGTATGCCGCCAGTAAAGTACGGGTCCCAAACCAGCTCATACAGCTGTCCTCATAGTTCTCACACCGAATATCGTATTACTTGCTGGACCCAAACCTCACAGACCATCCATGAAGTGGGTACTGCAGCATGAGGCATTGTGATTCAGAGGGTTCCCTGGAGTTGTTAGATGCGAAAGGAAACATTAATCCTGACAGTTCATATAACAAGTTTAGGAGAAGTATCTGTAGGAAGCTGAAGAGTAGGCCGATCGCCGATGGTATGGCTTAGTAAGTGGAAAAGGTTAAGGAATAGGAAACCGGCTTTACTCCAGGGAACACCGGTAACCGGTTTATGTTGATCCGTGCTACTGGTTCATGGCGACCTTCTGTCAGTGAATCTGTCAAGGAAACAGATATACACTCTTCTTTGATAAGTCGAGAAGGTTAGAGCGCTGGACGGAGCACTTTGGGAGTTAATTTGACTGGCATCCTGCTTCTGCTGTGTTTGCGCAACAAACTTGCAATGTAGCATGCTGATCGGTAGAGTTGGAATCACCCACTGAGCTCAGTAGCTAAACATTCAAGAGAATAGTCAGGTTATCGCCCTGGGCGGGGATACATGGATCACATTTTTGCTGGTCGTGAGATTCTAGAGCAGCTTCATGTGTACCGCCGGTCAACAATTGCCGGATTTTTCGACTGTTGAAGTTCGTTCGATTCGGATGTATGTAAACATAATATCGGCACTTTATTCCCATACTTCAGGTGGGGTTCGGATTTACGGTAAACTGGTGGATAGCTTCAGCACCAGGAATGGCGACCGTCAAGACTGTCCACTTTCATCATTTCTCCCCCAGTTTCGTTATAGATCGAATAATGGAAGATTGTCTCCGGCACTAACTCGGTGGCGGTGTAGGCCTACCCGGTGAAGGATTGACTGATCTTGGTTTTGAAAGTTTGAAACACTGGTTCCCATCGATGAATTTGAAAAAAGCCAATAGTAGCATGTGAGGTGTCTTGCGCAATGACATTTCGTTCGCATCTCATCGGTTACTTTTGCGAAATTAACATACACTTTATATAGTTAAGGGGCAAGCAGCTAGGCGAAATCAATCTAGAAATATTTGAAACAGTCGGTCAGGTGACCAAAGCGGAAGCAGTAAAATGCAACTGATTGATAATTTTCATGCAATAAATGGGTGGTAAAAGATACATACATATTGAGTGGTAAAGGTCAGATTTGGTTCGAAAAAATCTACAGAAAAACAAACGAGCTGAAATACTGTAAAAAGTACCAGTTGCCTTATTACTAACAAAGTAAAAGGTTAGTTACCAACTGTTTCTGAGCGCATAAAGAGGGATTCAGTCGATGTATTGCGACGGCTTCCGCAATATTGAGAGCCTGCTTTAACTTGGGTCTAAAGAACACTCTGAAAGTCGTTCTAGGGTCCACTGAGTGGCCGGTCTGTAGAAGGTGTTTTGTAATGGCATTGACGGCGCAACCGACCCCCAAATTCAAAAGCCATTTCGGTATGTGTTTGTTGATACGTGTGCCGAGGTGCCTCCTGGTTCTGCCGACGTATCTGCTTCCACAGACACAATCAAACGACAAAATGTCGGTGTTTGATAACTTTCAAGTTGTACAAACAATGGCACGCTATTTCGCGTCCTGCCTCAAAACGCAATGCCTCCGGAAGATTTCTATGGTTACCTATATTTAATGTTAGTTAATGAAGTCACGAAGGCTGTTTACCGGTTTGTATACATGGGAAGCTGCGTAATCGGTAGCGGCGGAGGTGTAGGGAATGAGGTAGGAATGCTTACATCTAAGGCTAGGGGGTTGTTCGCTAAAATGAGACAGACACATATGGCGACAGAGAGGTATCACTCTGGAACTTACCGGTCATGTGTATCAGACAACAGTGGGGGCTGTATTACTTTACGGCTGCCAAACGTGTCCGATCGGGGTAGAGGACGTGAACCGTTTCCAGGTGTTTGACCACCGATTTCTGCGTTCAGTCTCTCGTATCGGGTGACACCGGCGAGTAAGCAACGCGGAGGTTAGGCAGCGGGTGTCTGGCACTGATCGTCAAATGAATTCTTTCGTTCAGTTCTTTCATTTGCGTAAACTTAGATGGTTAGGTCATGTATTAAAAATGCCAGCTAGCCGTTTGCCACATTGTTCACCCTGCCGACGCTGCGGCTGACTGGCGTAAGGTGCGAGGTGGACAGCCGATGACCTGGCGTGGAGAAAAGAAGTCGTTCACTGAGGATCGGGTTCTTCCCTTGGGCTGGGGCCCTCGCGACTCCTAGAGTCGGTGGTTGCAGACGTTAGGTGAGATGGTGGCTAATCGACCACAGTGGCATGAATGTTTTGGCCTAATTGTCTGTGAAGTACACTTAGTGACGTGGGGTAGTGAAGGGCTTAAGGAAGCTGTCTTGCCGGTGACGCGTAATTTTCAATTACATCTTGGCTGTTTGTTTGCAAGGTGTGAATACCTTGATCTTGTATGTTTCAGTATGGACGCAGCTAGTTTTTAGTGGTCAGGTCCCTTTCTGTCCCCTTTTTTCTTCCCGCTTCCGATGCAGGTTTCTCTCTCTCTCTCTCTCTTCGTGAATCCATGTTAGTTAAGCGTCGATTTAAACCACTGATATATCGATGTCTATGATTATGATGATGATGTCAATGATGATGATGAAATCGCGCCATTATTTCGTCACGCACCATCTGTCAGTGGTGTACAGTCAACTTTTCATATGGCCTAATCGTCTAACTTTCGGGAGACCATTTCGTTATTTTGTGTAGGTGATCTGTGAGCAGACAGTCAAAGAGGAGGGCACCAACAGCGCTATTGTCTGACCCGGAGTGGCTGCTCCAGAATGGACGTCATTCCTCAATGGAACGGCATCACCGGTAGCTGATGGTAATATTGTCAATTTGTATCCATGGTTTGGTTACAGAGAGCACTCTTCACGTGGCGCACTGCCTTTTTTGTTGCTAAACTGCCGAGGTCATTACGGAGTCTATGTGGTGCGCATACTTTCTACAGCCGGTTGCCGTTCTAAGTGCATCGGGACACCGATATTTCGTTTCCCCAATAGGCACAACCATACCTGAGTGTTTCTCCTTCTCAGAAGTTCCAAGAGGACATCCTGGAAAACGTTCTTGACTGTGTCCTATCTACTATGTTTATCGGAAGGTATTAGAGTATGCTCGTTAAGCGTTCTTCTGGTCTATACCAGTGGACTCATTTCAGAGGCAGCGCACTTCCGGTCCCAGACTCGAGAGAATGTTCACTAGAACAGCCTTCTGGTCTGTTTTTCGGAGCGTGCGAACATTATTGGCGGTAGTTTGTTGTGGTTTATAGAAGCGAAAATCAGTGGTGGTGGCTCTGTTGGATCTCCTAGTAATTCGGGTACTTTTAGGTCGTTTATGCTCCGTAAAGTTGTTTGGACCCTTCCACCCAGAGGTTCTTGGTAGTGTCTACTTGGATTCTAGACCCAGTTGACACCGGGGTCAGCCCAACTCAGTAGCGCGTGAGTAAAACAGCGCTGTCTGAATCCATTTACTGATTCGCACGGCAGATGTTCTAAAAGCTGCCTCAATCTCTGAGAAAATGTTTCTTTTCGAAAGGAGTTTGGATATGCCAAAGTTAAGTGGTATTCAATCCATAGTGATTAGAACTCTGTACTAACTACCAGTAGTGTGTGAAGAGGTGCAAGTTTCCCCACGTCACACCAACGTGGTCATCACCATTCACTATACAATCAGGGTGTTCGTTGTCTATTTATAAGTTTTCGTTCCCTATTCCCGTATGTAACAGACTACAGTGTTTTAGCCACAAAAATAATTCTGCTACTTGCTTACACAGTCTTACCTCGTCGTTTGCGTACTTTTGTGTAGTTGGCAGTGCAACCTATGATCGTTGAAATGTAACTGCTTTTCTGCTGGTTGCTTTCCGTTGGTTTGCCTGACACGGTTGTACCCTAGGACATCGAAGGCCTAATCAGCTTAGTCTTCCGAACATGACATCATGAAAGCAGGAGGTCAGATTCCAAGGACTTGGTGAATTGAGGCAACAGATCGGTTTGTTTCGAAAAAATTTTTAAGCACCATTTACTTTCAGAATGGATTAACGGAAACAGCCTTGGAAAGAACAACTATCATCCGGCGAGCTAGCATCCATTCTTCAACGCTGAAAGCAGTGTGTGTAGACCGTTTGCTCATGTGGATCGACACTGCGAAAGTTACGTGCTTGAAACGGCCGAGTTAGCTGAAATGCTGAGTTCAACTGCCTGGTAAAGAGCATACATTTGCAACTGGTAGCATACTTCATGGGAGCAGCGCAGAGTTCGCGTGCGGCCGTCTCTGGCAGACACGTATACACTGCACAAACACTACTGGAAGCGTTTAGCAAGATATACACGGAAACGTGTGTAAAGATAGCTAAATGGCGGTGGCTGGTTGGAACCGATCCTCCAAGAAGTCGCGCAGTTGCTTCTTAACTGTATCGTTTGTTTTGCTTAACCTAAGTAAACCTATGTTCATTATTCTTCCTCATGTTTGTTTTTCAGAAAGGTCATGTCCCTGCAAAGTTGGCTGACGATAACCTGAAGTCAAAGTTCACCGTAGGACAAAAAGTAACCTGCCGCGTAATAGATCACGATCTCTTGGAAAATGTTGCGATTGCTACTATGAAGAAGTGAGTCCTCAGTGCATTTGCTGCTATCCTCCTGATTCTCGTTAGTTTTCGTCTTCTTCTGTAATACTTCCTTCTTTCTCTCCTCTCACGTGTTTGCGCCGGTCGTCGGAGATGTGCAATCATACATGGAACTGCTTACTTGCGTCTTAATCAGCATAATTGATGTTATCGCTGGCTGCTCTTGATAGTCCTGTTCGCCACATTTTTTTGTGGGCGTTGACGTAGACATTTGGACAACTAGTCACTGTTTTATAATGTTGGCATGAAATAAAGTTGAATAGTTGCGCGTATTAAACCCAATGTGGTGTTACGCACATCTCTCGCGAATACCTGGGTTAATTCACACAATCTGAGGGATTCCATTTGTTATCTTTAAGTGCGGTACTCGGGTAAACGGATGGACTGGCTCAATGCCATCAGACGCGTCTCCAGTTTGGGGACTGGCAAACGGCCTTCCACATGAGGGCTAACTGCGAAATAAGCGGGATTCTCCTGGCAAATAAGCAGTCGTGCTCAGCAAGCAGCAGTACTATCAGGGCTTGGTGAATTCACGGTTGGCAGCCGCGTCTATTATAAAATACCACATAAGCTGTTCGACGCTACTACGACATGACGTATGTCACCCTGTCGCAAAAGGGTTTCAGGTGCCCTAATGGGAGTACGTGTGCTCTCGGACAACGGGACGTTAGTCTGGCGTACTGACATCTCCAGTCTTCGTCAGTCATGAACAGCACTCGAGGAAGGCATAAAATAGCATCGATGACAACCAACTCCAAGGAGTAAGCAAGGTGTACCAGCTACTTTGGATAGGTGGATCCCATTCGAAGGATGTATGAACCAGTTTGGTCACCGGCCCCTGGCAACAGAGGGAAAGCGTCTCAACAGCTCCGTCGATCCTGGACTTCCTGGCTGAATAGATCTACCACATCAAATCCGCCTTCGTTGATGAATCCCCGAACTTCTGCGCCGCTTTCCTCGTAACTTCGTGCAGAGTGCATTCGGATTGACTCCATTCTAAGGGCGTATGAACCAAGCCGCTGCGGAGTAGCAGCTTCCAATAGGCCGGCAACCATGTACATTTCATAAACCAAAGACTTCGGGTGGAGTCTCTCAAGCCAACCCCGTTCATCAGCTTGGGCAACCGAGAATCATTCTGGTCTCACAATCATGAACTTATATATTAATTATGAACTTTGTCTTATGCACCAACATTCGCTGACTGAGGTGTCGGCGACCGGCTGTGTTCCAGTGCCACAGTTTACCGCACAGAACCGGTTTGTCTCATTTTCCCCTCTTTTGTCAAATAGTTCTTTATTTGTTAGCCCAACCCCATTTTCAGACACATACCAAAGACTTACCTCATTTACCGCTCGCGATGGGAGTCAGCTGGAATGATAGTGTGTCAAACACCAATACTCCTTCGACTGATATACACAAATCGCTACTCGTCCCCTCCCCCCGAACACCACTTAAGCGTATCACCTTTAACGCTCGAACATTTGTGCACATAGATCAGGAGGCAGCTGTCGCACAGTTTGGAGACCCGCGCCATCGGTATCGGTTGTCTTGTTGAAACAGGGCTTTTGGCGCTTCACCGTGCGCGTAAAATGCGTGCTTTTCTAGAGACCGTGCGGCTCAAGCCGGTGTTGGAATCACCCTTAGCGCATTCTCAAGGAAAGCCCTTCTCGACTGGATACACGTCGGCGGTCATCTTTTCGCTGTCCAATTCGAAGGTACGGTTAGGTAGTCGTTACGGTATATACCTCCATAGAATGTAGTTGAGACTCAGTGAACGATGGTTTTCAATACGATCTCACTGACCTTCTGTACACCACACTGCGCGCGAACATTACAGTACTGGTTGTAGGTTTTAACGCTCACGTAGACCAGTTAAGTGCTAGCGAGCGTGACTTAGACGACTCACACTCTTACGGTAGTCATAAAACAAACAAGGGTGCCCAAGGATGTTGCAGTTCTGTGCTGATAACGGTCTGTTCTGGTTGTCAATGTCTCACCTGGCGACCTCCACTGCCAATTCGATCGTGGACACAAACACCTCATAGCCATCATTTGTCGGCGGCATGACTGTTCCTAAGTTTATAAGTCAATCTGGCGCATCTGCATAGATTCTGATTATGCACTGATGTGCGCCATGTTATCTATGTACCTTGCGGAGAGGCCATTTCTTCATCAGCCACAAGCTGACAAATCTGAACTGACGGGGGCACCAACGCTGTACACGTATCAGAGTGCCGTGGCCTCTAGTCTAGGACCCTACCGACCAAACGGTAATGAAGCATATTGTGAACACTTATGATAAACAGTGCATAACTACGATACTACATAGTGTGGAACTACTGCTCGTTCAGTTGCCAACCACTGGGTCTCCATGCGATCGCTGAGACTTCTCGCCGCTCGCCGGACTATTCCATCCAGCAACTAGTACGGTTTGACCTACTAGACTACTCGCCTGTGAGAGGATCATGAGGCATGGTGAGCACAACGCTTTATCGTGATTGAGCAAGCTGCTGTTACCAGGACCTCCCGAAAGCTTTTCCATCTCATCCTAGCAACTAGTAGCAGGAAGCTAGGTGTGAGGGAGGTAATCTGCGGAGCCAGTGGTGAGCATATTCATATCCTGCAACAACATTTATGACACTTGGCTGAACATTTCCAACAGCAGTTCGACTGGCCGCCTGCACCATTTACTACACCTTCTGGTCCTGCCTGTGCTGATTTGTCTGTTGATGATTCTCCGCCCTTAGAAACAGAGTCCTCTCTCGAGACCAGGCTTCCGAAACGTCACAAGTCATCCGGACCAGACGAACTTTTTTTTCAAGTTGAAAAACACACATTTGATCACAGCCTTCGCATTCAGATCGACATTCCAGCCAGCCTCTTTCGAGAAGAAGCACTAGACTCGAGTTTCGCTCTCATCAGAGCTCATCAGTAGTGCATATCCTTGCCACGGCTAGGATTCGGACTCAGGCCATTCCAATCATGAGGCAACCGTGTTAACCACTGCGCCATTGACCTCACATTAGGCACGACCGATTTATCATTTCTGAACGCTCGACCACTTTATGCATTACTGACGAGCTCTAATGAGAGTGAAACTGGAGTCTAGTGCTTCTTTTCGAAAGAGGCTGGCTGGAAAGCCTATATGAATGCAAATGCTGCGATCAAGTGTGAGTGATGTTCAACTCGAAAATAAACCAAATCCCCGAATACTTACCAGTGAACTTCTTTCTGCCCTATTTTGTAGACGGGGGTCCAATCTGAATTGGTGTCGATGGCTCTGCTCCACAAATTCTGGATCAGTGAGGTTGTTTCAGTTTATTGAGTATTGGCTAACATCCTCTCCATTTTTTATAAGGGGCCCACGCACTGCGAGTGCAAATCATCAGGGATTGGCCTTATTTCTATTGCGCCGAAGTTGCTTGCAGCCGTTGTATTTTGTAGACTAAGCGAAACGACCGAACAACATATCCGTGAGGAGTAAGCTGGGTTTATCTCTGGCCATGTTTGAATTGCTCCCATCTTCATATTTCGCCAGATGCTCGAACTTCGCCATTCATATGGAATACTGACAGTCACTGTCCTTCTAGACATCAAAGTGGCCTCTGATTTGATTGAGAAATCTGCACTCCCGGACCATCTATATAGGAGTGGTGTGCCTGAGAATTACGTGAACATCCGTCAGATCCGGGCGGGTTAGCTCATGGTAGCTCATCGCCGACCTGTAGCATCTCAACTGGGATGCAACGAGGCCGTTTATCCTCTTTTTCCTGTTCAACCTCGCAGTGGACGAGATCTGAGTGACTGCGAGTAGGATGATGTGGAGTTGTCCCAGGGCACTCGACTCCAGTCGATAGGGCAGGCAGACGACATCATCGAAATCTTCAAGAGCTTACAGGGAACCGAATATATCTCACGGAGATTAGAGTCTTCAGTTGGTCAGCTTGGTATGGCCTATGCACCTACTAAATGCAAGGTGCTGTTGCAATTTTGACGGGACTTTGTGCTTGCTGTCAACCTTGGTGGTGATCATTTGGGGGTAGTCGAGAAAATCATGTACCTTGAGAGCCGTATCAGCGCTAGTGGGATATCTGGTGAAATGACATCCTGTAGTAAGCGTTCAGATGATGTTTGCCAAATTAATACGTCCGTGGCGTTGGCGTGACCTTAGTCTTTCTGAGAAAAGCTAAGCGTACGATGCCACTGTAAGTACAGTCCCACTCTGCGACTCCATTCACATGAAGGATGTTCATAGAGTATTTGTTTTCGATCATTGGTGTATCTGAAGCATTAGCTGCGTGTGATGGGAGCACCGTGTCAGCAGTGACGAAGGTCGAGGACGTGACTTCCGAACGGATAGATTCTGTGTACCCTTGAGCATGTTGATCTCGTTTCATTGGCTTCGTTGTTTTGACCACATCTTTCAAATACAACTCACCGCCTGCCACATCCTGGCTTATTTGCAAGTGCTGTGCCAAGTTGGAATCGGTAGCCTGGTAGCCGGCATATTATCTGGATTTGAGACATGAATGTACCGACACTGGAGCTTGCTTCAGTAGGATGCTTGCCGCTTCCGCGCCTGCTTCCAAAGTGCACTCAATATCTTTGGTTGAGGAGGCTGTCTGATGTGTTGAAGGATAGAAGTCAACGGCGAACATGTTGTGAGTGTCTGTTTGCGTCGTGGTGAATTTTTCTACCTTATTCCCCCACATTCGTCGCCTACTTTACATAACAGAATGCTTCATTTTTTTCATATTGCGGCAGGTTTGCCACTCGTGAAAAGTTGATTTTTGCATTTTATCTTTCGGTTAAACCTTGATTGGGCAAATTTTGGTAACATGAGTCGTTTGTGAATTCTTTGAGATGTTTAGTTTCAATATAAAGTTTACATTCATGTGACTGTAGTTACTATGCCATACATTCCGATTGCGAATTGTGGTAGCTGAAGATCGAGGCTGTTGATCGCTTTGGGCTGTTTGATCGTGTTGTTTTGTTGCACAATGGAGTGGGCTGTGGGGGTTTGTATGAAAACTTTTCGGTATCGAAAGTCAATCTACTTTGCCTGTTAAAACTCTGAGAATACATTGACTTAAGGTTCACCAAGAATGGTAACCCGGCGGTTACCGTATCGTGTGATTTTTCCAGAACCCTCAACTCATTTCCTTCAGATACGGGGCTGTCAACCAGTGAATTGGGAGAATGAAAAAGAACACAGCTAATCGTACGTTAGAAACAATATGTCGCATTCGTCGTTTTTGAGAGAGACCGCGTAACTCACTTGTGTTGTAACATCACGAAAGGTTTAGTTGTCTGAATTTTTTTTGTCGTGCCATCTGTGAAGTAAAGGACTGTTGAAACGAGGTATTAACAACTGAAAGGAACGTGTCTCGCAGAAGCTTCCGTATCATCACACCGATACCCTACTGTCGGTTTTGTAATCGACTGTTTCCTACCAGGCACTATTTTGCTTGGGAGGCTGAATCCGGGAATTTTTATAGTGGGATTCACTCTCCCTCTTTATCTTCTTGCTTGGGAGAAATTTATTTTTGATGAGTAGTCGGGGATTTGGTTTTATTTTCAAGTTGACCATCACTCACGGTTGATCGCAGCCTTCCTATTCAGACAGAGTTTCCAGCCGGCCTCTTTTGAAAAGAAGCACTAGATTCGAGTTTCGCTCTCATTAGANGAACGCTGCGATCAACTGTGAGTGATGGTCAACTTGAAAATTTATTTTTATTCACTTATTTGTTTTGATGCACGGTCGAATGCCAGCCAAACAGTTTGCTGTCATTGACGACACTGATGGACCTGTTTGTTTTCGTTTGTTGATACATCAGAAGCACATCATTCTATTTGGGCCGGATATTCAACTAACTCCAATTTTATTACAGGCACACTACATGACCTCTTCTGTCTACAGCGTTAACTCAATGGAAATGATACCCGACTGTTAACCACACAGTTTCCGTCTACCACGGCTGGTTCCGTCGAGTTTTGGGCAACCCTGCAGTATTAAGCGCACATGTGACCTTGTGGATCACATGACTACGAACGCCTTACAGAATGAAGGCCTGAAATTCTTATTCTCTCTACATATGACGTTCGTTGCTGAATTCTCGTTTGACTTATGGTCTCCAATGCACGTCATCACTTGCAGCATCCTCAGATAGCGCCCCTCTCTCAGAATGGTTGACAGGGATTTGAGAATTTTGAGAAAGCTTTGGAAACAAAGCGTCTGACTTCCAAGATATTGAAAAGTTTAGGAAGACTGGAAAATGTCCCGTAGGTTTGTGCGATCATGTTGTGTCTCAGAAATATCACAACTACCTCATTTGATTTCCACTCAGAAGCCGCTTGGAACATTTCCTCGATTTTGATCGCCAAGCGGTGGCACTCGACAGTTGCCTTCCCATTGTCTCGCTCGAAACTTTTACCCACGAAAACGAAACATTGATCAACTGCTCCATCGATACATTGTTAGCATACATTATATTGTGGAAGGCAATTCAGTCATTGCAATTTCCTTGTTATGAGCAAGCAACTGTTGAGCGTGGCTTTAGTGTTATCGGGATAACTACCTTTATAAAGCCCAAAGTTCAACTTGCCTTGCAGAATTGTCTTGTCTATTGGCGCAAGTCCTGTCATCAACGAATTGCTCTCATATCCTTTTGGTGGCAGAAGCAAGTGCTATTAAAAGGAGGAAGGAGGGGGGAAAAGATGAAGTAGAAAAGATTTTGGCACTGAAAACAGTGACAGAAGAGACAAGTTGGAAGAATTGAAGTGGAAACAGAAAAGCGACAAAACTAATACCAGTGCACGTGTAATTCTGGTCAGTGTGAAAGCGCTAGCTGAGCAGACTCAACATCGTAGCGGAGTCAAATGTTTTTTTTTATAGAAAGTACAAAAGAAAACGTTCGGTTTACCAACATGACGTAATTTGTGCCATGTTGTCTTAAGTGGTCCCCTATTAGTCCTAATCCCACGGCATTTTTTCTCCTGTTGTTGTTCGACTTTCAAACGTGAAAGCTTTGCCTGACTCGGTGTTTGCTTTAATAAAAACAATTTAATGACGATAGCGAAATCACAAAAATCTGTCATCTTTGTACAAGTGTGTAAAGTATGTGAAATTCCATGTTTGACCCTCTGTTCTTTGTAAGTTGAACCGATTTTATGGTGGGTCAGTAAACTGTCGAAAACAAAGTTTTAGAAAGTTGGATGCAGTTTGTGAATTTGTAGTGGTCTCAGCATGCAAACCTCGTTCGTTGTTGCACTTTCGATTTTCTTGTTGTCCAAGTCGCTAGAAAATCTTATCGTGAATTTTAAACAACCAAGTAACCTGTAGTTATGTTCTAACAAAAATTAGGTTGTTTGAGTCTTTCTGGTTGCTACCCGGTTGTCTTTTATATATGCAATTGTCTCTTTTTAGTGAGTTCACCATCTTCGCTTTGGTCATCTTTAGTGTGTAAGAAATAATTGTTTGTTTCTGCTATTTGACCCACTCTCATGCTAGAAAATGTTTATTATCTTGCTAACGTTTTTCCATTGATAGAAAACTGCTTCAGTTACCATTCTTATCGATCGATGAACTTTCACCTGGAGACAAATTAACAGTGAGTCTTTTTTGCCTGTGTTTGTATTTCCATTTTGTGTGCATGTTGAATCAAAAAAAGCGAATGAGTTTAACTTCTTTATCTTCGATATGGAATACGTGTTATAAGGTTTGAATGAAAGTTCCTGGATACTTTCGTGATTGTATAATTATCAGGGTATTCTGTATGATGTTACGTAAACCTCCTTTCACAGTTGATCGCAGTCTTCGTATTCATCGGATCTGTTTGAAATACTTACTGACATCGAGTTTCGCTGTGGTTAGAATCCACCAATAGCGTATATCCTTGCCATAACTAAAGTGACCGAACCATCACATTTTAGCGATCAGTTATGTTCATACACGAATACTGCCCACGCTACCGGCTACTTTGGGAGAAAACGCTTTAGGCGTCCTGTTCACTCTGGTCCCGATCGTACAGAGAGTGTGCACTACTGAGACCCTGCAGAAAGAACATATCTTGAATATAGTTTTTTATACTTTCAATAGGAGCTGAAAAGCTTGTTCGGATGCAACAGTTGCAGCCAAGTATAAGTGGTGTTCAGCCTAATGTTGTAGTTACTTGCACCTCTTTTTGTATCACCTAATGTTTTAATTTTTAAAGCTAGTTATTGCTGTTTCCTCATTCATTCCCTTATATCCTTTTTCACTTTCACGAAGGCTATCGTAAATCGTTTTACGAAAACCGGAATCGTTGTTCGTGTGGAGGATCGGCTAAACGGTCTCATCCCCTATCTTCATCTGGCTGATGTGCCACTCAAACGGCCAGCGGAGAAGTTCACACGTGGTGAAAAAATCTCATGTCGTGTATGTCTTATCATGATATCTTTTAATGTATCGTTGCTCACATTCACTTGCATCACACTACGTCACTGGATGCGTGGGTGGTGCAGCCGTTCGCCTGCACCTATCACTGATCGCTCAGCATACGCGACTGATTGGTCACCTGATCAGATTACAGGATTTGTGATTGGACCATGTATTGCGTATGCCAAGCGAGCGTTTTCCGCACCAGGCCTTATTTACTGACGTTGCTAACAGTTGGGTAAAGTCGCGAGGTGGTCAAGCAATGACAGGGTCACATTGAGTCAAGTTGATTGATGTCACCTGTACGGTTACGGTCTCTATGAAAATTCAAATCACTGGTTAGAAACACTTTTCGAGATGATAGCTTGCCGTAGCCAATGACGTGATTGCATTTGTGACATTTGTCGCTCTTTCACTTACTCTTGTTTTATCCATTTTATCCTTTTTGACAAGTTGTTTCAAGTTGCTTTTGCAGAAGGTGACAGCTAGGGCCACATACTCTCTGGTCAGGCACATTGTCGTTGTGTAGTGGAAGTGAATGTCACTTTGCTAGTGAATCCAAAATGGAACGAATTAGGACTTGGATTCCCATTGTCACCAATTTTTAATTCAGCTAGTCCAGTTATCATTGAACTCAGTTGTGACAATCGCAACAATTCAAGTCACTCAAAGGCTGTCTA
The DNA here is from genome assembly GCA_008508345.1 of Paragonimus westermani. Lineage (NCBI taxonomy): Eukaryota > Metazoa > Platyhelminthes > Trematoda > Plagiorchiida > Troglotrematidae > Paragonimus > Paragonimus westermani. The sequence goes on from QNGE01000371.1 coordinate 110,043, forward strand.
TAGCCTACACGAGGTGGTAGAGGCGTAAATCTTTAGGAGGCAAAAACGTATGAACACGCAATGCGTATCCCCTTCTTTCCGATTCGAATTCTCTACATCCTTTCTCATGTTCTTCTTGTACAGGTCAAGACAGATCAGACTCAGTCGATTGCATTCTAGCATTCTTCCACTGTGCCACAGGGCAGATTATCCTACCATCATGGTGTGTCCGTAGAGCGGAAAATTTATTTTGACTTCCGTTCAGGACTCCAGGCTAACCAGTCGCATATAAGTAGCAAACGAAGGGATATTCTTGTGACGTAAAATGTACGTCTTGTGGGGCTTGTTTTATTGGGAGAGTACGTTCTTCTTGGCATGCGACTTCGTTGACTATAATAAGAGGCCGTTCAATTTGTTGACAGAAGGGTTGTTACAATACGCACCATCAGAATAGTCAATTCACTTACCTGCATTCCCCAGAACGCTCCAAGCGTCACAGTTAATGTACATTTTAAGAAGGTGCTTCGATCTGTACTGCTATCTTGACGTGGTGGTTGGGCTTGTGTACTGTTTTGATCCGACGGGCAATGTTGACTTCCAGACAAGCCAACGCAGAGCAGTCAGACGAAAAGCAGTTACACTCATAGGATTGTAGGTCGTACTACTGACCGCGTAGGAGTGCTTCGGTAGCGAGGCACGATCCTATGGCCATAGAGCTGGACCATTTTTATAGTTGCGGCACTACCGTCTGCCGTATCAAAAAGCAGGGAGTTTGAAAAGATACTGTTGACCAAAGAGCACTCCGATTGTCCAGCGGATCCTCGTGATCGCTGGCGTACTATCCAGTACGGTTGAAAACCATCTGGCATCATTCAAAAGCCTGGTGTAGCTTTGAGTACATCCATTGCGCGCAGCGGTACTCAGAGTCAGAAACTTATATCTTATTCGCCGCGCCTTCGGGCTAGGCAAGCCCCTCACTGCTAAGTGAATCAGATTCTTGGGACGTTGGTTCCGGGTGGGGTTCCACTAGAGAACCTTGTACCTTGTTTTCTCGCAGGTCGGACTTTTGAATCAGAGATTCGGAGTGGGGTCCTCCAAATCACCCCTCCTTCCGTGGCATAAACGAACGGGAAGTATCAGAAGTTATCGTTCTCTTGACAGTGACCTCATTCACCCATCGGGATTTTCTCCTACTACTTCACCCTCCAATTTTCCCGCCTTTCATGTGCTTTCGGGCGATAATTGTTTTCTGAGATCAAGACAACCGGCAAACATCGGCACCTTCAATGTCCACACTCTCTGACATGTCGGTCAGCACGCTGCTCTGGCAAGTACTCTCTCAAATCTGGATCTTGATGTGTGCCGCCCGTCGGAGACACAAGTCTACAATTCAATCACGGTTATTCATGTGACTTTACCTCTACGTAACTGTCAGTCAAAACGTTTCTCTCGCAGTGTTTCTGGTGATGCCGAAGCTGAATCTCGTGGTCGAGGTGGAGTGTGAATCGCACTGAGTTGAAAGGCGGAGCAGTGTTTACTCGATTGGATCTCAGTGAACGGTCGTTTGTGTGCTGTCAGGGTCAATACATCTGTTGAGTTCTGTCAACGCGAATGGGGGAAACGTTGTTTATTCATATCGGCGTGTGCTTCCAAGGACAGGTGTTCGGATGCTACCAAAGACGCGTTCTACAACGCTGTCATTGACTTTTTGGGGCAGGCTCAGATATCATCATACTGTCGGCCGATTTGAATGCTCGGTTTGATCGTCTTTCTGCAGAGGCGAAGCGGGTGGGAGGTATGTTTGGTGTCCATGGACAGCGCGGTGACAATGGTGGAAGATTACTGCAGCTGTGCACATCCCCCGGTGTCTATATTTTGAGCATCGGATTCCAACACAGGAAGAGACATTGTGTTACATGCAGACCTTAGTGTCTTTCGGCCGTAAACGCATCACGATCACATAACAGTCAGTTACAGATAGCGCCACTCTGTTAAAGACTGTCAGGCATTTTGGAGCAACCGCCTGGGCTTGGGCCTTGCCGTTGTGCTTGCCTGTTTTCGTTTTGCCATTCGCCCAGAGATCATACACTCGGAAATGCAACATACTTAGCTCGCATTCGATCGCGCAGACTATGGAAAACGCTTACCAGAAGGTGTTGATGATCAAATTGTCCAGTTTGAATTAGGTGAGAAATTCTGTCGAACACTTGGAACAAATCGTAGCAGCTATGAAAACTTCCCATGGGGAGGTCTGTTCCCAAGGAGCTGTTCAATTGCGACAGAACTGGATTTCTGTCACATCGATAAACCTCATGAACAAGCGTCGCTCAATTCTACCCGGCACCGAATATAACGGCGAACACCGAGAACCTAAACGCAAGCCGACGAAAAGCTCGTGCAACGACCTTTTGGTCGAACAGTCGAGATGAATGGAATGAGTCTTTTCACGTGGGAATAGCAGAAGGCTTTCCCCCGTGATTTGTGGCTCTACTGGCTGTCGAGTCAGTGTCAGTGAGACCATATGTGAAAAACATGGTTCACTTAGCATCAGCCAATCACACCGACTTTACTGGCCAGGTGAACATTGTGAAGAACACTTTAGCTGATCTCACTCAGACTATGTGGACGACAGGATCCGAACGGTCAGTTACTGCACTCCAGTTGGCACTCCGTCAGAAGCAGAAATAGTCTTGGAGCTCAAGTTTTTGAAGCGTTACAAGGCTTCTGGGCCAGAACTCCTCTCCACTTCGCTTCTGAAGGATGGTAAAGGGAGGTTGATATCAGAGCTGACGAAACTCCTCCGGACGATTTGGAGGGTTGAACAGGTATCTCGTGGTTGGTGACCCTTAACATTAAGTCCCGTTGTCCGAAAGGGGGCCCGTAGTCTACGTGACAACCACAGGGACAACCGTCTAGTGTCTGTTGAGTCCAAATTACCCACTAGTCTCATTTAACGTCGGTTCACTAAGCCCAGAGAAAGTCATACGCGAAGAACGGGCAGGATTCCGATCCGGTTGATGGTGCGTTGATCATATTTCCACTGCGAGACAACTAGTAGAACACCGGCACTCATATCAACGGTCGTGATATTCTTAGATCGAAAGACTGCTTTCAATTCGGCAACGCGTTGTAAATGTGTTTGTCTGAAGTAACTACCAGGGAACTAGGTGAATCTGTTAAGATCATTGTATGCACACTCTGAAAGCAGGACGGGGGGTTATGGAGAACGGTTTCGGGCATTCATCACTCCCAGTGGTGTCCGTCAAGGATGTTCTATTTTTCCTCTCTTGCTCAATTTTGAAATGGATCAAATTTTGGAAGGTGCACATGTAGGATCCAGTGAGCTTGGTATTGAGCTTCTTCCTGGCACTAGTTTGACTGACATGGAGTATGCTTATTCCCTCTGCCGAAGACATGCTAACCATGCTGAACAAGGTGAGTTGCTGAGCCGGTTTGTATGGAATGCGTTTCACACCCTCAAAGTGCAGAGTGATTCATCAAGACTTGGGAATTCCTACTCTCACCTTCTTCACTGTATGCAACTCGCTCGAGACTGTGTGCAGTTTCACATACTTTGGTAGCACTATCTCACTTGTCTGTAATATTGCTGATGAAATGTCAGCGCGATAACAAAAGCATGAATTTCCTTTGCCAAACTACGCCCTCCGTGGCATCGCATGGACGTCCGATTGCAGATGAAATGAAGGGTATTTAATGCATGTGTACGTTCTGTTTTACTCTATGATTCGGAAACGTAGCCTGTTCGAAATGGTGATATGGAGAGACTTGCCGTGTTTGACCATGCTTGTCTGCACCCATTAGCCCACATTTAGTAGGCTGACCATTTGAGCAAAACGGCCGTTTGTCTGCGCGTGCTTGGGATACGCGATCAGTTGGTCAACTACTCACAGTTTTGTGCCGATTCAGTATCGTGCCAGAAAAATCTGTTCATATAAAACATTGACCAAAGAGATATCCTTGTTGAGAACCACGTTCAAGGAAAATGGTTATCCGTCGGCATTTGCAGCTCGGTTGTTTGTTTGCAAGGTGTAGGCACCTTGATGCCGAATGTTTGAATATGGACGTAGTTATTTTCAGTAATTAGGTCCCTCCCCGTCCCTTTCTTTTTTCCTTCTCTCCCTTCCTATATAGGGTTTGCTTTTTCTTCATGGTTGTGTGACAGTTAAGCATTTGTGTGAACCACTGATGTATTGCTGTGTATGATGATGATGATGATGATGTTGGGAAATTCAGCAAACAAAAGCCGGCTACCACGAGGTGTTCAACAACCCCCCAAACTGAAGGTCTACCTGCGTTTGCCATACAAGGGTGGTTATATTGCCACTCTGTTGAAAACTCGTCTTACAGCTGCTTTGGGACGTACGTTCTATGCAGCCGAACAAATGGCAATGTGTGAACTCTGATAACTAGAAGAAATTCAAGATCGATTCAAGCTTTGATGTTTGGAACTGGTACTAACATAGTCTCCGAAAGTACTCTCTCATCATCATAACAGCCGTGAGTCTGATCAGAGAGTACTGTGGCTCGGCTGCCGCTCAGTTCAACGGTGACGGGGAATATCCTAGAAGAAAACGTTACTGAGAAGGTTGAAAATTAATAAAAAGAAAACTAAGCGGAAGAACTGGAAATGGTTTGGATGCAGACACGCCATTGACTGCGGAACACCGCCATCTCGGATAGCTTTATAAACAGTGATTCGAGTGATCACGAGAACGATAATCAAGTAAGCGAAACCTACCCACTTTGCTCAATGGTGCAATCAGGGTCTTCATATTTCTGAAAACACCGCTACTGCTTAACGCCAAATTTTACATCATCTGTGAATTTTCGTATAAGTGCCTGGCCACTTACACACGCAGAATGGAGTGGCAGTTGCGTTATGTGGTCAACGAACACTTTCCAGTTCGGGTTCGCAAAATGATCACGAATACCACAGTGCCGGACTCAAGTCAGAATGCGGTAAATCACAAGGAACCAGTGTCGTCGATCACTCGACACCTGTTGACTTGTCGACTCCAATTGAACCTGGGCAAAGCGTTTCGGATGCGTTATGCAGCAACATATTGAAGGTCTCTCCGGCTCACGAAGGCGGTAGCAATTAGCAAATGAAAACCACCCCTCTGTGTACAGAAAGACTTGTTCGTCAGTACCGGATTGCCCTGGTAGCTGATGTGCATGGGTGTGTGCGTGAGTTTTTGCTGTTGACTTTGTTTAGCTTCACAATACCTATTGAACGTTGCTAATATAAACCCACAGACTGCAACGCGTACCTGATGAGATGCAGCGAACTGTGCTTCGAGAGATGTATTGTGCAAAAAACTGTCTCTGGCTTCTTTGTTCAAATTTTCTTTTACAGGAAAAGTTTGCTTTGCCAATTAAAATAGTATTGAAGGTTTCTGCGTTTTGTTGTTATTCGAATGTGGACTTCTCAGCACGCGACTGATAGCTCATTTTCCCCTGAGTATTCGCTTGGCGAAACTCCATACGCTTAGGTGCGTTTGCTTGATAAACAGAATGTTTTTTTCCCAATGCCGTGAACGTGTTACCTCGTGATCTAGCTGAATTTTAAGTGACCTACCTTCGCTGGTCGCTCCCGTTTGAGTCCACTCCTCGTTTATCGGTTTGTCGAGACGATGTCAAAATCGTGGCTTACATAAGCTCCTCTTCTATTCTGTACTTACTTCGGGATGATCCATTCAGCAAGCACACAACTTACATGCCATGTTTGTGCGTTTAGAAAACCATCCGTTGGATGGTTTTGTGATTTCGTCACGGCTATTTTTGTCCCCTTTTTTACTGATTAAGAATAGGCGACTGTCACATAATGTTTCAATACTATATTACATATTGATATCAGTTAGTTTGATACGAAAAATGGATAGGACGACGTTTGGTTGCACAATTGACTGCAAAACATTAGGAAGCCTCGTTGTTTGTCGTGAGGTGTATAATAACCAGGTAGAAAGCGCATGATAATGACCGGTTGATTTCCTTACTTGGATAGGTGATGTTCACTGTCTACGTGATCGCGTGAGTGGACGGTTCCCCGTAGATCACAGTTATCCGTGCACGTTATGCACATGACGTGTCGAATCTATTACAGTGTTACACGTCTGAGCGCTAAAACATCTGAAAAGAAACAAGCATAGATACAGAATTAGAGAAGACAAGTTCTCACAATAGGAGCTTTATTTATGATGGCTTCTGTAACTACAGATTGTTATCCTTTGAGTCTTAGTCAAGAGGCTGATAGCACTCCCATGGAGTCAGTGACGGGCGTTTTAGTCTTTGTTCAACCGGTCCGTATCATACATGACCGCCTGATTTCCAGTTCCAGCAGAAACCAGGTGATGAAGAAATCGCTCAATGCCTTAAACGTTGGTTTGTTGGTCAAAATTCTGTTAGACAAACTGCGTACGCTTATAGTAGAGAGTGGACAGTAATAAGTTATCCTCTGTTAGACCGGTCTTTTCAATGCAGACCTTCAGCCTTTCTCGGTTGCGTGATTCTCACCACATGATCAAACGTAAGCGATTGCACAGGGCCAAAATGATTCCGTATTGTGTCGGTAGCACGTCCGACCTACGCTTCTGCCCTTTTTTCAAACCCAGATGTGACTTAAGATTAGACACTGTTTTTGTGCCTATATTCATCTGTGTATTTCCACACTTCAGTACCACTAGGGTTTGTTAGACTAGGAGCCATTCTAATTTTCATCAATGATTGCCACGCAGTTACGTATGATACTGTAAGTTCACTGACAGTAACATTTCATGATCGCATGGTTTTTGGTCCATTGGTTTTTCCACAGCGCGAGTAACTAACCTCGGGGTACGTTTGTTTTCGGGGTCCCAACGGCTATTCTCGCGCAATCATATTTTTGTCTCAGCTTTCACACGTTTCACATTTCGGACTGAGAAAGGTGTGCAGTGACGAAGCTGTTTTCTCGCGGTTCTATCACGGACTTCTACGTACGCATATATATTCATCGTTTCAACAGAAACTCTATGCCGTTCCATGGTTATGCTCGCGAAAGAAAAACGTACCTTTTCAACACTCGCTAATACTCTTCAAACGATGGTGTGTGCTGACGAGATAATGCAAACCGGGTAGACGAAGCGGTGTACGATGTCTGTGGTACTACTTCTGATAAAGAAGATCCAACTGTAGTGAACGTGCAGTATTATACACGGTATGCACACTTGGATGACTTATTGTGCCAAACTGGACGGTGTGATGGTCACACCACTATCATGGTTCATATCATGTAATCTGTTAAGTAAAGGTCCGGCAAACTGTTTTACCGGTCCTCCAGGTTCGGAGGTTAAAAGCATGAAGAACGAGCATTTTTTTCTAATATAAGCTATTTGATTTAAAGATTTGATCGTTTCACTTGTCTAGATCCGGGTGTCTTGATGGTATCTCAGTTTGCCTACTACCATATCTCGATCCAGGTACTCGACTGATAATGTTTCTTAGCACACCTTGAAATCACCACCTCATCAAAGAATTCCCTGTTTGTAGGCGGTCAATTGTCGTTGATTGGTTTCCCCCCGAGTTAATTTTATATGTATTCATCTTCTCTAACTGAACTACTGAATACAAGTTGTGACCTAGTTTGTTGATAAATTTTATCTCAGGTGCTCAGTCTGGACCATAGCGCAAACAAACTACTACTCACGGCTAAGCGTGGCCTGGTCGAATCTGCATGTCCACTATTTGGCAGCAAAGATATGTACGACTGGCTGGAGAGTCATGGTGCGAAAGAGACACTGTTTGCAGCATTTGTCGTGAAAGTCAGTGAGCGAGGATTGCTACTTGCCGGGTTACAGGATCTTCGCGCTTGGCTACCTCGACGAGAGACTGGGTTGGGACAGGACGATGTGTTGGAGGCTACATACTTTCGTGGCCAAGTGCTTCGCGTCAGGATCTTGCATCGACTGGATCGTAGTCGGTCTACTGATTGTCATAATGAGAACGAAAATGCCGCTCGTTCTGAATTTTTGGTATCTTTGAAGGTGTGTCTAATTTTGTCTACTGCTTTTAGGATTAATTTTCTTTTTATCAAACTGTGCTCACTATGGTGGATTAAGCGATTTGCCTAACTGATAATGTTGTTTTGTTGATCAAGTTAATATTCACTCCGTACTTCTGAATTCTGTAACCAGATTGATGGTGTTACACGAGTTGCACCACGAGGCTAGCAAGGTTGTTTCCAACAATGCGTTGCGTTTGATTGTAACACCATCCCCATTGGAGAACGCACATTCATTCGTAACTCATGTGAGGGTGTTGTTGCTGTGTCTAGGTTGTTTGCTACAGAGTAAGTGTTAACACAGTTTGCTCCGACTTGTGTTCATTCTGGGCAACCGAATCGTAGACTACTGCGAATCGGCATCCAATATTTTTATGGTCCAGTTGCAACCATTGATTTTAAGATTGTTGTCTTCCTTTAAGTTAGGCGTTGTCCTTTTTGACCGTCCTGATTTCTTTCAGACATGTTTGTCAAATACACGATGGTGTAGATCGAACAGGTCTTATCGAATCATGTGTTATGGATGCCAAGAAATCATTTGCTGGGTCGAACGTTCCATGTCTATGCCCGAACCACGAAAGTAAAGCTAGTGATGAACAAGTGGCGGTTTGGAACACCGTTAATAATTATTTTACACGCCAACGGCAACACATCACTGGTTGATAATGGTGCCTATCTGTTACACAACCATAACAAAAGCCTAATTTAGAATTTTGACTTAATTCCAGAAACTCTCCTATATCGAAACTCAAAGAATTAACATGAAGGTGGAGTCACTCTGCATATATGCGCCGATACTGTGTACGATGGTATGACGGTATCCACGGGAGACAGCTTCACTAACTACTTCATTGCTCGAATACCTTCGTCAAGTAGCAGTGCCATTTGCTTCACTAAACCTGATCAAATCGTGTGACATTTACACATTTCTGTGATGGCTATACTGTTCCGTTTTGCACTTTTGATGTAGAATCTGCATCTTTTTTGTTTACAGCTCAAAAATACCAGCGAGCCTTCAGGAAGGTCGCAAAAACCAAAGTTCAACTCTGTTCAAATCGGCCAAGTACGTGCACACACTCACTCAGTTTGTCTCCATCCCCATGAAATGGATGTTTGTTTTTATAAGATTTGCAATACCCACATTTGTTCGCAACTGCCACGTTCATTGTGACTTGTCAATTGGTTTTGTACTTGTTACAACTGATCATCTGAACCGGGGATTGAATTTCGACAGAATGTCTTTGGGATCAGTATGCTGCCCAATACCCAGTTGGTTGAATTGCGGCATCCAACTATTCAGTCGTAGCTGTGCGCGAGTAATGCTTTAGTTATCCGATGCCCACAGAAGGAAGCATTTGGGACAACGGTCGTCAATCTTGTAATCGCCTAGCGGTCAGTTTCCAGCGGTTGAAGATTTGGGTTTGAAATTTGAGCATTACTCAGCTTTTGCATCCATATTACCTGTCTGTGCTATAGTAGAATCATCCGGTTTACCCTTGTGAATTTATGACTGATGTGGAATCTGAAACGTTACTAATTTTAGGAGGACTCAATTGTGAACGATTTTTTGTTCGTTTGCATTTATACTGGTGACAAGAATCACGTATTTACGCGATATGCGCCCTACCAGCCAAACTACAAAGCCATGTCGGCAGCTCGAAAATCTCACTTTTGGACAAGTTTCCAAACTGTTACTTATGAGCTGAATAATGCCAGGCTGTCAAATCTCAAGCAGAGACTGGTAGTAATCGAAGTTCGATCCCGCAGACTAATATTCAGCGTCGTCCCTACCGAGTATATATATATATATATATATATATATATATCGTTTGGCGATGGTGTTACTAGATCACAGGCTAGCCCTTCCTCGCTGTTTACAGCACAACTAACTTGACGTCAGTTGTTATCCAATAGAGTTGCATTCCACCAAAGAACAGGACAAGCCAGTCACCGGAAGATAATTCATCGGAATCCAGACAGATGTTCTATGTCTGCTTGAAGTTCTAGAAGCAATCTCTCTGACTAGAGTTGACTCCTCTGCTGTCGGTCTGGGCCCAGAACGAATTAGACAGCCTGGTGGGTTAAGAAACTAGGCGGTGCTCGGCGTTCATCGTCCATTGATATTGTTCCATGCCTCGTTTGAGTAGTTTGGTTACCCAGGAAACCCAATGTATCCTACAGTCCACTTCGACCTAGCAACCAACGAAACGGTTTCAGCGCCTTCTCTTTAACGGCTCAAAATCGGAGCCTTCCGACTGTCACAGATGGACAGTGCGCCTCTCCAAACAGACTGGTTCCTTATATTTACTTTCATTTCAATTAAGAAAAGCTGACGTTTGAACTGAGCTGTAATTAGTTTGGTGTCCTTCACTTGCTCGATGCGCTGATGAAATACACTTTGTACACGCGTTTTTACTCGTGTGATGTGTTTTATCCGTGATCGTCGCGTGATCTAGCGGTCACGCTGGAGCTTGGTGTGTCTCAGGTTGATCCGTTGCCCTGACACATTTGTATTATCCTCCGAGTAAATTTTAATACAGTTGCACAGTTTTCACCGATCAGGTGACCATGCTCCGTAAAACCGGATTGGAAGCGTTTTCGGTTGCCATATATGCCCGTCCAGCCTACGGTCTTTCTGTGAATAATGTTAAGTCAACATCGGGTGATGGAATTTCTTGCGAAATGCATTTCACCAGTCTATTTTTCTAGTCGCTGTTGGTGGTGCTTTTGTGAGCTTTACATAGCTTGTTTTGTATGTTTTTTTTACAGGTCTTCCAAGCCAGGGTAACCAGGGTTCAACAGACGGGTCTGATAGTCGATCTGCATTCCACTGATAGCACTCCCTCGCCCACTGTTGGTTCGGCGTTTCTTGGCTTTGACCAGCTTTCAGACAGTGAAACAAACCGGGCCTTATTCGCACAATGCATGCACAATATGAAATCTGGTAGCTGGCTTGATTTCGACCACACACCACGGTCGGTGGTTGTCATTAACAAGGCTGCAAACACCCTGATAGTTTCCGCTCGGCCCACGTTAGTGCAATCCGCTAGAGTGCGTCAACAACTGTTACAGCAGCAGCTGACAGCCGATTCAGAACCGGTGGACTCCAATCGCGTAGATGAGCACGTCGGTTTTGTGTGCGACTTTTCTGACTTACGTGTGAGTGATTGTTTTCTTTTCTACTCTGCATGTTTTTGAATTAGTGCCTGGGTTTAGCGATGGACCAAGAATTTCGTTAAAGAAAACTGTACCGGTTCATACTGATTGAGACTGGCACAAGTAAGTTAGCTTCTTCGATTTGAAATTCGACAGCTATCTACTCACCAACTCGAATGGGCATCTACCAAAATAACCCATCAAGAATCGCTGTACGGTCGGTCGATGGGACTTATTCTTTGTTACTGCTGATTTGCACCTTTTTTCGAATTTCGAATCCTATTCATTCAATCACTCACAAATAACTCGTTCGGCTTAGGATTGTGATTCCTCGTTGTTGGATTATCATACCACCTATTTTGAAACTGAAACGAAACAACGCTAGATCATTGTGAATAGTTTGAGAACATGGGTTTTGCGATCGCTTTTTTCTAAGGTCGCACATGATAACGGAATACTTGAAGTGGTTATCGAATGCAATGATATAACAAATGCCAGCAATTCAGGGGCCAAGCCGGAGCCCTTCATCTCCAGTTGTTAATTAGGTCCTGGATGCACATCATTTGGTTGACTCATTGATGCTGTTCATTCTGTTGATACACATTGAAAAGTTGAAGCTATTGTCATTCACGGAGGTTTTACTGATCAAGCAGCATCAATCATTTCTCTGCGAGAGAAAGGTGCAAACACAGTTAGAATTTGCCTTGAGTCTCTTGATATGCGCCGTCTTCACTTGCTGTTCGCTCGTGATAGGTAATCAGAATAAACGAACTATTACCATCTCGTAACATTTGTCTTCTTGCTTGTTCGACGATTCGGATCAATTTTTTCGACTTCCATAAAGAATAGTTGACATTCTTGCAGATATAGGCTGGCCACTAACTATGACACTACCACATGCGCGAACGTCTCCAATCGGCCTCACAGATGACCACGCATTACCTAATCAAGCAGGCGATGCTTTCTAAAGTTGCTCAGTGAGGTGGTCGAAACCCCATAGAAGCTTGAATGCTGTGCCCTTTCTTCTAACCGTGACCAACCCCATTAAACGATACTCGTTGCGACTGAGGCTCCGCAGCGCAGAGTCCAACTGGCGTAGACTGTGAATTTTCCCTACTTCATGGAATCACACTTTTTCTAAATACGCGCCGGCGAACACAATTAATCCAACTAGCACAAGTTAACTGATGAGAACAGCGGTAGTCGACTGTCGAGAGGAGTGTTGGCATGGAAAGCAGAATTTACACTTTTTCTGTGGGGTTAAGGCGGTCTTCGCTACTCTATGGCATACCTGAATACCGGCTGGCATTCCTCTACAATTTACGAGTCGCATTTGTAAAGCGAACGTAAGGTTGTTTCTACTCTACGGCTGCGAGATGTCGTCACTCTGTGCAGAGGACGTAAATCGTCTTTAAATATTCGACGGTTGGTGCCTGCATTCGGTCGCCCACGTCGGATCTCACCAACGGCTGTTTAGTAACGAAGGCTGATCGAACCCATTTGTTTAATCTTCTAGAATGTACGTACTTAGGTGACTGGGCCATATGTTCTGGTTGCCCTCTAGTCATCTGCCACGCGGAGCGCCCCTTGCAGATGTCGAAATCGACTGGATTAAGATACTAGGTGGATTAGTGATGACGTGTGGTAGGGAAATGAGGAGTTAGCCATTGTTATCGTGAAGTACATGCGGTTCCTGAAGTGAGGTTGTGCAAGCCACAATGAGGCTGTCTCGGAAACGCTGCACTGTTTTCACTGTTCCTTGGGTGTTTATTTACGGGATGTACACACTGATTCCGACTTGTTCGCCTTTAGATGTGTCGTAACTGGATCAACGGCCTACGATCGCGTAAACAAATAATGGAGTAACGGTTAGCGAAACGGCGTGTAACGGAACGACGGACTGCGGAGCATGCACGACTAGTTCGTAGCTTCCTGGCCAACCCAACCACCCGAGGCTAATGCATGAACACAGAAAAGACTGGCCTCTAGGCGGAGCGTAAGTGTTTCAGCTGAAACACTTACGCACTGATGATGTCACCTCGCCTGGTGATGAAACGTTTGCAACCTAAATGCCAAGCTCGGCGAACATATCAATACCAAAACCATCAACCCGAGCTACAAACAACACCACCACTGTTCCCAACCATCACTCGCCAATGTGCTTTGCTAGTCTTTGCTACACAATACTTTCGGGGAACTGGCAACTTCCCAGACAAGGTGTGGACGTTTTTAATAATTAGGTCTCATCCCCTTTCTTCTTGTTTCCTACTTAAGACTCGTTCCTCTTTCCGTATTTACATGGCGGTAAAGTATCGGTATGATGATGACGATAGCGGAGATAGCCGACGGTTTGCGTTTATCATGTTTGCATATTGGTTGGGTTTCTACTCTGTACAGCAGGATTGAACGTATACACTTATTGCCCATTTCTTCGTTCTACAACCGGACGTGTTTACGATGCATCGGATGGTTACTTGTGAGCTCTTTACGTGAATTTGCTCCTCTCTTTGACACTTTGTTGAGATAAAACCATCTGGATATGTAATGGCATCAGAAGACTCAAGCAGCCTGTGTATAACGACAACTATAGAGTCAGGACCAATGCAACCTTTTAACAGATAACACTTTGAAGATGCAAGGTAAATCCTGTGCAACTCGGCCATACAACTTAATTGGTCCCGAACATTCAGTATGTTGTATGTCCGAATAATAAGACTGAGCTGCTTGCTGTTTGGCGGAAGATTCGTTTCGAGGTCCTTGAAAACACCTACTTACCACAATTTACCGCATAGTTGAAGGAGATGGAAGAGGTCAGGCACTACTAGAAATACAGAACGCCTCGGGTCGCTGATCATAACTATACGCTAGCTTAAGAAAATTACTGTTTCACAAGAACTCTTATGCAGTGGAGACATTTCTGGGGAGCCTGTCCAGTGTCTGGATCGAAATCAGCCTGTAGATTCACATGCAGCACCACTGTTGGCCGATATTTCAGTGTATGTTGCAAAGTGCACTTATGTTGCACGACTGTATTGGATAGCTGTATATTTTTCCCGTATTTTGCTCCCCATGTTCCAGAGGTGACCACTTGAATTGACTCGTGATACAGTCCCATTGACAGCATGTTAACGGCTAGTTTAACCATGAGTCTGGCAAAACAATACATTACCACTGCCTCATAAGAATGCCTTCTCTAACTATTTAATTTGTCTGATCAAACAATCTTCTCGGTATTTACACAGGCTCTTCGGAAGTCTGCGTTTAATTTTGCGTTCCCATTTTTATCATGTTTTAAGGATTTCTGTCACCCGTTTGGTCTTCTTGAGTGACACACCGTACGTTTCATGGAGACTGTTTTTTTTTAAATAAATTGGTTTGGACATCCTGTCGATGTTCGCTACCAATCACATTTCCCTATGAAGCACAATCGACCTGCTCCTTTTTACGCTGTTTGGGTCATCACCAGGTTGGCAGTCAGTGGTTCGGTTGGGTGTTGAATCACGTGGACTATGGGATTTTCGTGCAATTTCCGGTTGGAGTCCGTGGTCTAGCCCCTACGCGTCTGCTTTCCGATAACATGGCACCCAAACACGTCAATTGGACAGAGCTGTTTCCATCCGGTGCAACTGTGATTGCTAAAGTGGTAGAATTAGCTCCGTCTGAGAAACGTCGTTGCTTGGTCAGTTTACGCATGATGGACACATACTTTGCCGAGGAACATTATGTGGATCTTGCAATCCGCTCGCTAAATACATGGCTCACGGAACTGAATTGGATCGCACAAAAACGTACGTGTGTTTTGAGAACTAATCGAATTGATTGAACTTTTCATTATCTTACCGGGTCTGCTTATCGATCTCAATCCCGCAAAACATGATGTACTCATCTGCTCGTTTTCACATATGGCTCATTGTGTCCAAATTGTCAGTTTTACCGCATACAACATTGTTATGTTGCGTTGGCATTGCGCTTCATGAAAATCATGGTTGACAGTATTGTTGTAACGTCTGCATACGTTTTTGTGAGGCTTCATTTTTAGGTTTTGTATCATTTTTTCTGTGCTCCCCTGTATGCCATATTCCGCAGCTGGTATGAGCATACCAACTGGCACTGCAGTGCATCTCTGAGAGAAAACGCTGTCTTCTCGAAAGTGAGTTCACGGGATTTGAAATGGTGTGCATTTTCTATCATCGTTAAGGAAACTAACCTCCAAGAACCACACGAGAAACACTTTGAGACTTGAACGAGATCTGTTGCATCTCAGAACTAAAAGGTACGGTAATCAAATCAGCTTAAACTCAGCTCGATTTATCTTGACGTCAAGGTTAACCACTAAGTTACAATAACGTGTTGACACACTGCGCCGGTGTGTTAAAATCTGGTCGACACTTAATAATGGACCATTGGCTGAGAATTATTCAGCTTTATTTTTGTTGCCTGAATAAAATAAAATCAACACTCGCTTAGTGATTACTGCGATGTGAGTGGTGTTGTTCAGACGTAGCTTTCTTCAAGTCTTCTTGTGTAGGGGATATTAGGGGGTATCATTTTTGAGTCTGAACCTTCGGCGTTTTTTTTGTCTCAAATGATGCAGTTACATTGTGCACTGAAGTTCTAGCTGATATGGAACAAAAGCAAAACAGGCCCGATCAGTGTCAGGAATTTTTGAAACTGTTTGACATTCTCACATTTGTGACTTCAAGTGTTGACCTCCTCAGCATGACTCTACGCGTTGATAAAACAGTGGTTCGAGTATTGTCCGTTATTGTTTAGTTTTTAGGTTCATACCATCGCAATTTCGTTTCTACCTAGCCCTATGCTGTCGTCACTATCCCTGCCCGATTGTTAGCGTGCTGTTGAACAGAAGCAAATGTTGGCAGGCGTAACGTCCAGATCGTTTCTTTCCGTTTTGCCTTCTAGTTCGGACGCTGTGTAGATAGTGTTGTTGTTTACATTGGTTTGTGTTTCTCCATAATGTATGTTGACTGAGTTATGGTCACAATAAGCTGCAAACGAGGGTAACCCGATGACATACCTTTCTGGAGGAGTAGTGTGTACATTTTCCATAGGGCTAACCATGACAGTTTAGATGGAACAACCTTGTACTAATCCTATCATACTCGCTTTGGTCGGATCTTGCAAATCCGAAGCGCCCTACTTCCCCACGAAGAAACCCGTTTACTCTCTTCGAACAGTGGTTCCTATTTAGGGATTTTGTGATCCCAAAGGACGCTTGACCTGCAAAGTTGTTTATTGCACGAACTCCCGTGCAGATTATGTTAAAACATGGAACCGTGAACGCGTACACTCATTTGCACGGCTGACGTGCATTCACACACACTGGGTAGCAGTACGTTGTCATTCGCCTCGGTGGCACTTCCCCTACAGTATGTACACATTATCTCGATAGTCACTTCTGGTTCTGCGTCTTCCGGGCATTGTGGCTTGCCCTTCAGTTCCTGAATGTGCGCACCGTACTACTCAAACGAGGCTGTCTGTTATACAACAGGGGATTGCTGTGAAATTTTTTGTTCCATCCATCAGTTTTTTAATGTTAGTTTGCCTCAGACTGGTAACTGATAGCTGCAAGCTCTTAAACGGTAGCTATAAACTCCCAGTGGTCCTAATTGGTTCTTAACCTACCCCTGTCGGCACTTAAACGACAGAGTATACTGTAGTCAATTGACCTGACATTAAACACGGCTCATTTCTCACATATGTGCTCGTCCATATTGCCTACTGAACAGTGTTTAGTTATTTGTCTCTCGAATAAAGACGCCTCGTGGTCAACCACCATTAATTGTTTAAAATTTTCGAACCACAAGACAAGCGAGAAAAATCGAATGTCAAAACTCGTTCATTTACTACCACAACGGTGTCAATGTCACGAACACCGTCTGCGTGCACAAAATGCCTGTTTCGAACTGAGAACAAAAATCAACCAGCCTGTTGTATCAACTACGTGTTGCGTCCGCAGGTTTTTCTTCATTAGATCGAAGACTCCTTTCAGACGTTCATTGCCCAGTTACTTACTAATAGCATGATCGTTTGTGCAATTCATTTTGGTTGGCGCTCGTCGGCCCTGATTCAAAGCGGGCGCTTAGTTCTGCCAATGTAGGATTCTTCACACTTGCGCTTGCGTTACATGGTGTTTATTGAATTGTGACGTCTTCTGTTTGACCGGAAATGTGGAATTATTCTGCATGTACTCAGTCTTCGCGATTAAGGGTATGCGGACGACATCTAACCTCTGGCGCCAATCGACACACATTCTATTTGAGCTGCTGTTTTCTTGAGAATCATGAGTTATGTTCTGATTTGTACATTAATCATGTGGAACTCTCGTACGCATTTTTTGAGACAACCCTTGTCATTTAGTCTGCCCTGGTGACATAGTTCATCTAGAGTGTTACTAATACTACACGGTTTCCTCCGCTCACGCAGTATGCTCACCAGTCCTCTATATACTATTGGGGCTAACCTATTCAGACGTAGATGGTCGGCGTAATTGAATGCATAAATCCATTCACTCTTCTACAGTGCACAACGGATTCGACGAAATAAGGTAGAGCATTAGTCATGCAATGGCATCGTCCTGTCTGCTGTACTGACATACAAGTTATGCTTGTTTTGATTTTTTTCATAAATGACGGAAAAGCCGTTTGACTCACATCGCTAAGTGCCTATTGGCGTTCTGTATATATGTGTTTATTCAACACAAAGCTTAGCACAGAGGTAGACGTAACGCCATGTAACATAGAACAAATGGGGAAATACGGGTGTGTGTGTGTGTGTGTATGAATTTCTCACACGAACGCCGCTGATTACGATTGTAATGTTAGTGTTTCTGACTAGAATCTCCATCTCCGTTTATGCCCAACCGCGAAAATTCGCTGATTTGACAGAGACTAGTCTTATTACCGGTTATTTGGTGCCGCAGCGTCAAGCCATCGTCTGGCCACCATTCAGCTTTTGCCGGCTGAACCCATGTTCGACAACTATATCCATATGTCCGAATTAACAAATATTTGTTCGCCTGGTGTTTAAGAATGTTTCACTAACGGTCATGTACTGAAAGTACCCTTTCGGTTGCTGCAGCCGACTGGTGTAAGGTGTGATTTTGGTAAATAGTGACATGGCATGAGGATGGAGACGGCTATCGGTGGATTCACCGCCGTAGGCCGTGGTCTTCCCTGGTGCTAAGGCTTTCGTATCTCACAAAGCCAGTGCTGCAGGTTTTAGATACCTCGATTTTTATTGTTTTGGATTTAACCATATTTTTTTAAAGTTCCACTGCATTCCTATCATTTGTCCTTGGTTTGAAGTTAATTTTTTGAAATATGGTTTATTTGGCTGGTTTCGAACTATTTCAGATGGATCTTGTTCTGGTTTTCAAATTGGAGACCAAGTAGAATTCCGTGTCAACAGTGTAGACACCGTACTAGCTGTTGGAGAGGCTGCCAAAGCTCGTTTCAACAGTAATACCGTGAAAAACGTCTCTTGGACGACTGCAATTGCCTATTTGTGTAATGCTGAAGGTGTCCAGTGTACACCAGATACCAAGTACGGAGGCATTGTCTGTTTCGTGGATCACATCGAATCTCGCTTGGAAGTGGCTCTTTCTATGTGGCTTTTGAATGCCGTGAAAAACCGTAAAGAAAACGCTGCTTCTACTTTAAAACCGGGTCAGAAAATATCCTCTGTAACCATGGCACTTCGACCACGGGACATGGCTGTGGTTGCTTTACGTGGACATGCAGCTGGTTGTTTCGGTATCGTTCCAGCCAGACGAACATTCAATGACGTGCTTGGTGGGAATGCCTGGGCTCTGGGACAGCGCAATCGAGTAACGGTTCGACAGTAAGTCTACAAAGAATCGTTCTTCGGTGACATTGTCTTCGAACTCTATGTGCTTAACTCACATGTTCTTGTGACTTGCTTTTTTGTCATCATTCTAACCGGTCAACAAGTGCATGTGCTGTATATCTTCTCAAAGACCACATCTCTTCTTCCGTCTGAACTGTCCACATGTACTGTGCCGGGATAAAGAATGCGATTTTCTGTCTGTGGCGTTACCAAAAACTGAGGATATGCTAGAGACGCCAACCATTCTAAGTATGTTCAGACAAGGGTGATTGTAGTGGCTGTACCATGGATACGAAATGCTACACAGAGGAATGCCCTACAACGACCCGCACGGTAAACACAACAGTCTCTAGATTCAGTAGAGAACCACTTTTCACTTTAAGTGTAACCAAATGGGATATGTAGGCAGCTCACATCAGCACTGCATCCTTGGAAGACGGGCAACTTAACGATCGACAACAAGAGAGACGGTAGTGGGAGACGAGACTGTATACGGGTTTTTTAAAGTGGACGAGGCGCGAATTCTGTGAACACTGTTGAATAATAGACAATTTATCATTTACATAACGATCAAACTGATACATTGAAAAATAATGTGCGAATCAAACTTATGATGCTCTATATACACGGATATAATTAGACTGGTTAGTTTCTAAGGTATGAACTTCGAATGTTTTACATTAGCCAACCAATATGTAGTCATGCGGGACTCTCATCCCCGGCGTTGTACACCGAAGTGATTAAACTAATACTAACGTTATAATGATGAACACATCAAACATTATCTGTCTGAAGAAATTAATGTTATCGGAAAGCTTGGCATGCGCAGCATCAGTCAGTTTATCCAATTCAGCTTCGTTTGCTAAACAAATTCTGCATTCCAAGGTAAAAGATTAGCAGATGTGTTTGATAGCGACATCTAGTTTTACATTTCCAAAAAAACATGCCGCTAAGCCGCACACTCGTCTACAGTCTGAATCATCGTAGATTTCTGTTCCTTCCAGTAACAGAAGCTCTCAGCTTCCCACATGCAGCACTGCACACCAGTACTATCGTCATTCTGTTCCCCGCTTTTCGAAGGGTTGCTTTTGTAGCCTAAACTTCTTTACAAAATGCCTCAAACAGGGACTTGTTCATCACGGTCGTAGATCTCTTCGTGTTGCTAGCTCTCACAGTACTTCGAACTTGTTTGTTAAATTTTCATTATGGGCACACGTTGTCCACTGCTGGTGTTGTAGTGCTGTTTAGGTCGATTCATTACATGGAAATCGCTCTGTTTATATTTCTTTGCAAGCTTCGCTTCATGGAAAAGTTCTGCTGTAACTGGCAGTTTATTTTCTCGAACCGTAAGGCATCAGCCGTTTACATCAGCAGCAGTGCTGCGGCGTGGGTTCATAGCTGTGCGTCTGCTCTTGATTCTATACTTTGACTAACTGATTTTTATCTCCTTCATATTTCATTGTGGTCTGTGTCTCTGTCCTATCAGTATCATATTCCTTTTTAATTTCCCTCACTTGTGTGACCTTGTGGGCCTCGTCCTCTCTGATTCCATCGCTCGAGGATGAGGGGGCATTTTAGCTGGCATTCCGACAACAGACATACTTACCTTTGCCGTGCTCGGTTGCACTATTGTCAGCTGAAACTGGCCTCAAACCCCCATTTTGTTTTTGAAGAGGGATCAACCAAGCGTACGTGCATGCAAACATTCTTGCCCAGATTTACTTGTCACAGTTGCCCAAGCTGACGAACGAATGCGCATGTAAGTCGTCACGAGTGGCTTGTGTTAACCCGCTTGTAGCTTCGTCCACACACCCATCAGTTAGCCCGAAAGGAATTCCCCTCATAGCCCCTCTGTTCATACCACGGGTGCGCGCGACTACACTGGCTTGGTGTGTGTGTATGGTCATTTTCTTAGTAAATCCTCCGTTTTGTTTGCTTAAGCGTAATTACACCAGAACGGCAGTTTTTCCGCATGTCCCTAATTCGGTTAACGGTGACACGTCTTTCCACCTTCATGGAACCACTGGTGAAGTCTACCTTAGTCTGCATATTCGGGTTTTAACGCTATTTACTGTTTGCTTGAATTTAGTTTGAATTGTGTGGAATACGCCCCCTTATTGTGATCCACAGTTGCAGGTATTGTTTGCACTCCATCTTGATCTATTTTGTTAGGGCGTTCGAACGAGGAGGTTCCTTGTCAGTACTCCACCTTTGTACCCTGTCGATCTACGACCCGATTGTGGCCACGGTTGCACTGCCTGGCCAAGTCGAATCAATTATGTCCGTATCGAGTACCGTGTCAAGTCAACCCGGGAGTAATGAATTATCATTTGATCTTGTTCCCGGTGCTCGAATCTCTGGCCTTCGTCTGAATCGAGTTGTCGGAAAAATTGCTTTCTTCCAACTCCCTAACTCCACTACGCAGAATGTATTTTGTCATCTTATCAATGTGGCTCAGACAGCTAAAGAGGTACGTGCGTTTCAGCTTCGGCCTCCTCCTTCTGGGACAGTAATGCAATCAACCGCTACCGTTTTGCGTTCCGCGGCCGAGAACAAACGGAATACATCGCGATCGCAAAGTGTTTTACAATCTCACTTGGCGGAGATCTCCTTCTTGGGTAAGCTTAGTCCCACTACTATTGCCGTCGTAAGTTCTTTTATGTTATTTCTTCGTCTGAATTTTTCGCCATTTCGAGGTTAACCGAGGGAGCATTGAGTTACAACTGCTTGTTTACAGGTTCTTTCCTACTAGAACTGAGTGTGGTCACTCATTGTTCAATTTTATTGGAAGCTGGCTATTGCGAAAAATCAACATCTTGTCGTAATGCGATGGCTTACGATCTTTCTTGAGCTATATTGGGGAGTAGTTTTGTCTTTTATCTCCAGTATCAATAAGAGCAGTGTGCAAATGCTGAACTAAATCGATATATTTGGGGCTCCAGCATTTAGCTCTGTGTTGTAACCGGCAATTTTGATTAACATTTTAACTGACTGCTTGTTGCGTCTTAATCGTCACTCAATTAGTAATGACGTTAACTTTCTACCGACAGTCAAATTTCAGCTGAAGTTGTAGCGTAGCCTTTTGTTTGAAACCGTCAATTAGGTTTTTAATCTCTGCTTGCCATCGAAAAAATAGACGATCCCTAGGTTTACACCTGATTGTTAGCGGATGGTGGCTGATATGCGATAGATTTAACTGGGTTATGCAATAATCATGCTGAGGGGAAGTCTTCTTCGATGGATTTTCATAAGTTCCACACAAGTTCACGTGGTTACCAAACCGAAATGGTATTTAAAAAATGATAGGGTGCTGTATTTTATGTCCTTGGTCTATCTCAAGCAACCGGTAAACCAAACAGATGATTGGTTATTCACTCACTTGACTGACTCTTTCATGATGGCTGTGAGCCTCATCGGAGAGTACTTTATCATCATCATCATCATAGACAGCAATACATTAGTGGTTCACACTAATGCTTAACTGCCACACAACCATGAAAAGCACCCTATATAGGAAGGGAGAGAAGGAAAAAAGAAAGGGACGGGGAGGGACCTAACTACTGAAAATGACTACGTCCCTGTTCAAACATTCAGCATCAAGGTGCCTACACCTTGCAAACAAACAACCGGGCCGCAAGTAAGAGTAACGTGTCATCAGCGAGACAGCTTCCTCACGGCTTTCACCGTCCCGCGCCATTAAATGCACTCATTTCATAGGCAACGCGGCCAAACAACGACAACATTCACGCCATTGACCTCAATCAGCCACCATCTCATCTAAAGTCTCTAGCCACCGACTCTGTGAGTCGCGAGAGCCCGAGCCCCGGTGACGAACCCAACCGACAGTGGCCAACCCTTTCGTGAACGACTTAATTTCCCTACGCCAGCTCATTTTCTGTCCACCTCGCACCTTACACCAGTCGGTCGCAGTATTAGCGAGCAGTGCTCGGTGTAGAAGACGACTAGCTGGCATCCTTAATACGTTGACCTAACCATCTGAGCCTGTGCAAACGTAGAGACTGGACAAGAGAACTCGTTTGACAATCACTACCAAACACCCGCTTTCTAACCTCTTCGTAACTTGCACGCTGGTGTCACCCGATACGAATGACTGAACGCAGACATCGGTGATCAAATACTTGAAGATGGTTCACGTCTTCTACCCTGAGCGGCCGCGTTTCGCTCCAGCAGTGATATGAAATAACTTAGAAAAAACACCCAAAAAAGAAGTGAAACCTTGTAAGACGATGTTGGACGGTAGAACTAGAAGAGACATGAATGCAGGCACACCATTGGCCGCAGTATATCACCATCTCAAAAGACTTTTCCAACCAGTAAATTGGGTGATCATGAGGACTCCAACAGGACAGATGACAGGTACCCACTTTGTTCAACGAGGCGGTCAGGACTAGTAACTACCGCCAATAAAAAGTGTCCGGTTTTGCAGACGAAAATGCATCTTTCAGGCCGGTATTTGGTTATCCTTCTGTTTCAACGTCGTCGTTCAATAGTAGACAGATAGTTAACAATTTCTAAATTGACATTCGTAACCGATTTATTTAGTTCGATTGCAGTCACGTTCTTGATTTTGACGTCGCTGCTTAATCACCCCTTCATGAACCGACGCTGCGTTGCTTTCTCGAATATTTTGGTATACCTTTCGACCACAATTGTCGAATGAATCTCAGGTTTTCTTTGTGTGGAACGAAATTACGCCGTGCAACTGAGTGTCCTCTAAACCCCTGGTAACTTTGGGTCTATAGATGTAACTCAGCCTGATTTTCGATTATGCGGTTTTACCAGATTTAGTAGGTTATTGTTGAATTTGTACCCAAGCACCGACTGCGAGCTAGTTCATACTCGACTCTGGAGGAAATAAGAAAATCGTCTGTTCGAGCCCCACGGCCGCATAACCAAACAGGTGCGGTAATCAAGTGAAAGTCACTGATCAACCTAGTCATTGAAGGTACGACTCGCGAAGCTCTGCGTGTTAACGCAAATGGAAGGGAACATTTACGGGGATTGACAAAGTCGTGACATTTAGTTATTTGAGCGCGCAGAGGTTATTCCTCGGTTATCACAATACCACTACAATATTACAAATTGTCAGTGTTCACAATGGACATTTTCGGTGAATGAACATAAAAAACGACAAACTAAACGTTCATTTGTCTTCTAATTCCAATGGCTGGGCTGGTAGATGTCCAATTAAAACATACAAAATGCAACAAAATGAGCAGAAGTTCGGCCTTATACGTTCCATTAATTCGGATTTCAAGCCGCTTCCAGTAGTAGTTATCAGTAAACATACTCTCGCAATCTGTCTCTGTCAATTCGGTGGTTCCCTGTCATTAGGTACTCAAAAACTCGAAGCGTCTATTGCTAACGACGCTGTCTAGATCATAATCAGTGGAGAGTGTTTGGTTTGGTTTTGTGAACTCAGACATCTCTAGTGTATGCAAATCTATCGTTTAGCTCACCGTGTAATTTTGTGCATCATCCTGTAGGGTGGTAGTAGCGGTTAATTGATCAACACCTGACGTTGGTTTGAGAGACAATGCATTCAACGTCACAGCTTTATTTCATGAGATGTTACCGATTTACCGTCGGTAGTTCGACTGGAGTTGTTCGCCTGTTGTCACATTCTATATCAGAAACAGCGGCTCTTTTTTGATGGCACTAGGTTTCTTTCAACTCCTCTAGGTTTCTCTCAGCTCCCCTCATTTGTTCTGGTAATATGTGGTTTCGGTGACTTTTTTCCCCCACCCTATCTTTCCAGCCAAGCCACACGTAGAAGTAGGGGACCTTGTTTGTGCTCAGCTAATCCGTGTGCACCAAGACGGTTGGTTCGTTCATTTGCCTGGTGGGGACAGAGCTCACTTACACGTCACCGGAATGCTTCATTCAAAGTTACCAAAACCGATCACGTTAACAGTGGGTGATCAAGGTGTGGTCCATCATTCGAAGGACCTTGGTACTGGTTTGAAAATCAACCGGTTCATTACATGCCGTATCATCGACCGTGTAGACAACGTGTGCGCGGAAGACGACCCACGCCGCTTCTCGTCCCTTTTTTACGTCTCCACAAAGCCTGAAGTTGTGTAAGTTTCGCGCCTCCCTATTCATTCTCGTTCGTTATACAAAAGATCAAGAATGTGTTATTTCTCTTTCATTCGTAACTGCGTTGTTTGCTTGTTTGTAAAACGTAGAACCCTTGGCATCGTTTGTTGAGATCTATGGCTTATACAAGTTACGTAATTTTTGGTCTGTTTCCCATTTATTTACTTCTAGTTGTTCTAAGTGTTCTAGGCCTATTTCTTCATGGTCGCATATCGTTGAAGCGTCCACAGCAATCATCAGTGTATGGCTGCCGGTAATGATTCAGATTGGCTTTTTCTGCTACCTTACAGTTAACCGTGAACTTGATGTAATGGGTTTAAGACACGTCTGTCAAATAAAAACTGCCTTTTCGCTTGTTTGCACAATTGCTCGAAGTGTCACACATCGTGTGTTCATACATGACTATATCGTCTCTTCTTTCATACGAAATTCAGGAAGCTACCACCAATCTCAAACATTTCTTTCATCTCTTTCATGCTTACCTAGAAGAGGAGGTGTAGAATTTTGGAAGAAGCGGAAACCAGTCTTTGGAGTTCCGACTGATGGATTTATCAAAATACGCTCTCCTGTTGGACTGCTGGTATCGTAAGTGTCCGGATCTTTTAGTGTGTATCTTACTACAATGTACTCACTTTGACTGTTAGGTCAAAGTATTTTCTCACTCTGACCAAAACCACAGAAAGTACCCTGTTCGTAGAGTTTTGAGGTGCGTTTTTAGCTAAAGGCATTTTTGGAAGCTGCTTGTGTATTATCGTTTGAATACAAATCTCACCACACCACTGTTGCCATACCTTGTCGTTTCTAGAATTCACGTAGTTTGGACTATATCTGCCATTTTAGCGGGGTTCCCACTCCTACCGAAGCATTCATTCTTTCATACAACGATCCCCCATACATGGTCCATCCTCTTTACGAGGTTCACTTCAATTCTGTCCCTTGTTTTTTTTATTGACTCTACCTTTTGAGTGAACACTCCCTAACTTCCGACCGTGGCCACCTCCAATGTATCAGTCTCTCGAAGCAGTCTGCTTGCGATTGCCACACGTGTACGATCTTCCACGAAGACGTTGAGCAACGCGTAGCGATAAACCAATGATCCCAAATATTCAAAACAAGACTGAATAGTAATGCCACGATACTATTGAACAAATTATCAAAGTGAATATTTAGACAACCTCAACAGTTTCGATTGACAGATCGTTTCTGGGGGGTGGGTTACAATTTGCTACTGAACGGGCTAAATATGAACTGTAATCACACAATAAGGCATTCATAACCAAAGGAGCTCTTCCGAGCAGTCAACAGGTTCAAAACAATGGGGATGAGCCAAGCTCCAGAAAAGGGGGTGCACGTACAACTCAAGTAAAGTACAATGACCGACAACTGGCTATTCGCACAACCATCAAATTGACGTGACAAAACAAAATCGTCTACGTCAAGGTCCAATTAACGTCCATAAACAAGGGGAGGTTAAATGCAGAGGGGTGAATATTCAGGGGAATTGGGTCGGGTCGGATCTTCACACGATTGTAGTTCAAAAATTTGATACAATACGTAATGACCGTATGCAACATTTTCGGTCATTTGTGCAGTAACCCACGCTGCTTGCAGAACAACACAGGCTCCTCATCACACTTAACGTATATATGTAGTGCTTTTCGTACTCCTGTGTAAATGTAATGATGACCTGTGTTATTTGTCAAGAACTTATCAACCACCCTCTTCCCCAGGAAATTGATCATCAACCGAACGGGATTTGACCGGTGAAACAAGTTTTTCGAGTAACCGAAAACCAACTCTAGTTTTACACATGCTAACAAACTGCTCGCAATATAGGAGGGGTCATGTGTCATACTGTTTCCGAAAAGAAAAACGGAAACTGGTTAGTATGAGTCAAGGTGAGAACCTTCTGGGTCTGTTGGTCAAGTTCTCAGGGTTAACGAATTTTAAATATCTTCAATAGGGCGCTTACATCAGCAAACAGTGTTCAAATAGAACGCTAGGTGCCCGCATATCACCGGTAATCGTTCATGGTTATTATCGAGTGATTTACTTACAAAAGACCACCCACCGTACGCCGTAAAATGTTTTCTAGATAATAACATTTCTTATATAAAGAAAATATCGTACTGTCAAGAAATCGATACCCGTATCGTTGCCGAAAACGATAATGTGGTTGTCGCCAAAACCGCCACTCACATCAATAGTGACGTAGAATATTTCACAAAAAGGTTGGAGTACTACTACTACTACTGTTAACAATGATAGTGACAATGATAACAATGCTAATAAAAGAGGACTAGACGGAAGAACTGGAAATGGTTTGGATGCAGATACACCACTATGACACCGCCATCTCGGATATCCTTCATACACAGCGATTCGAGTGATCGCGAGGATCCCAGTCAGGTAAGCGAAAACTACCCACTTTGCCCAGTGGAACAATCAGCGTCTTCATATTTCACGACTATGTTGTTGAGTGACCACCACGCGGTTTCACCCAACTGTCGGTGGTCAGCGTGCAATGCCCGGTACGGTAAACGATCAGCTAGCATGTGGAGTTCATGGACCAATCAACACAGGCAGTGCAACGTGATTAGTTGACCAACTGATCGCGCATCCCAAACACGCGCGGGCGAACAGCCGTGTTGCTCAAATGATCAGCCTACTAGATGTGGGCTAATTGGCGAAGACAAGGATGGTCAAACACAGCAAGTCTCTCTATATCTCCGTTCCGAACAGGCCACGTTTCCGAACCATAGAGTAAAACAGAACGTACACATGCAATAAATACCCTTCATTTCGTCGACAATCGGACGTCCATTCGATGCTTCAAGGCCACTTCTGCTTCTGACGGCGTGCCGTCTGGAATGCAATAACTGACCGTTCGGGTCCTGTCGTCCACATAGTCTGAGTGAGATCAGCTAAGGCGCTCTTCACAATGTACAGCTGGCCAGTTGGCTGATGCTAAGTGAACCATGTTTTTCACATATGGTCTCACTTACACTGACTCGACAGCCAGTACAGCCACAAATCACGGGGAAAAGCCTTCTGCTATTTCCACGTGAAAAGACTCACTCAATTCATCTCGACTGTTCGACCAAATGGTCTTTGCGCGAGCTTTTCGTCGGCTTGCGTTTAGGTTCTCGGTGTTCGCCGTTATATTCGGTGCCGGGTAGAATTGAGCGACGCTTGTTCATGAGGTTTATCGATGTGACAGAAATCCAGTTCTGTCGCAACTGAACAGCTCCTTGGGAACAGACCTCTCCATGGGGATTTTTCTTAGCTGGTACGATTTGTTTCAAGTGTTCGTTAGGTTCTCTCACTAACACCAGTCTCTTGTTTTAGGAAGTAGTTATGACAGGTGAGGTGGAAAACTTGGGAGGGGCAAAATTGGCGATTGCCGTAACGCATGAATAGTGTTATTGTCTGGAGAACGATAATTTCTGGAACTTCCCGGTCGTTTATGCCGCATTAGTGTTGGCTGATTCGCAACGCCATTATGAAATTGTTGTTTGTGTAAAGTAGATGGTGTGTGTCTGGTTGATACGAATTCATAAACTTCGGACTGTCGGCTTTCTGTAAGGTCACTTCTAGAATGGATTAGGAAGAAAAGTCCACCAGGTGTTTCCGTAGATGAATTTTCCTGGACTACTTGCTATGGTGTGACCAGTAAGATGTTACGTAGAAGTTATTGTACTGAATGCACTGGTTCTGCTGTTTGGTATGAACTTTAGTGTTTTACTTGGCTGCATACTAAGCACGTAACTATACTCGAGGTTTACTTATGTGTTTAATTTGAAACGATGACACCCCGTTGTAGATTCGAGCAGGAGAAGTAAAATGGGTGATTTCGGACGATTTATGCTCGGGCAATTTTGTTAGTGCAGGTGATTTGAGTAGGTAGAATCCAAAACCGCGATTAACAAAATGTGACGAGACAATGTTTAAAATCTGTCCGGCTCTTATTGCATTCTCTATCCAGAATGGCACTGTCTGATTGCAGTGAACTGTGTTCAACGTAACACTTTTGTTTCATGTTGGTTACTGGACCTGAAGTACTTTCGTTGTGTCAGGTTCATTTCATGTCAGATGTTCACAGTCAGGGTCGCCGTTTGTGGTATTTCTTGATGCTTACGCAACATATCGAATCTGTGATTTCAGATCGGCACTCAATTTTGCCTGCACGGGATGCTCTGTATCTTTACTTCCATTCTTACATTCCGTTTCATTCAATATATTAAGACCTGCAATTTAGTAAGTGGTTTAGGGGTCCATGCCATTTTTCATTCGACTGGAGGGGGTTACAGCGATAATAGTTCGAACAACGGCTGGTCTCAGTCTTCAACGGATAGTTTGTTCCTTTTTAGAACTCACCGTTAGTGCATCTCATTCTCACCACTGAGGTTCTAAATGTCCTTCCACGTCTTTGTGGGACAGGCTTACCGACTGTCGTGCCACCGATCACATGGTAGACATGACCACATTATCTTGTTTAAACGCTCAGCCACATCTGGCTTCCAATAATGCTCAAATTGCTCAGCCATCTGTGAAGAATGCTCAGCAATCTATCTTGTTAACTCCAATCACCAACTCTGCGGCCAAATTTTTCCAATCAAGTTGAATCCACAGAGTTCAGTAAATTTGCTGAGCATTTCTATGATTTCTGGTCAATAGTTGTGACTTGGTTGCTGTAACTTGAACATTGCCCACACTTACACTCGGCTTCCGCATTCAGGTAAACTTTTCGGTCGATTCCCCTCGCAAAAACATCCGATTTATCTCTCCTTCTCAGTGATCATCGGTAATACCGATTGTTTATCGAACAGAAGACGTCAAGTTTAAAAGTCAACTTTTTCTTTCTGTACATCAAGTTGATGAGTGAATTTCGGGATTGAGATTATTTTGGGTTGAATAGCATTCTTATTTGATCACAGCCTTCGTATTCAGAATAGTCTTTCAGCCAAGCCCATTTCGAATAGACGCAGTAGACTTAAGCTTCCCCCTTATTCGAGCTCGACGGTACTGTCTGTCCTCATCCGGGCGGAATTTACACTGCAGTGCTTGTGTTTGTGAGACTAGCATGTTAGCCATATCACCAGTAACATGCCAACGATCACAATGAAATAATCGTGTCCAGTTGCTCATTCGCAACTTGGTGTGGATAGTGTTCAACTTGGTCGATCAGGCCGAACGGGGAAAAAAGACACTGTTGATTTCGGTTTATTAAAGTTTGACTGTAAATGGCATAGTCGCCTCTTACTCAGTTTTTTTAATATAAATTTGATCACTATTCTACATGCTCCTCATCCAAACAGCCTTACACATACTGAGGATATGTTGGTTCCTTTCTCACCGGAACTTCAACAACGTATCCGGACCGCAGAACTTCGATTTCGTGTAGGCGATCATCTGTGCGTTCGGCCCCTAAGGTAAGGATTCTGGAATGACCGTAATGTAAGAAATAACCATCGGATGGTGCATGCTTTCGAGGCATATTTCCGTGGCGGTTTTCTGTTTTAGGTTTGCATGCTCGGTGATATGGTTTGCTGTTGCTACTGTTACTACTTAAACGAATTCTAAATGTCATCTTGTTTCCTAGGTTTACTCAGTGACAACTAGCACTTATCATTGGTTCCTTCCACATTTGATCAGGGTGATTCTGCCGTCCTGAACTTAGTTTTACCGTATTCAGTCCACATAAACTCGAATGTGTGACAAGAATCCTGGCACTGTTTATCCTGAAACGGTTCTCTGTTGGTCAATCCAAAGAGTGAAATTGGTCTAGAGTACAGTAGTCTCATTGAAGCAAAGGAAAGGTTACCAGCATTAGTAGTGTGGTTGTGACAAAGGTAAATGAGAATCATTAGGCAAATGCATAACGGAAGAGAAAGGTAATCCAAGGTTTATCAAAAATATTGAAACCTGTGTTAACATTCAGCTGACTAGTGGAAGGCCCAATGTGACCCCGCTCTACCAAAATGTTGATCGTTCTCTATCTCAAGCTTTGTTTTGGCATACCGAATGTGTGCGTTAAGTCTCCGTTTGAAGTCATCAACTGATGGCGATATCACGATAGATTCTGGTAGGATTTATTACAGAGTACGCCAGGCTTCGTATGATAGTAGGCATCTCATGGTGTACAAACTAGACGCTTCATTGACCCTAACTGCCTTAGCTTCATGTTTTTAAATATTGTTTCCTCATCTTGTGTTCCGTCTTCTGATGATTTTTATCATGACGCCAAAGTACTTACCCAGTAGTTGACTCCTGCGTTCATTGTTGAGATAAGGATGGAACGAACGCAGCTAACTGCTATCTACTCACACAATGGAGAAATTAATCGTCCCGATATCATTCGGTGGGCTCGCTCGGAAAATTGTAACGAGATTATATATATTTGCATAAAACTTACTGAGAAGAATTCGGAAAAAACTGTATTGGCACAACGCTTATTAGTATGTCGATAGAGATAAACTGGAGAATGGTACGGAATTTCAAACTTGTTCTGAACTCTGTTGGGTTGTATCGTCGAACTGATGTAGAACCACGTTGGCACGATTCATTCGTCTGCTTTTGTTCATGATCTAACACGTACTGAAAAGTCCGCTTTAAGCTAGTCATCTGTGGTGAAATGGTTGATCTGGTTTTACAGATCCGATAACATACGGACTATTTCAGTGGCTTTTCTAACGCATTTGGAGTCTCGATTGTTCGGGCGACAGCGACCTTGGTGGATCCGTCTGTTTGAACATTCTAGTCAATCGTGGACAGCCGCTATGCTCGTAAATTTCAGAGGGTCAGCACTCTACGTGAAGTACAAACAATGATTGAATGCCCCCAATTTCCCTGGTTGACAGTCAGGCGAAACATTAGATAGATCATTTGCATCAAAAACCAATCGAAATTGGACAAGCAACAGATACCTCCATAATTTCCATCCTAAAGCTTATGATTGACACGATCTGTCACAAGTGGACGTATGTCAGCATAAAAAGGGAAAATGCAACTATGGTTTATAGGACACGTCAGGCGGATGTCAGCCAGATGTGAGTGGCACTAAAAACCATTCAGACGGTCCACCAGTGACACGCAACTTCTAATTTCAGTCGTGCCCTTTAGGGAGGACGCGAAAAGTGGTGCATCAGAATCAATAGTCCATAATGCGTTTGTACTATGTGTTTTCGGTTAGCACGTAGATAAGCTGCGCTTTTTCCCTATAGGTCCCGTTAGTTCATCACATTTTGTGGATATCAGCATACATGCTATCCCCTACATCTCTCCCACAACATGGATGAAACTAAAAGCGGCAGTTGGAGGGTCAGTTTGTGGGATGTATTATAGGGACGACGTACGTACTATTTGAGCTGAATCTCGCGGTAAGCAATAACATCTTTTCGATAATCCAGAGGACGATGCTGATGTGTTGTTCGGCGCGTTGTCAGAAATGACTCACACTCAAAGTTTGTAGATCCGACATATAGTTTTAGACACGTTTTTGGTTTTGTTTGTCCCATTTTATTCCATTATTCCAGTGTACCTTATTTTTATAACAAAAATATTTCAGAATGATTGACGATCGTCTTGTCGGTGAGTTGGTATTAGCTGATGACGGTCGTACTGAACTGGATATTCCATCAAGCGATGTTCTAACTGAAGCTACCAGTGAGCTGCTTAAATGTGTAACGGAAAGACTATTGAAGAAGCAAAAGTATTTTGAACTCAGACGCGCCCGTGCTCAGGACCGAGAATTGAAATTTGTTGATCCCTGTTCAGACACGTGCGATGCAATTGTGGGAACTAAACGCCCCAAAGACAGTGTGGAGGTGAGTTCGCCACCGCCGAAGAGAAAGAAATTACCGGACACAACCGCGCTTAGCAAATCTGTGACTTCTGACTCATTGTCAAGCTCTGTTGAAGGAGTGCTGAAACAGCTACGTGAACAATGTGAAGTCACCGCAACCACTGACAGCTCACCATCCGAGGAGAAAATCACCTGTGATAAGGACGAGCAATCTGGTTTATTAACTGCAATCGATGCCACATCTTGGGATATAGCCAACCCGGAACTCATATCTCGCTACGCGAAATTTATGCTTCCTGCGAATTTCGAATCTACCGATGGGATCATGGAACAAGATTCCATCATGATTGCCCAGAACAACGATGATGCTGCTGACTCCGTTGCCTTTGATACATCGAAAGGTGTAGTTTCTAAGTGTGTTTGCCTATGGTTCTTGACTTCTTCCGTTACTTGAACTAACACGAAAGGGTACAATAACTGTTGTGAGCGGATGGCCACAACATTCTTATCTCATTTGTTTGAGAGTGCAATTTGTACCAAGGAGCCGTCGTCGTTGCTTCATGGTTTTTTTATTGACTGTTTTATCTGTTTTTTTTGTGATTGATGTTCTTTCGGGCCTAATACTAACGACACAAACTATCGGTTCTAGGATAGTACATTTGAACTCATTTTCTGTCTTTGGCTTACGACTTAATTGCTCAATGAACCCACAGAATCATGTTGGTTCACACAGATTTGATGAGTGTGACTCTGAACCGTGAAACGTTGCGATCCAGGACGCGACAGGTAGAACAACTCTGTGTAGTACACCATCGCTTTCAGCGTTCATTGGTGCACAACGAATAGCAAACAAATGAGAAACAACTTGGTTTTGCACCGAACGCATGGCAGAGGGATTAAGCCGGTTCATTCTTTCAGTCTTTAACAGTGTACGTATGTCCATTCTTGGCTATAGTTTAGGAATGTTAGTTTATAGTGTGCCACATCGAGCACTCGTCGTTGATGCAACTGATATATATGATACGAAGTGAGCCAACTTAGGCAACTAAATGAAAACCTTCATCCGTAGACTAGTCACTTGGAGTCGTGCTCCTTATCTAAACTGGGATCTTCATGATTAACCTGATCTGCTGTTGTGGATTTGGAGAACGATAATGAAAAGTCGTTCAGTGGTGCGGACGTTTTTGCTCCTGGACTGATTTCTCTGTGAACTCATATGAACTATAATGTTCTGGTGCTACCTTGCTCTCTCTCACTATTCTGTTGTTTGTTTACAAGGTGTACGTGTCTTAACACTGAATGTTGAGTTGTAGTCGTAGAGTTTTATGGTTGGATTCCCGATTATTTTATCTCCAAACCAGGCTCGGTTTTATCTTCTTATGTTTATATGACGGTTACCGGTGCATTGTCAGTGACGTTGATAGTGGTGATATACATTCAAGAACCCCTACGCACACTTCGGATTTTCTTTTATTCATAGATACGTTGGATTTACAATATTTTACCCATTGACCTTGTAATTGCTGTCCATTGTTATCATTTTATGGTGTTTGTTTGGTTTTCACTAAACACCTTACTTCTGGCTTCAATGTGCATAGCGAGTTTGGCAAACTCAGAGTGGAAGCTTCGTGAGACAGAACTGCGCAATGCCATGTTGGCTGCATTGACCAGTGAGCAACACTGTCTGCCCAAAGGTTACTTGCGACCCACCACCACGGAGGAATTCGAGCTAGCTGTACGTAATGCACCGGCGAGTGCAGCTTGTTGGACTGCCTACATGACTCACGTATTGTCGTCCGGTCGATGTGGTCGGCGTGATTTGGTCGAAGCCCGAGCAATCGCCGAGCGTGGACTGCGGGCGATTACCATCTCCGGTGGACTGGATTGCGCGGAACAGGATGCACAGCATGCCCGATTGCTTTCTTTTCTACTGGTTATGGAAGCGAAAGAATTGGAGCGGTGTAATCAGCGGCAAAATCAGTTATCTACCGTATGCGGGGCTGATCCGGTTTTGGAAATGGGTGAACAGGCTGACCGGTTATCAAATGTGCTTACACGTTTGGTGAATCTGAACCAGGCTCCGTTTACACGTCGGGCGATTGACACTTTGACAGATATAGGACAGTTTGATGTGAGTTTTCTGTTGCGGTGAATTGAACTTATCTAAATACAATTCAAAAGATGTTTTTTATAACCACGGTGTGTGCTGTATGCATTATAAAACAATAGATCATTGGGTGTTTCCTACTCAGTCTCATGTCACTTTTGACAGTAAATCACTCACTCTGGGTAGAGGTTGTTTCACGCCGCTATTCAGCCTAACGTGATTGTTATCACGACGTTGGTATCAAAGTACAATCGTGTTTCAGTCCCGATTGTTGAGAGTGCATTTTGTTCGCTTCTCGTACATAGAAGTACGCACACATTTTCTCATCTTTGTCTTAACGGAGATCGCTGCCTTGTCATTTGTTGGTATCATAAGGTTTGCCTCATCTTGGATAAACGATTGAGGCAGTCAGGGATGAAACCTTCGACTGAGTTTGTTAATATACTTCGTTAGCAATCAATCACGACAAGGTCAAAGTCTGTTAGGCACACGTATCACTACGTACCAGCTTGATTTACACACTGAAAATCCATTCAAATCTCGGACGAACTGTCCACACATTCAAATAGTTGAAGGTGATACTTATTCATTAAACCGACTCCTCACTATGGTGGATTGGCTTTTTTTTTCTAGTGATGCGCAATGCAATATCTTGTTTTCCGTGGTGATCCCATCTTTACATTATAACCAGCCAGTATATTGTGAAGTAAACTTTTACGCATATCAGTGTTACTGTCAGTCTGACTGTTTCAGTACCGTCCTCAGCCTTCAGCTGCATGTTTTGTGGATTTTATTAGCCCTACTTTAGTGATGTGTGTTTTGTTTGTTCCTTTGATTGAACGCAAATGTGAGTGAGCAATTATGTGTAAATGCTATAGTCATGTTCATTAACATCATATACAGTAATACATCAACGGTTCTGATTGATGCCTAACTGCTATATGATCGTGAAGAAAGAGTCAAGCCCCAGTGGCTACTACTTTGATTATAATTTCCTCACCATAGTATCATTTTTCATCCTTTTAACAGATTAATATTTCCCGTTCGTTACAATTAATAGACGATTTCTGCTCCTCTCACAAATAGGCCCACTCTCACGTGTGACTGTGTAGTGTGATTAGATCAACTATTTGGCTGTTACTTCACAAGATATTTTGAGAAGCTCGAACTACTTGGCAGCATATGGACTAGAAGCTACCTGATTCTCCGCACACAAACAAGCGTCTTTAAAGCAATCGAGACATTAGTCCACGATCTTTGGTTTGGTAGTCGACATCGCCCGTGGCTCGGACATTTCTTGCGAATGGCACCTCAGAGATTCGACTGACCCAACCTAATCTCGCTGTAGGTTGGAAGAATGAAAACACTGATTCTGAAGTTTTGCCTCTTATCTGGGACCCAAAGTACAATACTCCTCTGGGTAGACGTACTTACTAAAATAGTGCAGAATTGAAGCGACTACTCTCTGTTGTGTTCAATCCGTCACATTTACTCCATATGGATTTCTCTCCAGTGCGGTTAATACATGTACATATTATATTTAAGATGCACACACTGAGTAGTGAACGGTCTAGTGTGACGTTTCAAATCCACACCAGAACCCGTTACCTATATATGTATGTCCCCGGGTGATAATTGTTTCCCAAGGCGAAGATAACTGCTAAACATTGGCACCTTCAATGTCCGCACTCTCTGGCATGTCGGTCAGCAAGCTGCTCTGGCAAGTACTCTCTCAAGTCTGGATCTTGATGTGTGCCGCCTGTCGGAGATACAAGTCTACGATTCAATCACGGTTATTCATGTGACTTTACCTCTACGTAACTGTCAGTCAAAACGTTTCTCTCGCAGTGTTTCTGGTGATGCCGAAGCTGAATCTCGTGGTCGAGGTGGAGTGTGAATCGCACTGAGTTGAAAGGCGGAGCAGTGTTTACTCGATTGGATCTCAGTGAACGGTCGTTTGTGTGCTGTCAGGGTCAATACATCTGTTGAGTTCTGTCAACGCGAATGGGGGAAACGTTGTTTATTCATATCGGCGTGTGCTTCCAAGGACAGGTGTTCGGATGCTACCAAAGACGCGTTCTACAACGCTGTCATTGACTTTTTGGGGCAGGCTCAGATATCATCATACTGTCGGCCGATTTGAATGCTCGGTTTGATCGTCTTTCTGCAGAGGCGAAGCGGGTGGGAGGTATGTTTGGTGTCCGTGCACAACGCGCTGGCGATGGTGGAAGATTGCAGCAGCTGTGCGCATCCCACGGTGTCTATATTTTGAGCACCGGATTCCAACACAGGAAGAGGTATTGTGTTGCATGGAGACTTTCGTGTGCTTTTCAGCCGTAACCACAACTCGATCACGAAGCTGCCAACTGCGTCATCTGTGGCGTCAAATAGACGTCCTGTTGTCGCCGAAAGGAATGGTATTTAATGCTTGTGTACGTTTAGATTTGCTTTATGGTTCGGAGACGTGGGCTGTTCGGAACGGAGATATAGAGAGACTTGCTGTGTTTGACCATCTTTGTCTGCACAAATTTGCCCACATTTGAGCAAAACGGCTGTTTGCCGGCGCGTGTTCTGGACTGCTCGGGATGTGCGAACAGTTGGTCAACTAATCACATTGCACAGCTTGTCATGGTTGGTTCATGTATTCCATGTGCTGGCTGAACATTTGACATACAGGACGTTGTACACTGAGACAATCAACGGTAGGATAGAATTGGTGATTGTTCCACTGAGCAAAGTGGGTAGGTTTCGCTTACCTGATTGCGGTTTTCGTGATCACTCGGATCACTGTTTATAAAGCTATCTGAGATGGCGGTGTATCACAGTCAATGGTGTATCTGCATCCGTACCATTCCTGGTTCTTCCATCTATTCCTCTGTTGTTGTTTTTATTATTATTACTGCTCTCTAACCCTCTCAGCAACATTTCTTCTTCTAGGATATTCTTCGTCACAGTTGATGTGAGCGGTGGCCCGAGCCACAGTACCTCCTGGTCAGACTCATGGCTATCATATTGGTACCAGTGATAATGATAATGATGTAATGCAATTTGAATAGTCACGCATCGATTTGTGAATGATCGCCGCATTTCAAGCATATACTAAGATTCTTTATCACACAATTGAACGAGTGGAAAATTATGATCCTTTCTCCATTCTTGGTGTCCGCCTATGTGACTGTCTTCCTTCATCCTTGATTTCACTGTCGGTGGTGCTGATATTATGAACTGGATTAAGCATACGGCATTGGAATGTGAAACGTGAGCCCTTACATTGATTCATGTAAATTCGAACGAGGCCAAAACGATTAAGTTGCTCATCTTGAATCTGACCAGTACGACAATCAATCAGAAAGCGGTAAATTACTGACCCAGTGTATCTGGACTAACCGTGGACAATGAGGCGAACACGTGTAACCGGTTTGCTGGATAAAGATGTGCCGTCCATCTTCGATACCGTGTGCTCGTGCACTATGTCTCTTTTTTTAAAAAGAAAGCAACTTGCGCTGATCTCATTAACTGTTAAACTATTGAGTGGATGCAACACGACCACATCTACGAAATTCATCACGTATGTTTGAGGTGTTTATCGGATATGTGGATCATGTGGGGCTACACCAATCAATATCTTAATGGACAGTTGGTTGTTGTGTTAGTGAGACTCGTAGCTGTCATACCGCCGTGGTTTCAAATGATTGACCTGTCCCATCCGAATAAAGTTTTCAGCTCGAAGTCAGTAGATTACATTGTCGTCACGAATGACAGTGATGTCTGTTACCTAATCGCCTCTGATGTGACTGATCTCTGGATCAGAAATATCTGGGACGTGTACTGTGATCCCCCTTTGATTGCAGGTTAGTTGACCTTTTGCCGTTGGCTGAAATGATTGTCGGCTGTATCGCATCCTGTGAACTCCTTTCCCCTCGTCCAACGCATGATTCAGCTGGTGGCTCTTGTCACTTTGTCGCTACGTTAGCTGTTGAATGGCAGGCAGTCATGAAAACACCAGACCCTTGTTTATATTTGAAAAATGTTTACTACGTGCATCGACTTCTAATTCCGAATTCGTCTAAAAAATCAACCCGGGAGAAAACTTATCCATCATTTTGTTTTGCGTATAGGATTTTGGGGGCGAGCGGAGGATACCCATGAGCCTTCATAGTATATTCATACCACTTGAGAGTCACCCTGTAATTACAGCGGACGATTCATCAGTCCAAGTCAAATAGTTTACCGAGCTGATGATACTCGTTTGTTCACAGTGGTTTAATTCCTACTCCAATAGAACACAGGCTCCCTACGAAATCGGTCTTTTAGAACGGAAAACTCGTTTTGCATCCAACTGAAGATATTGTGCGGTTTTTGCTTATGTACATTGGTAAGGGCTGTTTTCACAAAGGTTGTGATACTGTCCTTGTAGTTCTGCAAATATTTCTGTTTTTACGCCTATGTCTTTCTCCCCTATTACTTTCTGATGCGGAGGCATAATTTTGACAATTCTAGAGTCTTGACCACAAGCTGTATTCAGTGGCACAATGAATGAGCCTAGTATGTACCAAACGTTTATGTCCACACTTTCCAGACGCCTAGCATATATGATTTAGAAGTGAACAGACTCTTGAAAATTGGCATTCTTCACAATGATAACACCCGCTTGGCGAAACACTTCGGCGACGAGCCCTGGTAAAATTTCATATTGGCTCGTCCACACTAAATAATCAATAACTTGGAAAGTCGGGGTTTTGGTTTTTATTTTCGAGTTGACCATCACTCACATTTGATCGCAACCTCCGCATTCAGATAGACTTTCCAACCAACCGGCGTCTTTCGAAAATAAGCACTAGACTCGAGTTTCGTTCTCATTAGAGCTCGTCAGTAGTGCATATCCTTGCCACGGTCGGGATTTGAACTCCGGACATTCCAATCATGAGGCAACCGTGTTAACCACTGCGCCATTCACCTCACATTAGGCACGACCGAATCATCAAATCTGAACGCTCAACCACTCTCGCTTGTGAGCAATGATCAGGTTGCCCGATCGTCTCGAGAGGAGACACAGTTACTGCCTGTTAACTCCAATCGATAACCCCGCGATTAGGACTTCCGAGACAGGTCGAGATCACAGAACTCATTAAGCCTGCAAGACGATATTTTAGATTACTGATGAGTTGATGATTCGGTCGTGCCTAATGTGAGGTCAATGGCGCAGTGGTTAACACGGTTGCCTCATGATTGGAATGTCCGGAGTTCAAATCCCGGCTGTGGCAAGGATATGCACTACTAACGAGCTCTAATGAGAGCGAAACTCGAGTCTACTGCTTCTTTTCGAAAGACACCGGTTGACTGGAAAGTCTATCTGAATGCGAACGCTGCGATCAAATGTGAGTGATGGTCAACTTGGAAAAACTTGGAACGTGTTTATTGATTAGATATTCCCAGTTTTTCGCCGGTGTAAACGTCGACGTCCGTTCCGTTGTTGCGCTCGTTTGCTACCAGTTTAATGTCGCTTTTTGAGACCCGCGAACTGTTGACAGTCATCTCGCGCACTCCGTAATGTTTATGCCTGGGTTAATCTAGCTGCTGCGAGGCCCTTGTAAAGACATCTTCATGGGACTTCAATTCAAGTCGGCGTACAAAAATGACCTTTTGAACTGGTTATTGGTAAGAATTGACAGCTTGACTTTTCGACACTCACGACTGACTGCATCGTTGGATGCTTGAGTCTCCCAGAATGTTGCTTGCATGGTCACATACCGCTGATCCGCGCGTTAATCAGTGACGTGCATCACTGATGATGTAGACGGAACATTGCATAGTGTTGGAGAATTGAAGTTCACATGGACTCTTTGATAGAATCCAGTTACAACATTGAGCATGTACCATCGGACCAATCTTGCATCAAAAATACTCTGACTCGGGCATCATCATCCACTTTTGTTGCGCCCATATGGAATAACTCGTCATAATCGTCGAACCGCACTTCAAGCGCGATATCACTGCCCTAAGGAATATTGTGGAAAATGCAATTCCGACCAATAGGCTCTATTGCATTGTTGCTTTCTTCATCATTACACCAATCAGCGTTAAATAAGTGACCTCATATTGTTCACATTGCTGTTGTAGGAGCTCCTGAACTCTTTTGGTTAATAATACTATGGTGTTGATGGTGTACTATCACTAGCCATCGCCAGTTATCGTGGTCCGACCAAACATATGGAATCAGAAGACGAAATGTGAGAGCTCACACTATGTTTAACAACTCACTACGCACAAAACCAAATGTAACATGCTAACCTCGAGTGCAACGACTCTTGCAATCATCCAATCAGAAAGCAGGCATCTATTCAAGTGGCGCTGCCAGACTGCCAACTACTAGTAATACGAACGTATGTAACAGGTAGTTGGATAAGGGTAGTTCGAAAATCTGTAACACTTGGAACTTGCATACAACAGATGACATCATAGTTGTCTGTGCCCACATGTTTGTTGAACAGATTTCACCAATAGATAGTTTCCAGTGTAATGCTTTCTCCGGTTGTTCTCGCTTGCTCGGCCACTTTGTGATCTGTGTTGACTCCGTGGCTTGCTTTGCGGTACCATAATTGTGAACTAGGGTCGCTTCGTGACGTCAAGTTGTGTTCGTGCAAACCGTTTGCCCCTCTCATCTGTGATTTGTTGGTCGCACCCAAAGCACGAAACTACATAGACCATGCTGTATTGAATATGTTCCACTTGGTTTCTGGCATATGTGTATTATTCATAATTCGATTCATTACCACTAAATTGTCTGTAACTCTTGTACTATACAACTCATGCAACACAACAAAACTGGACGTGACTTCTCTTTTTCGCAGCGTGCCGAAGAATTAGCACGTAAACTCATCAAGTCCAATCCCGGAGATATGGACCGCTGGTTATCTCTTATCAAAGTTCGTTTCCGTGCGGGTCGTTTGGCTGCAGCACGGGAAGCTCAGCGTAACGGCGCTTGCATTCTACGAGCCGTCCATCTACCTCGATTTCTTATAAGGTACGCTGATGTTTTTACCTATGAGTGCGCCCATTGATTAGTCTTTACTCCTTGCCTCAATGTCACAAATTTCGCATCCTTTCAGCTCTGCTCGACTTGAATTCGAGTTCGGTGACGCTGACAGAGCTATCAGTTTGTTCCGTGAACAGTTATTGGCTCATCCAAAACAACGTGTGATCTACGAGGAGTTTATCAAATTGCTTCTCTTGGCTGGCAAATCGAATGAAGCAAAGTAAGCAGACGAAGACTCACTGGATTATTCTGCTTTGCGCTTTTCCAACCGGTTTTCCCTTTTTTATGCGACTCATTGCTTCTTCACATGAACAGAGTTGTTGAATCAAACATTTCACGCCACTTCCCGACTTGTTTAATGATGTTATAAAACTGATTATCTTGAGTCAAAACTACACCACTTAACCACCGCGTTTGTCACATCCGCTACCCTCACTTTCCAACAATTACTGATGTCCTGATCAAATACGCGTAATTTTGTTCTTCCCAACCAAATTGATCATTTTAAGCAGTTTAGGACGTTCGCCTTTTTACGTAGTGACATATATACATTCTTTGTTGCTTATCACGTATCAGGTTTGTCTGTAATCGAAGGTTTCATACAGTCCTCTGGAAATCTGGAGAATTGTTTAAATTCTGAGAGACGGCTTCCTTGTCCGGAGAAAATGTACAAATTTGAGTGTTTAGTATGTGTACATGAAAGACGTATAAGGAATTCGCACAATCGGGCCGTAGAGCGAGAATAACGATGCAGGGTTGTCATTATCGTGCATTGATCACGTCAGCAATCTACTACTCGTACCATTCACATAATTGTCCTGCCATTTCATTCTGTCCCACATCCTCAGTGTTAATGTGAAACTGACTGTTGATAGTTTTCATCTAAGACCTTGTTCTTCGTGCGGAAGTTTACTAAATTCTGTCTATTTGGGAAAAGCGTTATTCGCAAAATTGTTGTGAAGGCGTTGACGATATCCTCAAAAATGCTTGTTACGTGTTCTTTTGTTTGCAAGCGTTCTTGCTCTCATTCCAAAGGAGTTTTCAGTCACTTACTGATTCTCTGAACACTGCTGATTAATATGTGCCTTTGTTCGCTGAAAACCTCTATTGTGAGCTTCGGCAGAAGCAACTTGTGTTCGTATGATTCTGCTATGAAAATGAGGTGTCAGCACGTTTCTAGGCTCCTTGATTGTGCATCGAAATCGAACGCTGCTGTCGAAAACAGGAAACGTGCAGTTGCGCATGAACAAGTCAAGTGCAAACTGAATTGCATACAAACGTATGACATTTGACATTCAAGGATAGGTTAAACATAGTTCACACTTCTGAAACTAGTCTACGCTTCAGTGAGACTGGATGGAACATATATGATGCTGTTTATTTGGATTGTCAGCTGATTAATTCTTATTCAGACAGGAGCGGAGGATTCGCTGTTCCCTCACTTTCAACAACAATCCATGCTGGTTGGAAAATGTTATTTGTGAGGGAATTTCGCAGATTCGGTTCGTTGGTGTGAGATCGCTAACATTCCTAAAGCAGATCATCAACGCTAGCAAACATTACTTTTTAGTGTCG
This sequence comes from Paragonimus westermani, assembly GCA_008508345.1. Taxonomy (NCBI): domain Eukaryota; kingdom Metazoa; phylum Platyhelminthes; class Trematoda; order Plagiorchiida; family Troglotrematidae; genus Paragonimus; species Paragonimus westermani. The sequence goes on from QNGE01000371.1 coordinate 153,742, forward strand.
AGTCCATCAGCTGTAGAGGCCGTTTATAATGTGGCAACGGAAGTTACTCTTAATGTTGTATCAGGTGACATTCAGAGTATCGTGTTACAATGTTTACGGATAACGAGTATTTTACGCTGATGTAGACATCCTCAAGGTTGTGTGAATTCGCGAAGGATCTGTCTGTTACACTTAGAGGTTCGGTCAACTATAGTCCACTCTGTCTACACGGAGTGTCCGCAGTCCGGGATTTTCAGTGACCTGACACAGGACGCTTGTAGATGTTTCTCGCTGTCTACTCTAAATAATTGCCTTCTCTTCAGAGAAAGAGTTATAGTACCAGTAGAACTACGGACCAAGGCGACCGGTCGGCTTCATACCGAACATTCAGGAATCAACAGAATGAAGACATTGGCATACAGCTGTCTGCTAACTGGGAATGGACAAGAACGACTGTTGTCACAGTTGTGCCTTGCGTCCAGGTCACCCCCGAAGAACTTATTACAATTTGGTTCCAGCTCGACACCCTCATGGTTCAGAGTTCATTTTAATTTCTCAAGACCATCAATGTGAATGTACTCAGCAAATAGCCGGAGCTCACTCTAACGCAGACGAACACCATTGGCGCTACTCTCTCTTTCAGCCTCAGCAGATGTAGATGCCAGGAAACCAGTGTGAATGACAAGGGAAGCCAGTTCACCATTTCGGCGCTCGCAAATTTCTGCAGCCAGGACGGTTTCAAATCACGTCCTTTCGCCTCCATTTCATTTGCCATCCGATGATCCAGCCGGTGGTTTTTTCAGCGTGTTCAAACGCGCTCTTCAGAAAGCTCACTGGGAAGGAATTACCGCGATAATCAAGATAATTCGATTTACGAACATCGCTAACCGTACGCATCGAAGAATGGCGTGCTATTGAGTGATCTCCTGGACACATTCGGTCACCAACAACCGGAAGCTACTGCTGTTTCCAACGTTACTGAAGACTCTTCGTCTCACTCTCTGAAGGCTAGGTGCTGGGCAAATGAAACGTGGAGAACAACGACAGCTATGGAGATCTATTCTCTGCCCTAGATCGCAAAAGAAAACCAGTTGCAACTGATCGTCTGATAAAAGACCTCAACAGCATGGTTGATGTTAAGCTGGTGAACCGTTGACTTATGACGTGATCGTCAGCTAGTTTGAAGATTTTGTCGCCACGCTGCTCGTTTTTCGCAGTTTTAATGCTTTGGTGGGACCAAGAAACACGTTGCCTTACTGGCGAATTCGTTTATTAGCTATTAAAGTGATGTTGCTGCTCTCAATTGAGTAGAGGATTTCCTGTAAACAGGTATGATATCTGACAATCCAAAGCAGAAATATCCTGCTGTTCGATGGATCTTAACAGAGTACCTTTCAGTGGTTGGTGATGCATTCACGGTTGCAATGACTAAAAGACCGTTGTGATCGATATATATATATATATATATATATATATATATATGTATATATNCACTAGGATCCGTTATCAAATAAACATTTATTTGTTTGATAACGGATCCTAGTGTGGATTTGAAACGTCACAATAAATCGTTCATCACTCAATGTCTACCCCCTTTTTTGATCAATTTAAATATATATATTCGAAAAAAAACATATCCCGTTGCAAATTTCACTAGAGCAGACAATAGACACGATTTATGCTCGAGCAGATTTCGTTGTATCTCTACTGGTGTTTACTGCAAACGAGCTAAAATGTGCAGTCTGAAACCACAAAACACTCATAAAAGGTCAAAGTCCAAGACCAGTTCGGTTGCTACCAGGGCAGCATCAACGTTACAAACAGTTTTTTTTTGTACGCACAAAATGAGTTAACGGTGCCTGATTGCACTGGTCTCTGCATATTGTAGCAAACGTTTGTTTCGAGTCGAGAACATAAAACGAAATGACTGATGAGTCATTCACATTTTGCATCATCAAGCGATTTTTGATGATCAGTGATGGTGGTGTCTTCTAGGTGTTCGCTCCCAAGCTGCCTGACTTCATGACCAGCGCGTTCAAGGTGTCACATGTCGAGTTAATTCGCATCGGAATGTCTTTAAAATATCCCACAGACCTCTGTTTACTGTCCAGTTAACCTTAACGAATGAAGCAGACTGTTTTCTTGTACAAACTCTGCTATCCTCGAAATACAATGTTATGTTCATGAGTAACATCTATACAGGTTGGTCAAAGTGAATTACTGCACAGAAACTCTAGATACTTTTGCTAAGTATACTTTTCTGTACTTCTCTTGTGTGTGTGGCGTTTCGTAACTTGTTTACTGCATTGTCATTTGAGTTATTCTTTTACCCTTTCAGGCAGCTACTGGAAAAAGCCAAGGAGTCCCTAAAATCCCATGACTGTGAGCGGCTGCGCGCATTATTCACTAAACAAACTGCATTGAAAACCTCAAGTTAGCTTTCTGTCAGACGAAAATGAACAGCCTTGATTTTTGTACAGCTCATATACTCATAAGCAAATACACTGAATCACCGGTATTTTCCGTCCAGTCTTTTTCAATAAAACAGTGATCTTTCTTCGAGGTAACACCAACTTGTAACGATGCAGCTTATATTATAGGGTTTCCAATCTCTACCTGTTTTTTAAAGTTGTGCACTCAAGGTGAGAGTATTTCATTGTTGAAGTTTTGCTCATCAGCAATTACTAATCACGGTTAGTATTAAAAGCCATATCCTAACCGCTGGCGGCAAGAAGCTGTGCTAGCGAAACAATCTGCGCAACTAACGGTAAACCTGCTTACGACCCCCATTTGGGAATGGGACGTCAGATGGAGCATTCGGAACAATAGTTTGACTGGTCATCTGCGCCGTTGGACGCCTCTTACAGCCCTTTGAGTACCCCTGACTGCTGAACGTTTTATCTTTAATCAACTTCAGAGTCTCCCCACAGGTCGGTCATACCGAAGTGAATTCTTACGGCGTTTTTCAAGGATGGGTTTTCCGTTGTAATCAGAGAGCTACTCGTTTTGCTAGGGAAGCTCTGAAATGGGCAGGTCATTTCAGCTGACTGACGCTGTGCTACGATTGTTTTCATCCTCATTTGTTAGAACACAGCTGACACTCGTCTTTTCGGACATCCGATTGGCTCTCAAGTCAGTTAACCGAGCATTCTAGAGTACTCGTGTCTGAGAAATATGTCCACATGTTTGAATGTGGACTATTCTGTTTACAACTCAGAACGGTTTCCGAGCACAAGGACTACCTGTGGAATCTCTAGTATCCCTTGTTTCGGGAAGTGTTTGTATGAAAATGGTCGGGGAGAAAGCGTTGGGGTTGTGCAGGCGTCACTTGAGATTATGAAACAAGACGAAGTTGACACATTTTTTCAATACCTTAATCATATAGGTTCTCATATCAGATGTCAGATAGATAGTAGTAGCCAGTTGTCATTTCTCGATTGGCTGGTTCCCAGGGTAAATAAGAGCCTCAAGACCACTGTCTGTCAGAAAACCACATATATCCAACATTATTAGTTTTGTGTGCTCATCCGGAACAGCTTCTTACTAACATTGCTAACTCATTACCCCATAAGACGTTGCATGTGTGAACGGAGGTGCGTGACCAAAGCGTACCGCTGCAAAAATAATGATCACAGGTGAAAAAGGGTGATCCTGACTAGTGTCTCCAACAACAGTTATGGAGATTACTTAGCCCGTGGGAGCGGAAAAGTACTACTGCCGGATTGTTCAAGAGAGGGGCGTCAGACTACTTACAATGTCTTGAGCGCGATAGGCCTCAGAACCGCGTAAAATTTTGGTTTACCTCAATTATTCCTTGCATGTTGATGGAACTAGTACCTGTTTGTATATAATAAACACCGCATTGGTGGCTTACGAATATATATATATATATATATATATATATATATATATATATATATTCCAAGAACTTCAGTGATTTTTGTTGCCCGTTAGTAAACAGTTCGTGGTAGGTCGACGTTATGGCCTCGCAAACAAAAACCCAGTTGTGCACGTATCTATTTACAGTTTCACATAGGCTATTTTTACGCCAATTCTTCCTGTTACTGCTGAATCCGTTTTGGCGTTGTGAATCCATGACTGGTTTTATGCGTCGCTGCGTTTGTTACCTGACTTTTACCGAATCTGATTCTTGTTTGCCGTGCAGATTCGTTCGGGTCATGAGCCGTACTGACTTACAGTTTTTATTCTAGACACGAAACTCGCCTCTCTGGAGTGCAACATCTTGCAAATATGGCCCATTTATTTTACCGTACATGTGCGTCCTGTACCATCTATACTTCGGGTAACAGGAGTGTGTGTGTGGCTTCTCGAGTGTCGTCATTCAGTTGTGTGCGCGTGCCCCAGCCACAGCTTAACAGGCGTATCTGTCTTAACTCACGTGTTTGCACTTTCTGACATCCGTCGATCTACGGATGATATCTCTGAGTCACGACAGCTTAGTTTACTCTGAATGCCTCTGTTCGACCGCGATTAATTGCTGATGGTCTATCGCTTTTTCGCATGAAAACTCCCCTGAGTTTAACCGTGCACCCGTTGGCTTTATGGTAGTCGTGCAGCCATGTTTTCGGATACAGTGGTGATAAATGACAATGGAAGTACAACCTAAGCATTAATTGCATTGGCACTGCTATGCGAAGTGTTGGTCGCTAGTAGAAATTAATCTTCAGCTTTAACACACTTCACGAAAGGTTTCAAGTGAACCCTGCAACACTGTGTCCCTTCTAGAGTCGTTGTTCCGCTTTCTAGCTCTTGGTAGCGTCTTTGGGACTAACTGGACAAGCTCTTGTAAACACGTTGACATTTATCTGTCTCCCTGTTTCGGTTACTGTCGAGCTGGGTGATTGGTGTGGGGCCAGACTATCGATGTATTACTTTCTGGTTTCCTACTAGATTAAAGACTATGGGCATTGATCGTACCTTGTTAGTTTTTGCTATATCTCAATATTACGTATACGCTATTGATTCCGAACGCTTTCGGAGCCAGCGAGCCATACGCATTTGGTTCCATGATGTCTCAGTTTGCCAGTCTGGTAACTGTTACGTTCACCAGATTGGCTAGAGTTTTAATTATCGAAACCGTACACGATCCGGAACAGACGGTCGTAGAACAGGATCCGATGTTAATTCTGTACTAATTGTACAAGGAATAAGGAGAAAGTCTAAGGACCAACAATACACCTCACTGACGAATCCATAAAAAATAACCCCCATGATCTATGAACTAACAACCATTAAAGTCGAATAACAAGCTCATAGCGGCGCCCATGCAATCTAATGAGACAGTGAGAGTGGGGTTTGTGAGCAATAATTCAACATGGGTTTAGATAGATATCAACAGTTTGGTGAATGCTTGGTATTAACAGAAAAACATTGAATCATAAGTTTAATATTTGTTATGGTCAGTGTTTAAGCACGATGCATGGAGTATTGAATTCAGTCGTTGAAATGACTTCCCATAGTTCATTGTAGGTTAATGCTTCATGCAAAAGGAAAGGCGTGCAAAAAGAACACTCATAAGCTCCTCAATACGTTAACGTTTTAACCTACATCGGCTTGTTGATTACCGGTATTTACCTGCCCACTTTCAAACGGAACTTTTTGGCTTCAAGTCGACGATTTTGGCATTCCCGATGGTTATTTTATCCATGGATTTTAGCGTGCCATGGCAACCGGTTTGTGAACAAACGCTTACCAGAAATGAAATTAGTTACGGCTTTTTAAGTTCTTGGGCCTTGCTAATGTTGGGAAATTGTTTCTACTTGCGGCGTTTATTGTAGTGTTATCTAGACTGATCAGCATGAAATCACACTTCTGTTCAGTTACATTAGTTGGTGAATGAATGGGTGGTACCAGACAACCTTGTACATACCAACCACTCTCGAGACTTGGCTTTAATGATAAGGATGTAAATTATAGTAGCATTGTAGAGGTTGAGTCGTCCTACTTATGCTGTATAGCAGGCAGTTCCGTTCATGAGTAGTATGGTGCGTACATTCGGGAACTAAAGGGCTAGTCTCGACACCGAGAAGACGAAGAACCTGAAGCGATCGTCGGAATAGTGTGTGCGCACTATAGGGGAGGTGTCACCAGGAAGACTGACGATGTACTGCTACCCAATGTGAATGAATGCACGTCAGTCGTGCAACTGAGTTCACGAGTTCGTGGTCCTATGTTTTAATACAATCCCTACGGGATTTCATTCACTAAAGAACTTTGAAGGCCAAACGTCTTTTGCGATTACAAAAAATGATGTGATGAACGCGAAAATGAGATACCCTAGCTGCAGCTGTTCGGAGATGGAGACGTCCGGGCGTTCCTGGAGGACTTCAAAGTTGTGGCTGAAGTGGTCAGAATCTAGACCGACCGTGGGAAACTGCCTGCCCTGCGGATTCTGGTGAAGGGTAGGACGAAGGCGGTGCTGGGCGCACCGTGAAGGAGGTACTGATGACCGCGTTTGATAGCCTGCCAACCTCCAGGAGGCCACGCAGTGGTTCAAGGCGTTTGCACGTGGATAGGGAGGGGATTCTTCTGTGTTGGTTGCCACTCTGCAAGGATTGCTGGACAGAGCACTACTAGGATTAGATCTTGAGTCTCGATGACAGTTGTTAATGGAGCAGCTGATTTGGCTACATTTAGATTACCATCACGGAGGAACGGTCGACTAGAAAGCTGTTTCGTCTATGGTGTTAAAGGACATTGGAAGAAGGATTGCCAAACCCGGCGGTTTAGGAAGACGAGAAGGCAGCGAAACCTAGCAGCTGAGGATAGGACACGTAAACCGTCTGCAGGTATTTGACCACCGATTTCTGCATTCAGTCGCTCGTGTCGGGTGACACCGGCGAGTAAGCAACGTGGAGGTTAGGAAGCGGTGTTTGGCACTGATCGTCAAACGAATTCTTTCGTTCAGTTCTTACATTTGCACAAACTTATATGGTTAGGTCATGTATTAAGGATGCCAGCTAGTCGTTTGCCACATTGGGCACACTGCCAACGCTGCGGCTGACTGGCACAAGGTGCGAGGTGGACAGCTGATGACCTGGCGTGGAGAAAAGAAGTCGTTCACAACGGGGATAGTCACTGAGGATCGGGTTCTTCCCTTGGGCTGGGGCCCTCGTGACTCCTAGAGTCGGTGGTTGCAGACGTTAGGTGAGATACAGCTAGTCGGGCTCAGTGGCGTGAATGTTTTGGTTGTTTGTCCGAGTTGTCCCTGAAGTGGGTACACTTAATGACGTGGGGTAGTGAAGGGCGTAAGGAAGCTGTCTTGCCAGTGACGCGTAATTTTCAATTACATCTTGTTTGTTTGCAAGGTGTAGATGGTGTATGTTTAAGTATCGGCCTAGCTAATTTTTATCGGTCAGGTTCTTCCCAGTCTCCTTTTTTCTCCTTCCTACACAAGGTTTATTTCTTCTCTCTGCAGGGTCGCATGGCGATTAGGAGTCGGTGTGATCCTCTGATGTGTTGATTTCTATGATGATAATGAAGAGGAAAGGGTCTAGAACTAGTGTTCCGTGAGTTCTTTTTGTTGGGCAGGTCGACTAGTATTGAGAGAGGGACCGTACTTACGGGGGTTGGAGTTGACAATGAGGTAAGACACTGCTCAGTCGATATAGGGGCGGCTATTTCATTGATGGCTCGTGCAAGGAAACGGAACGTTGAACCGACATCGATGATTATCAAGAGAGTTTGAGGACACTTTCTACTAGTTGATCATGTGAAAGAATGTGGTGTGCGTACTGGCAGCCATATAGCGAAGCATCGTTTCACTGTGTCTCCATAATCCAGGCAATCGATCTTCGGAGTAGATTTACTCGCTGCGACAGATGCCGTGATCTACCTGAGGCTCAAAAGCTGTCAACCAGGTGTGGCTCTCTGGCGCTCACAACAGCGACAAAATGGCGTCAACCAAGTGCGCACGATTAAAACCCCCATTTGTACAGCTGTCTTGCTCCAATCTACGGTCGAAAAATACATCGTTATTCACAAACGACGATTATCCGTACGGATTCTGCAATTGGATTGCACATGAGATACCAACAATCAGGATATTTCGACCACACGGACCCCGCAGAATACCGGCCCATCTTGGAAAGGAAGGGAACAGGCAAATACAGAACATGTTGGATGTCGATGTTATCGAAGAGGCCAACAATCCGTTCAACTTGGCTGTTCTGATATTTTTGGTAAATTGTAACAAGCGGTGTTGGATACTGGCAGTTGGCAACTAAATCCACAGATCATTGGAAAACTGCATTCGCGGTGCGCCAGTAACAGTACCACTTCAAGTGCATGCCGTTTAGTATATCCGGGGCGCCGTTCATATTTCGACGCCTGATGGTTCGTTTGGTACAACGACTGGATAATTTTATTGTGATATACAGTAACGCGTAATTGGAGTTTGCTGCCCACATAGATGCTTCCTTGAATCTAGTTAAAGACTCGGGACTTCGGATTAATGCTGATAAGTCACAACTCGGGTGGTCATCAGTGGAGGGTCAAGGTTAAATCAGGCCCATGCCGGATGAAATACTGACAGTTAGAGTGGACTTGGTTCCGAATTCCAGACGCACATTGAGACAATTGCTAGTTCGATCAGGCTGCTACATTTGGTTCGTGAAAAATGTCCACTTCAATGTGTCACCACTGTACGAACTCCTTGGAAAATACAAGCAATTTGGATGGACCGACAGCGCCCAGAGGGCGTTCACGTGAGTGCACCAAGAGATGAACGAGCAACAACTAATGCTGAAAAATCCGAATACAGAAGAAACATTCATCGTAGCAGCAGGTGCCAGTGACCGTGACGTTGGGGCAGTACTCAAGCGAAAGGAAGGAGTAGTGGAATATGCCAGCAGAGTCCTGACCTCAACTGAGCAGAAGTATTGAGCCATTGAGGAAGAATGTTTGGCAATCGTCTGAGCATTGGACAAGTGAAGGTCGTACTTGTTGGGTCAACAATTCTACGTAGAGACGGGCCACAAAACTCTAGGGTGGATCGGGTCTGTAGGAGGGCAGATTTACTTGATGAGCGTTGCGTTTACAGGAATATGGTTTCAAGATCATTCATGTGCCTGGTTCCAGCAATTGCGTCGCTGATTTTCTTTCTAGACCGTAGGAAGACGACGAAGTTCCCAAAGTAATTTTTGGTGTCAACGGCTTAGTAATGGAGTAAGACCCACGAACACTAGGGCGTCTACAGCGCCAGGACAAGGACCTCCGGAAGACGGTTGACACTCTGGCAAGGGGCATTGTCCGAAGTTTTCGGCCCATGAGTGCTTCTGCGGGAGACAGCTGATTTGGTATGGCACAGTTGGGAGTGGTTATGTAGGCAATCAAGAACTTTCGGAGGACATCTTCCGACGTTCCCTTTTCTCGTGACTTGAGAAGCGCTCGCTTGAAAGTATCTACGAATCGTTCGGCTTGACCGTTGGACTGGGGATGGTAGGGTGGAGAACGTGTGTGACAAATGGCATTAAGCGTGCACAAATCCTGGAACTCACGTGACGTTAACTGTGTGCCATTGTCTGATACGATGGTCTCTGGGAGTCCATGTTGGCAAAATACTCTCTCTAACACCTAGAAGGTCTTCGATGTGGTCGAGGAGATACAGCGGCAATCTCCGGCCTTTTGGAGTAGGCATCCACGAGAACCAGATAATGTACTCCGTTGATAGGACCAGCGTTATCGATGTGTAGCCGAAACCAGGGTTTGTCGGGTTGCGGCCAGGGTACCGCTGCCAAGCAAGGGAGGTTTTTAGCTGCTGTGCAGTGCCCAAAGCAGGGTTTGGAAAGCGATTCAGATTGTTTTACAATATCACAATACTGTTGATCAGACAAAGCGTGACTCATGTGGTCACAAATTGTGTTGATGGGAGTGTCCGCCAAACCCAGTCGAGACCACGTAGGCTGAGTTCTGATGTTGTCACGAAGCAGGAACCGTGAAACGTTTTACGACGGAATGAAATGCAGCTGACCGGTGAGTGGAACGTGACCACCACATGCACTGATAGCGGTCTGTTTGGCCTCTTGTAGCGGAGGTTGCCCCAGCGTGTGCCAGAGTTCCTCCGAAATGATAGTTATGTCGGGAGCAGTGTCTAAGTGTAACCGAACTGGCTGATCGTTGATATGAAGGTGTATGGACTTACGTCGTTTCGGGGCGTTGACTTGGAAGATTGCCATCAAGGTCTTTTTGTTGCCGACTGTTGTGGATCGTGACTTCGATCTGGACCTTGAACCGGCAAGTGTACGTTGCTGACCTGAATGACACCATGCTTATTCATGGCCGACTGAATTGAATTGCCGACATCTGTGTTATTTGAATGGGCAGAACCGGACGAAGTGAGAGCCCTCACAATGCCAGCATGTTGCCGGAGGCTTCTTCCTAGTTTTCGGGCCGTTCGGGCGAGACGGTGTATCGTGTGACGGGCCGGGGTTGCGTCATTTGGCAGTAGAAGGATGTTGAACCGCATGAACTTCGGTACCACCTTGGCCCCCAGACTGGACCAGAGTGGTGTCATGCTTCAAGTTTACCAGTCGTTGGTTTTCTGCAGCCATGTCGTTCAAGGTGAGATTTGCTTCCTGTTCCAAACGGTTCATCAACCAGGTGCGTATATCAGCCAACCTTGGAGATTGGATACTACATATCAGCATCTGCGACTTGGATTGATCGTCCGTCATGGACTTTAGCTTGAAGCGTTCACATTCACGATTTACCAGTCCAACATTCGTCAGGAAGTCCTCAGAGTCGTTCATTACCAGCTTGAAACATCTGTAACGAATACTGAACAAAGAAGATTGATCACCGAACAGATGACTAAGCGACTGGATAGTATCCTTGAAATTACGGTCTCGAGGTTTATCAGGCAAAATACTGTTGCTATACTTGTCTGATTCGGTTTCACTGAGCTTATGAAGTAGCTGTTTGTGTTTCCCTTCTTCGTTGTAGCGAGCGAAATCAACTGTAAACAAATCTTCATAACGCCTGATCCAAGTGTCAAATGTAACATTTGAATCAGGGTCGTAATGGAATTCCGATGTACTGTTGCACAAGGCATCAATCGGCGGTGCGTTCATAGTTATTGTTTGTGCGGAGGTTTCCGTGAACTTTGCAAGTATCCCCATCAGCTTATGCTGCTGCAATAACAATTCTAACTTTGATGGGTCCATATTAAACCAACAAACGTCGCCAAAAATGTTATAACGCGGAACGATCGAGCGGATGCAATTGAGCTGGAACGATTCCCACGAAAATGTCATATCACGGAAAGACCGAGCGGACGCAATTGAGCTGGAACGAATCCTACGACGCAGTGGTACTGTGCGCGCTGTTTTACCCCGAAGAGCCGCTCTCCAAGCAGACTACGAATGGAAAACACTGGTCTCCAGGAACAGAGCTTTTACTGTCTCAGTTCGAAGACAATTTACAAGTGCAGCTCTTGCGTATTGATAGCTCGTCAAGCGAACTGGTGAATAATGTCCAATATTCAATGATCAGTGTTCAGTGATCAATGTTCAGTGAAAAGCTTCCTGGGTCAATAACAGACGAATTAGCGTCCAGCATGTAAATCGGCGCAAGAACTAAAAATGATGGTGCATTAATGGCGCGTAAAAGAGGAATTGGAATTTACAAACGTTATAAATGTTCATTACTGGTTAATTGTACAGTTTTTGGGGTGCTTAACGTTCCTAACAGAGACACGATGATGATGCACATCGTAGTGAACCACGGCATACCAAAGGCGATTTCGACCGATCAGGTACCATACGTTTGAAGTGAGGAGTTTCGAAGACGCGTGCAACAACTGTGTTTTAACATGATCTGAATGGGCGTTCATGGAATAAACAGAGAACATATTTTGATTGGGAATGTTTTAAAGTCTGTATAGACTCGATTTTAGCGTCTTCTGCTAGAAGCCGGTGGTTTTAGGAAATGTCCGAACTGGGGCTGATGGCTCCAGTCCGTCCATACCTGTATGTTGACTGTGTTTGCCTAGGGTATGTTAGTGTGTGTTCATGTCATGCATCGAATCTGTTCTTTTTCTTGGAAACAGGTGAACATCAAAACGAACGTTGCAATCCAGGATTTATCCTATGAGCTCTGGTGGGGATCTTGTCCTTGCCTCATGTTTGCATCACATTGTCAACGATCAAAACAGGTGTACAATGCGATCTTTTTATGTCATTTTCCAATCCTTCCGTGATCATATTTGATAATCAATTTCTTTTTTGAACAAAACTATGGTTGACGCAAACATTTCGTATTGGTTTGTCAGTATCAGATTTACAATAACAGCAATCGTTTCACACATCAGACAACAGCGGAGCATTCACCTAATCAGCGGGCAATACGCTTCATGTCCTCCCGAACCCGGAAACTGCCGACGCTTTGAATCAAAAGCGGTTGACCCATCGGTCTCACGTACAGCTTATATACATCGTTTTTAGACAGAACTTAGAGGTGCTTGATTCCGAGTGTGCGTACATTTGTTTAAAGTCAGATACTTGACGTTTAATTCACACCGCAATGTACATTGATCTTAGCGTAACATTACCGTTTGGATGACAATATGCTAACTCGCTTTTCATGTGCTTAGTCTGACAACATTTTCCATCCCTCCTTCCCTCATCTCGAGATTTGCTGCTCTTCTGCGATTCCTCTCGAAATAATAGGGAGTGGTCTCACACCCTTCAGCAGATTCATCTATGCAAGTTTCTTACTTTGTGCACTGAAAAGTTACCATTTTTATTCAGTGGACAGTTCTTCTATCAGGTTGATGTTGTGGCCATGAGTTATCCATTTGAGCTCGTGCAGCCGATATATTAGTGGCTTCTCTTAAAAACAAAACGTAGAGTGTCAGGCTTAGTTCATCTATACAAACGGTACATAGACGGCATATTTGCAATTCGCCAATCTGACAGTTCGATTGAATCTGCATTTACGCATCTCCACAGCTTGCACCCTAATCTTAGGTTTACTGCTGAAATCGTAGAGGACAACCGGCTGCCATTTTCTAATGGCCTACCAGGCTAGAAGATGGCTCTCTTCGTAGGGATAACCAACTAGTTATCTTTTATACTTGAAACGTTTTGTACCAAATACGTACGAACGTGGGCTCGTGCGACTAATGTGCTACAGATTTCGCAAGGTCTGTCAGATGAAAATAATGCTCGAAAGGTTCAATTTCGTCAAGCGAATTCTCATTCAAAATGGTTATCTCGCACGTTTTGTTGAAAAGCAATCTGAACCAACCCACTAGCAGTCACAAAAATATTTTGTAACTCAATATGCATATCGTTACCCTTTGAGGATGTTAATGTGACACGTTTGATAGGACGAAAACTGAAATCAGCACTGGATCGCAAATATACGTCAGCTAAGCTCACTGTACTGCACTCAGCAGCATGCATGCCTACTACTCCGACAAAGTTCCAGTGCCAACATTCGCGAGATCAGACCTTAGTTGAACATTTTCCTGTACATGTGAATTATAAGGCATAGACTGTTCCGTGACTGCGTTACACACTTGCATCTCGGAACACATCCCGAAATGCAAATACAAAAAGGTTGAATGTCGTACCAAAATGCTTGTTCGAATCTGGTCACACAGTAACCCTTTCGATAGCTTTCTGTTTTGTTGTCAGCTTGTAAACTAATGTGATTTGGCTTTTTCTGAGTTGGTAGGTATTGACCTTAAGAAACCACCTTTGTGTTTCCAAAACCAGGAAATAGTGAACCTAGTACTACCTTGGTACACCATTATACACGGGCCGGTCTTTATTTATAGTTGTTTTGCATTTTCAAAGTCTAACCCCTTCACTGTCGAATTCCCGACGTCTTCTAAAATTTCCGACCATGTTCATATCATCCTTGCCTTTGGTTTGCTCGTGTGAATTCAATGTGAATTGACTGACAGCATTCTGACCACTCCACTCGCTGGTCGGTTAGTGCACGCATGACATTTTAATCACTGAGTCGTTCCAAACTGACCCGTCCCTAATCCACTCACCCTATTTCCTTGCCTATCTCGACCATTGGAGAGAGTGAAAAATCAAATATTCAGAAATGTTACACACGCCCCTAGAACTGACTCATAATTGCTAACCAAAGAAATTACCATTTTGCCTGTGCCCATCCATTCTTTCATCCATTTGGTTGTAGTTTCGTGTCTGTGACTTATGTAGACGGAAAAAACGTTGTTCGAACATACAGTACATTTTTTGTTCTGATCATCCATGTTGCTTCTAGCTCGATACACACCAATGTTTTACTAATGTTATTGCTGAATCGCATTTTAAAACATGCCTTAAGTTTACTACCAGAATGGTCGATAAGTGCAATCATCTCATGTTCACAGACCACTGGTAGTTTCTTTCGGCGGATCATGAGGTAAGATCCGCCCACAGGCTCCCGTATGTCCACGCCCAAACGTACAATCACTGAAGGGTTCCTTAGTTATTGCTGAACCTGTTTCTCTAGGCCTGGTTGAAAAGCCGCGCAAAACACAGTATGAACGTTTTATTGCCTTGTTTTGCACATTATCGCATTGAAGGTCTTGCGATTCCGTTTACACTTCAACTTTCTAGTTCATCTACGTTTTGCTACTGCTGGTCACCTTTTGCAATGCAAATCACTAACTTGGCTACAAAAACACGTTATCGTAGAATCGTTTCATTTTTGAAACATGTCAAGACTCGGTGTTCGCAAGTACCAACTGCTTTCTCATCCTTAGTCGTTATTGCTCCACTATGACTCACGATTCTGGAGTTTTGCCGAGGCCGTTGCAAACGATCAACTCAAGCTAGACCTGCGCGCTTAGAAGCAGCTTTTCGTGAACTTGACTTCATACCGGCCTTCTTCACTTTGTCTTGTCCAGTGATTTTTCATCCAACCTACTGGTTGTTTAATGCGTATGGTACAGTAGAGTTAATAATGCTGAATTAACATGGTGTTCTCGCATCAGTCACGCCTCTTTCAAAGTTCTCAGGGGAACTACTTATTTCCTGACTCATTTTTACTGTTGGAAGTGGGCTTGCCAAAACTATTCGTTTGTGAGTCACTCATACGTTCTACTATAACAGATCTCCTAATCTTTTCAACTTGCTACCTTATTGCTAGATGACTACCACAAAATTGCTGGATCAGCTATTAAAATTAATCGTTAGCTTGATACCATCAGAGAATTAAAATTATCGAATTCTTTCTTTATTATACTATCGACTTGGCACAGTCATTTGTTTTGTGGACTACAATTGTCCCTGTTAGAATTACTGTCTAGACTGGTAAAAAATGGTCTCCTCTAGAAGGTGCTAATCCAACGCGCGTGTTATTTTAAGCGAATTGTTGTATCCGATTATTTGGCGCGCCTGATTGTTTGAATGGAATGTGGTTGCACTGTATGTTATACACTGCTTCTAAAGAGTTCATTCTGTTGTCGATGCTAGCTGGATGCAATTATTCTGTATAACACATTGTATCCGGTGGAGTAACAAACTGGTTCGCAGGAGAGTTCTCTTCTGTTTCTCGGAATCACTACCAATTGACACGCTGTGATTGTAATCTAGCTATGACTGACTGTTTTGGTATGGTTGCTGTGTCGTGCTTATCAACAGTTCATCAGACATGAATTGCGGATTGCACTGGGTAAACAAAATGAAGACAGAACACGACGTACCTACAAGGTGGTCCAAATGCGCACACGATAACGCCCATCAAGTCCGAACATCTACTATCCGGTCGGTATGCTCCATTTTATTCAAATATGCTTGACAAAAACGCTAACAAATGAAGCGATCAGGCCCCGTGTTTACATGTGGTTCATTCGGTGCTGCACCTATGTGTGAATGACGACGGATCGTGACACCTCATTTGTGTACGATCTGTTAGGTGTCACTAGTCTGACGTCTAGTGGACTAGAGTTCAAGGAATAGATGGTGAGTATATACGCCATGATTTTTCCTTAGTTTGGCCTGAACCAAATGAAGACGAGTAATGCAGTTCGTAATTTTATGTGGAGTTGGTTTCCCTAGTGTCCTAATTTCCTGCACGATCTCCAACAGATCGGACGAAATTAGTCCTTGTGGAGAATTCTTCATGAGGCCTACCTTATACCAGTCACTTCTCTTTATGGCAATATGGACAAGTACTTATTCAATCGGTTATGAATCATGCAAGAATGAGTTTACCTCTTTGTTAAAAATTAAATGTGTGAATCCACTAGCGATTACCAACAGAGCCCATTGAATTGGCGGCTGCGGCAACGCGACTGTTATAAATTATTATTGTGATTCAGTTTACCGACGAAACGTTTAATTTTTCATCGCAGTAGGTCTCAATTGTAACGATGTCGGCTACCTGCCACATGGTCGGTAGGTTCAAGCTCTTCTGATCTATCTTGCATCTGTGTGGCTTTGGATGGCTTAGCAGCATCCAACTCACTTATGCACAACGTCGCATGCAAGCAATCATTTAGTTGTTTACCTGCAGCTTCATGGTTCAAACAAGCATCAAACTTAGTACTGTTTTGTGTTTGCAGCAACCGTCATTTATCGTGCCAATCAGAAATCGAGATGAACTAAGTACCATTTTTGGAATTCAGCTCCACAACTCTCACCTGGACCTTTTAATTACTACGGAGTGTTATCCACATGTAGACGACAGGTTTTAGTATATAACTATTCCGTCTTGGCATAACTCACAGTCGTTCTTAAGTTCGACATTTTTTTCTGGATTATTGGAATTTAGGAGAATGTTTGCAACAGAACAGTGTGCAGCTTCTACCGGACCAGATTCTCAGTACGGGTTACGTCATAATGTTCGTGGATACGCTGCTGCCTAGGCTGCTGGGGGATTTACAGTATTCCATTAAATTTTCTTGGACGTTGGATCCTTTTGAACACTAGATAAGATCCTTCTCATCTTTGTTACTGTCCACTTCGAAAACGTTTACTTTGTTGCAAACGTCACCGTGGCCGTCTGATTTAGCTTTTGTGTTGCACGCAAGTAGTGCACAGTTGTCCGTGAACAGCAACAACTGACAGAGCACACGCTTTGATCCACAACCTCTAAGACTTTACAGACTGTCAGTTGTGCAATCGTAAAGTGAAACATCATGTTTACATCGAGGAGACCAGTTACGGTTGGGTCTAAGGTATAGTCCTTCCTTCTAGCGACAATATGAAACTCATCAGCAATTGACCCATTTATCTGCACCCTTATTGCCATATCTACACGCAGTTTTGATTTAGCTGATAGACCGAACAATTATCCAAACCTGTCCGCAGTCGTTGCGGTTGCAGACAGTTCCCATGGCTTTGGTCCAGATAACTACACATGCACGTTGGACGACTGTGGGGGTCAGAAAGACAAAAACTCATAATACCACTGTTGGCCAACTATTTCCAAATGCTCCGGGGTTAAGCAGGCTAGGCAATGTGAGTAGTAGAATTTTAAAAAGTCAGCAACTGAATAAAAGAAGATGGTTATCAAAATGAAGGTTTCGTCTGTTTAGTAAACTGATGCGGGAGAGTAGGAATACGAAGTTTCTAAATTCCACTCTACGAGACATTAGTGCCAAAGGAAAACCTCACCTATTATGGATATGTATCTGCAGCATAGAGGTGAAACAAATGAGGCCTAGCAATAAATTGTACAAACACACTGACAACATAAATGTACGTTGGTTGTGGGCACCACTGTGTTGTCATGACTGTTTACGTTTGACATCGACACTAAGAGTAACTCCAAGGTCATCTGTAGACGGTAGGCTGCTGTGTGTCCGAACCTGTAGTTGTGTCCAGGCTAGCTGCTCCTGTTTGCACAGGCACCGTTACTGCGTCGGGCTTATACCAAACACCATGTCATTAGTGCGGTTCACAAACTGCACAGTTCTTTAGGTATGTTGTTCTCCAACGTTTCACTGCTAGTGGGTCGAATGATCAGAATCCTCGCTAACAGGTTGTCGGCTGAACTCAACAGACCAATACCCAATGATGCCGCAGGCTTTGCTCATTACTACAAAAATAATTCGGGAACAAAGTTTAATGTCTCTTGAATCCCGCACATCTTTTTATACCTGTCTGTGGTGAATAAGCTAGAGATAGGCCTGTCTTCAAATTGGGTTGCCAGTCAATTGCCATTGCCGCGAAATTGAGAGCGATTACGTAATGAGTGTATGTAATATCTTGCAATGAATTAGGTCACCCAGGATTGCCTTATAGAAGGAAAGACGAGAATCACAAAGTAAAAGTACTAATAAAGCGGGCAGTTTATCATTTTAGGACATCCCTTCGGTTAAGTTAATAAACTTTTGGAACGCCGTGGGTTAGCAGCCATCAGGCGTGTGTTAGAAATTTTGACCGTGATAGTTTCGAAAGCAACATGTTCCAGACGTTCTCAACATTATTTTTTTTGAAAATAAAGAAAACTCAACGTCAGTGCTAGCTTTGTTTTGTTCAATCTTCATAGTACGCCAACCGAGCGCAGCATTTCCGTTAGAGGTGAGCAAATTTTCCCTTTTGTTTGATAACCCTTTGAGAATTTTAAATGTTTTCATAAGATCGCCTCCCCATCTTTTTTATCTTAGGAATTTAGATTCGTCAGTCTTTTTCCGTTGCCCAGATTTTTTTTATCACGTAAGAATCTGCTGAAACGACACTGTATCTTTCCAAACGTTTGGACATTCTCCGCGAGTAAGGGAACTCTTTCGATGTTCAATATTCCAAATAAGTTTGTACAAACACCCATCCACTCCATTGAACGCACTGTTTTTCGTAGCTTTTTCGGGGGTTGTTCGTTCAGTAGGTGTCAATTTTGGTGAGCAGCCAGAAACTCTGTTGTAACCTGACTTTCCACCTTTCATTTGATAGGTCAATCCGTTGCACGTTTTAGTTCCAGCCTAACAAAAATACCCATTATATTTTTGGAAACAGCCCATTGTACACTATCCAACTGGTAGGCAAAAAACAGTAAGTGAATGAGCACATTCATAATGATTCTGGTTACTCGCCCTCAGGCGGACACCCTACTACCAGTTTCCACCTGTTTGGACTCATCAACTAGGGATTGTCTGGACGAGGTGCCGGACAAGCAGCCTTTCGTGTTATAAGCCGAAGAACTCATCCCCACGGCCACCAGTTCTATAAACACTACTTCTGACGGGGGAGCATTTAGTTGAGATGTTACTTGTTCTACAGCCTACTAGTTTCAAGAAGGAGTCCAACACCATTTTGAATCCTTACGGTCGTAGTCAGTACAAAATGTTAATCAGAGCTTGACTGTGTCCATCCACACTTACGTGATCTAAAACAGACCACTACTCGCGAATATCTATGTACTATTAGCCGAATCGTCGAACGACAGCTCTGATGACTACTCCTTGAAACTTAGTTTATTTGGTGGTAACTGTGAAGGTTGGAAAAGTTGATCGCTTACAACCTTTGTTTTCCATAAAATTCACATCATTTCCTACTAACCTTATCAGTTGTAGCGGAGTTTTTCTTGCGAAGGGTTCTCTTCGAGAAAGAAGGCAGGGTATACCAGTTTCCGTCAAATGAACCTGTGTGGACTTCCGGTCTTCCGAATCCGACTCTTTCACATTTTCGTGGGTGGCCATCACTTAAATCTACGTTCCCGGTTTCCAAACTAATCGTCGTTATTGTGTAAGGTGCTGAACTGTTCGTAACTTTTATGAATCTCACGCTATTCATCTGTGAATGGTTTAGCATACATATTATGACCTAAATCAGTGTGCAGTAGCATCCTGATCAAACCCGCATGTTGAGTACGTCAAATAACCGTCTCCCATAACTTGTATTCACAAGACTCCTTGTATTGTCCGTAATCGATAGTGAACAAAGATGGTCACAAACCCTTCATCTGATAAGCCGGGCTATCTGTTTAAATTACAACTTGAAGTCTACCAACCAATACAACGGATAATAGTAATTAGTTTCTCATCTGATCAAGCTTCTAATGGTCAACAACAGTTGTTTGTTTCCCATCAACCAGTTCAAGTTAAAAATTGCAGTAGTTTCTAAGAAATAAAACATGTCTGTTTACCTAGTCAGTTCACTCGAATTTGCGTCAGCACATCTACTGTTGAGCAATCCAACAATTCAGTGGTGTGATTCAGAAAAATAAACTTACTTTATTGAATACGAAGGCGTGAAAACTTTCTCCCAACGAATCTTAACGTACTCCGTGCGCATGAATGGCACCACATCGGGATAAGATAAAACCTCCGGTTGAAAAGGTCTAATTTTTTTATCCGTATCTCTGATCTGTGTTTTTCTGTTCTACAATAAGACTTGTTGTGTTGTCGGTTCTAGCAATGACAACGCAATCGACTAAACCGTGATTGAACTTTACTTTGTAAGTTTTTACTGGTTTATATAATGACTTTCCAAGTGAACAGCATCGAATGGAAAATCGCGCTCAATAATACGTAAGGTTGAGTTAAGTTAAAGCTGCCTGGTGCGCACAACCACCATCTAGGTGGCATATACACTACCAGGTGATTATGCTCAGGGACGTTTTTAATTAAGTGAACTATCGTGAATACTAGTGAAAAAGTTCGTATAAATTGGATGTAGTATGTTTTTAGGTCAGCACTGAACGGAAAATGCCTGTTGGTGAGGATCACGGAAGTCATAAATGGCGAAAACGTATGAGCTGTATTCCGAATATTGAAAAAACCACGAATATCATTCACAAAAGAAACACTTCGGGCTGCCCTCCTTTGGATTATTATTTTTCATTAGTTTTCTAGCCCATTTCCACTTTTTTTCATTCTGTGTTCATCATTTTTAGACCGTTTTTGTCTTTTTTTGTCAGAACTGATTATTTTCAATAAGCTCAAATGGAGTAAAAATGTATTGCTTTCTTTTGTTTGCTTTGGTTTTGCTTCACCGAAGAGTATACACTGTAGATGTGTTTGTATGGCTTGTGAATGTGAATGTCGATATGCTTCCCTGTTCAGCTAGTCTATTCCTGCAGTGTGAAATCCGCAAATGAACAACCAGTTTAGGTGAATCGAAGTGGAGCTCAAGGTTGATGCTAGTGGCGTTATCTTCATCCATTGAATGACGATTTTCTCCAACCTTTGAGTAATAAAGCTGAAAACGAACACTATTAATGAAACTAGTAAGTGACCGTTAGACGTCAATTCGGCGCTGGAAACGAACATAACACTAAATCACGACTGGAAAACCTGTAAACTTAAGTTACACAGAAGCTTTTACCTTAGTATTAAATCATTAGTTTATGTGTTCTATGCTCAACTCGCAGTATCGCAAGTCTAAAAGCTACTCACTTATGAGCAAAAAAATGAGCAAAATTCTAAGCACTCAAAACTGAATCCACTACTCACTGAAGTTGTCAAACTAACCTCGATGAACAGGCCTATCTTTTGCACCGTTTGTGTCTGCATCGACTCTGACAATCTTTGGTAACGGAGTGTTTGCAATTTGTTTGTTAAGCGCGACTGGTGACTAAACACCAAGTTCTCTAAGGTAACTAGTTTCAAGCTGACTACTAGCTCTGTTCACATTGTTGGTCACTGTCTATTCTTCCATCTATTGCAGAGACATTCAAGAAAAGTCAAATTGATGCCGAGATTACAGTGGAAAATTTGAAAGAACCATTATTGTTTTGCACTCATAATGTCCAGTTTCAATTTAGTCGGAACTTAAACGGACAGAGAAGTGAAGTAGCAGTGGATTCACCTCTCCGTCCACTACTCGCAGAGATATTTATGGCCAAACTAGAGACCACTGAACTCAATCACATCGTAACTAATTGCAAACTGTACAGGCGCTTGTCTTTTTCCAAGCGGTGATGTTACCCAGGTGACATTTGGTGAGCTCAGTTAGGCACACTGGAATATACAATTCACCATTGAGTTAGAACATCATGACAGACTCTCGTTCATAGACGTCGGGTTGTTCTGTCGATCAAATGGAACAATTCAATAGTCCATTAATAAAAAAAACGCGGACAAGTCAATACACACACTTTCGCAGTTTTGTCTCGCCGAATTACAAAAGAAACTTAGTACGTTGCTTTTGAACAGCGCGCAAAGCCTCTGCACACTGGACACCCTCCAGGAGGAAGTTACATATACTCGAGAAACTCCCACTAGAAGTGGATGTCCTGATAGATTCACATATAAAAATTTGCATTCCAGTACGAAATCTGAACTCATCCAGACAGTAGAAGAAAAAGCTGTTTTCACTTGTCTCTCGCATAAGGGTGAGGTAAACAGTGAAATAATTAGCCGTAAAATTTCAAACACGATCTAGAGTGCCTACTGTGCAGTAAGACATATCGTGTCATTCCATACTTGCTCGGTACCGGTGCTACGCCTCAAGGATAGTTTGCCCAAGTTCCCTTCGTCTTTCCGTATCTACTCTCTCACCTGTTGTAGCCAAGCCAATTGCCTTAGGAGAACCACAAGACTGCTATCGCAGTGAATTCGTGAACACCTACCGAAATGGCTTCGCAACGACTCGATAAAGCTCATCTCCAGTGTTGTCGACTCCCACTTTATTGACATTGGCCATCGAAAAAAATCCCAGTGAAGCGTTCCGTGTCATCTACAAGTTTCGTCAAGCGTCCTCCAGAGCTGTCAGATTGCGAGTGTCATCAACATCCGTGGCTATTGCCATCAGACTCCACAACCTCTGTCTGTGTTCAAAAACGATTCGCACAAACCCTCCACCTCCTCCAGCCAATCGCTCCACATCCACTTGAAACCCGAGCAAGCGTGAACCACTTGTAGCTGACGAACGCATTCACCAACACTCCCACCCTAATCCAGCAGACTTTGCTGCATGCCACTTATGTGATTTTTAATGACCTACATGTCTCGTTACAATTTTCACATATAACTCGTACTCACCCCATGTAACTTTAAAAGCCTGATGTGAATTACCGAAAACAGCTGTTTGCAAAATCGAACTCTCCGGTGGCCTAGTCATTCTTAGTGTAAGTTAGGGGACGTAATGGTCGTTATGCTTGTCCCACAGACACTGTTGATGAGTACTGTTCAAATTGGAGCCCAGATTGTTTGCTGCTTCCGCAAGTGGACCAACCGAAATGCTTCATTTGAATCCGAAGGCTGTGATCCCACGTAAATAGCCCGCGCAAATTGTAACAGAATAGAGTCAGCTTCCTAACTGTGTTTTTGATAGTTTTGAGAAACAGGAACAGAAATACGACAGCTGCGATCAATTGTGGGTGATGTTCAATTTATGACAACCAAACCAGTAAACCGGAGCTACCGTTGTCAAAACATATAACGGGTCACCGGTGTATAAACATGCGTGCCCAGAAACAGTTCGTGCAAACCCTACATCTCCCTTGACCAACTGTTCCACAACCATTTGTAACTCAAGCAACTACCGATGACCGCATATCTCACGACCGGCACGGGTGACAGTGTAACACATTCACCAACACTCCGACCTCCCTCCAGTAGACTGTGATTCGTCCCATGTCTGTGATTTTAATGACTCATCTAACTTGTTCTAATCTTTCATATATAAAACGTATGTACCCTATGTAATTCCAAAAGCCCGTTGAGAATTAGCGAAAACTTCCGTTCACACAACTGACTTCTTATAAAGATGTGTTTCTATCCTCTATACATCTCACTCAGTTCACGTGGTTAACTGTATAACATCACTATCAGAAACTGGCTGTTAGCCTTGTCCCGTTGATTCCTAGGTATCCGTGATTTGCTACGGTGACCAAATCACGTGAATGAGATCCTACGAATCCTCGTCTTGTAGCAATTGGTGCACTTCAGGCTCAACAAGACTGATCGCAAATCGCCAAAAAATATGCCGTGTTGGTCACATACGGATGAATTAGCTGTCACATAAATCACACGTTTATTTAACCCAAAAAATTTTAGAAGGACGTTATTTTGGACAATTACGGTCTTTGTATGACAAATAAATCTGTTTTTGAATTTGAACTAATTATGAATAATAGTTCAAAAGCTCAACTTTTTACTGAAAAGCTACAGCATTCCTAGAGAACTGATTGTTGGTAATTGACAAACTGAAACTTTCATGACTGCACTCAATGTACACCGACGTCTCGTTTTCTGCGTTCATACACTTGCAAACCGTAATGGAAATTAACAAGTTACTTCTCATTACAAACGTGATTCCAGTTGATACATCTTGAGAAAAGAAGCATTAAGGTTAAAGGCTATATCATTTCGACAAAGGTGGAAACGAAAGCGAACATGTGTGCAAGGAATCAGTAAGCCAGAACAGCCAAACAGCAGACGACTCAACAGTGATATATTGCAATTATGTCCCCTCTAGATAGCTTAGCTTTCAATTTTCCATAGCTGACGATATTAAGTAATACTGTTCTCAAGTAACGTCCGGAGTGAGTACGGATTAGCGTCATGTGTACCATAGCATGCTTGATACTGGCAAAACATTTTAATTTATCGTTCACAAAGGTTATCTTTTGAATAACTGTATTGCCGTACTGGTGCAAGTCTATTGCAACTATCTTAGCAAGATCAGCATTTACGTAATGCACCTGCCGTGAAGACAGAGGAAGAAGCAGAATTTCAAAGAGTATTTTCATGGCAATTTAGTAACGATAGCACGAGTAAAACTCTGTAAGGCATATTCACCACTTTGTAACCAAACGACAAACCAGCGGACGATTTCATCATTACAGATATTCCTTAAAGTTAATCGGATATTGGACAATTTATCGTCTTCCTGTTTTGCTTTGTAAAGACTTCAAAGTTTAGCGGGTCACACGTCGTGCTCTGACAGCCATGATTTTCTAAAAACGCACTAGTTCGTCACAAACATAAGTCCACGAGTCAAGTTAAACGTACTTGAGGTCTTAGGTTTTCAAGACTGTAGTATTAATTACATGCTTTGGGCATACCGACTAACCGAATTTCGACCTTTAGCGATGACGACAAATTGTTGACTGATTTTGTCACTAACATACACCGCGAACGGTAGAAACATTGTGGCGAGTTGGACATGACATTGTGCTCCTCCGAATATGCTGAAATATTTTTTCAAAGGGGAGAAAAGTTCCCGAATGAGTGCACACATCAGTAGTATTCAATGTGCATTGAAACACGGTACTGATTAAACAGAAAATTCGGGTAAATGGATTATCAGGTTTTCCATATCTGTCCACCTGATGTATCGATGAATATGTGTGCATACTGAGTCAACGTATCCATCTTATAATTATAGAGTTAAGAAGTGATTAAACTCTATCCCAAAGAGTATCTCACGATTATCTGAGCATCATAACAGCATTAATTGAACACAAGTCTGTTTGTTAGCAACACGCTTTCACAACTTTTGTTTTGGTGTGCCATACAGCCGGAATATGAACTCTTTCAGAATTGTGCTGACAGAATTTCAAAATAAAAGCCTTCCACTTTGTGATTCTATGGCATAGTTCGCTGTGTCTCAGACTACCATTATGACATTCTGTTGTTGTGTTAGGGAACATAAAAAATGATAAACACAACTTCAAAAGCCTTCTCATTCAGAGTACTAACGAGCTCTATTGACAGCGAAATTCGAGTCTAGCGGTTCTTTTTGAAATAGACCAGCTGGAAAGTCTTTGAATGCGAAGGCTGCGATCAAATGTGAATGATGGACAACTTGAAAATAAACCAAATCCCCTACTACTCATCAGTAATCTAAAATATCGCCTTGCATGTTTAATGAGATCAGTGATCTCGACATGTCTCGGAAGTCCTAATCGCGGGGTTATCGATTGGAGTTAACAGGACAGTTACTGTATCTCCTCTCGAGACGATCGGGCAACCTGATCATTGCTCACAAGCGGTTGAGCGTTCAGCTTTGATGATTCGGTCGTGCCTAATGTGAGATGAATGGCGTAGTGGTCAACACGGTTGCCTCATGATTGGAATAGCCGGAGTTCAGATCCGGTCGTGGCAAGGATATGCACTACTGACGACCTCCAATGAGAGCGAAACTCGAGTCTGGTGCTTCTTTTCGAAAGAGGTTGACTGGAAAGTCTATCTGAATGCGGAAGCTGCGATCAAATGTTAGCGATAGTCAACTTGAAAAAGTCAACTGCAATAATTCAGCGTTAGGTCAGTACCAAGATTTCTAACTAATCAAACTAACGGCACAAAGGAGACCATCTCTCACTTGCCGTCTTTGAGGTGAGAAGTTAGTGTGAATCACCTACGGCCAAAGGGACTGTGAGGCTTGAATAAAACTGTTGTCATGAACAGAGCATAGAGGAAAGCAATCTGTTCGCGAGTGATTAAGCCATTACCGAAATCTACTTTCTCATCGCACTGTGGTGATTAGTTGATTGGAACTGTATGTAGGATCTGAATGCTGTAGACAACCTAGTTGATAACTGTTCTCAATAAGATGTGAAATGAATGTAACGGTGGTTAATTTTATATCTCCAATGATAATCCAATGTGGATGATGTTACTTAATTTGTTTGCATTAGTGTTTAGTTGATCGATGAGGGTACCCCGCTGTAAAACAACAGGTAGCAGGTACCGTATCTTTAAGACTTATCGTGAACATAATCCTGGTTGTCTACAGACGGTATCCACAAGTGCAGTCACTGGATTTGTGTTGCAAACGTAGTTTCTTTGGCTCAAACCAATCTCACGATGCTCCATTTTAATGACCAAACGAATTATCGCGTCACTCGAACTAGCTTTTTCTTGCACAGCATCACAGGGGGGAGCTAGTGACGAGATTAGTCCAAACAGAAGTCTTTGTACATTTGTCTGGCTCTCTTGTATCACCGTCACTCTCAAAGACAGTAACGCATGTCCATTATTCCACAGAATCGTCTTTTCAATAGATTATCATGACCGACCTCTTCGACAAGGTAGTAGGCAAAACAAGTGTTCATCATCTTCTTTCGTTGTCATCTCCACGTGGATTGCGGACTGACTGTTGGACTCCCAAGAGTCAACCGGGTTTCCTTCAAAGCAAAAACAGCTCTAGCTTCAAACAGGACATTTGAAAAAAGCAAACTGCTCGCCAAATAGTAGGTAGATTTGGCCAAAACAAACTGAACATTATTCACAACTGATCCCAGCTGTCTCATTCCCACAGATTTGTATTCAGACCCTTTCGAAAAGATGTACTAGGTTCAGCTTTCGCTACCCATCAGTAATAAGGGCATCTTTCAGCAGAATAGATTTGCATGGTTTGAACTTGAATAGTAGTCTAAGTCGTGGGATCCTCGACCAAAGTTAGCAGGACAGTTACCTTGTCTTCTCTTAAGACGATCGAGCGATCTAAGCGTTACTCACAAGCGAAAGTGGTTGAGCGCTCACATGTGATAGTTTTGTCGTGTCAAACATGGGTTAATTGGCGCTGTTGTTAACACGGTTACCTCATGAAGACATGACCACAGTTCTAAGCCTGACCGTTACAAGGATATGCACTAATGACGAACTCCAATGAGATAGAAAGTAAGCATTTTTAATGGGGCTGGTTGAAACATTTAGGAGGCTGCGA
The DNA here is from genome assembly GCA_008508345.1 of Paragonimus westermani. Taxonomy (NCBI): domain Eukaryota; kingdom Metazoa; phylum Platyhelminthes; class Trematoda; order Plagiorchiida; family Troglotrematidae; genus Paragonimus; species Paragonimus westermani. The sequence continues at coordinate 181,266 of QNGE01000371.1, forward strand.
ACAAGGGACTGCTGTTTGGTTTCTGTCACTTAAGGCACCTAAGTAGTCAAAATGTAAGCCACAACAATCCCACAATTAGTAATACACGCAAAAACTGTCAATCTTTTGTGTACAAAGGACTGGTCTGCGTCCTGTGACTGCAGTCATATCTCTGTGACTAGTTAAAAGCAGGAACCATTGGGGGACATGGGGGTTGTAATAAATGAACGAAATATTATCCTGAACAAACCGCTGGGTCAAGACAATTTGATGACGATCGGTTCGACTGGGAGAAAAATCCGCTGACTCACAATCTTGCACTGCTCGATTTAGGGTGTATGTTCGGCCCAGGATGTATTCCGTACATCTACATGATGCTTACTCATTGGAAGAAGTGATAGGACTGAACTGGTAGTTAAGTTTGTGACTCCTATACTGTACTAAGTTAAATGAGGCTGTTTGATCCGTTTGAAAAGACGCCCTGTCGTTCATCATCATCATCATCATCATAGACAGCAATACATCAGTGGTTCACACCAATGCTTAACTGCCACACAACCATGAAGGAAAAGCAATCCCTATATAGAAAGAGAGAAGGAAAAAGAAGGGGACGGGAAGGGACCTAACTACTGAAAAAGACTACGTCCCTATTCGGTTGATGCTCTGTGCTTTACAGCGGCGATAAATCAATGAAGACATTTGTTCACTGACTGTGAGCAGTCCACCTGTCTTAGTTTCTCATTCTGAGCATAAATTTAGAAGTAGGCCATCCCATCAACGTTGTGGAACCTTTGTCTTAGTGGCTGGTGTATCCATCGAATTACGTGTCCACTAGCTGAGTCCTTCCATCTGGAGTGAGATGAACATGTTTCTTTACAACACGGCATGGGGTCCATATTTGACATTACCATCCTTCTGGGTAGCCATTTTCCCGTAACCCATGACCAGGCAAATTGAATTTCAATTTCAAGCATGTGGTCTGTGCAGAAGTGACTGGCAGGGGACTTCAGCGAACGAACCGCGTTTCAATTTGTTTCAGAGGACCAGTGCTGCAGAGGTTGGTGTATTGTCCTGTCAACTATTCTCTTTGAAATATACGCCATTCCCTTGACCCTTGCAAAGCTGGTATATAAAACAAAGAAATGGAATATATCATTTGACCGAGTTAACCACACATGTACTGAAAAACTAGCTCGGTCACTCAATGTACACTTACTAGGAGTCCAAAGAAATTGGTGTTGAATTTTGTGTGATTATTTTCATTATGATTCTGACTGTATGAGTATTTTGATCCATTTTTCATAGCCTGCAAGTGCAGTGATCCGAAGATGACCTGCCAAAAACATGCTGGTAATATTCTATGTTCCGTTGCACTATAAGCGGCCATGTCATCCGTTTACATATGACGTTTTCTGGCTTGTTTTCTACCAACAATATGTTTATTCCGTCAACAGGATTGTGAATAAAGTTACTAGACAACAAGTGAGGTGCCTCTCAATGTGTGTTTCATCTGTCCCCCATTCTTGATATCCTGCTTGTGGCTCAACTCGGATACTTCAACATTCCAATGTTGCATCAGCCGCATAAAAGTTGCCTTGCTCTGTTGCAAGCCAACTTCCTGGGTTGAGAACGAAGTTTTTGCTTCCGAATCACCTCATTTCTCTTCCTCACGAATACGTACATATTTTGTTAACTTCGTTTACCACAGTGTAGACTGTATTGCCGTGGTTGGTACACTAAATGACGTACGCTGTCAGTGTACACCAGTGAGGGCTTAAATTCTCCGTGAATTGCTCTACCTGCTGATGAAATTCATACTCCGGGAGGGGTTCCTCTTTTCACGTAAGATGCCGAAACGTTGTCTCACCAAAATTCGACTGCTTTTTAACTAGTCTTGTGAACGAGAAAGTGTGTGATCACTGGGGTCATAACTGTAAGCTGGCTAGCTGCCCGCTCTCCGAAATAATTGAACTACTTTCGCGAAGCATTAAGATGGTACTTCTCCATCCATTCAAAATTAATCGCCATGGGATTTCTTCTATACTCATCATTTATACTACTGTTTTCTGACTTTATTTCTGAAACCGCCCCCCAGAAACCGACCTTAGTTTGTTTGGAATTATCATCCATATACGATGAACTTAAACGAGTGCAAAACTTATCGGTACACCCAAGTTCGATGCTCACCGGTGGCGTTATTGAACATCAGCGTGAACTTATTGAGAACTCCTGCTGGGACAGTCAAGCTGCTGGAGCATTTGCTAGTTGCATATGATGCAGTAGGTTTGGTGAGCAACTAGGTCCAGTTATGAAATTTCTGATCTTCTCACGTAACTTCGTAGCTCAGTTGCTTCTCCTAAGCATGCTGTCTCGGTGTCTGGTTCGAACCAGACCAAATTGTAGATTTTCCACAATTAGATCCTACCAAAAGCACCATATTCACCGAACCTCTTAACAATGAATTTTATTGCCGAGGAGTTCGTTGTTACACCAGACATCATTTGTGAATCTTGTTTTTCGTCAGGATTAGACAAATACAATGACAGACCCCCTTGAATATCATCCATCCACGGGGAAGAAGAAACTCCTTGACCTCCAAGGTCGTTTAGCAGTTCTTTATAGGTCCAAATTACCTTATCTATAAGCAAAAACCTGTGCGCTTTTTTAAGTTATAACTCTTGTCACAGAGGAGTGAGGAATGAGGATATTGGTTGACTTCGTCTGAAACTACGGTGAACGTTCTTTCACTCCACACTGTTCCAGAACTCAGCCGGATTATCTTACCGAACGGCAACTCCTCAACGCATTAAATAGTTGATCTTATGGTCTGTCAACTGAGAATTCATATGGGTATTGCTTATAGGATTAGCGTGGTGCAATTATTTGGGCGATCTCGTTGATTTGTAACAAAAATTGTGTACAGTACGTCTCAGAAATAGGAACCCTGCAATAAAATCTAGACCTCAAATCAAAGGGCACTCACGGCTTGGGCGTATGTGACACGCCCACATTCAAGGCATGTGGGTATGCTATCGGTGACCTGTAAATCAATTCGAATACTGATGAAAATGTTTTCTCAACGAACGGTGTTCGTGACCAGCAAAGAATTGACTGATGCCGTCACATAAGTGAGTCATTTGGCGTACGATACTTATGAGAAGGGAATGGAACCACAAGCTCTGGTGTGGGTTGACGTCGGATTATAGCAAACCTATGCGAGTTGTTGACGTGCCAAAAGTATGAGTTCCTTAGGAATCCTTTTAGACGTAACACTGCTTCGTTGAAAAATACTGTCGAATACACACCTGTTTCTTATAAGTACCACGAGCAAAATTACTCACATTTGCCCGTATCCGACAACCGGAACATATTGCAAACAATAGAACTGGCACACTGATACTAAGTTTCCTGATTTTTTTTCACAGCTGAAGAAACAGCAACCAATAACGAGACGTCACTCCACTACGTTCCCGTTCTACATTCACACATTTACGCGTAACCATATACATTTAAGTGATGCCTAGCATACTGTTTGCTCTTCAAGTTGGTCAGTGTTACACAACTGTAGTTGTTTACCCCCTCCATAATATACCTTTCAGTAATGGTTCGCAAACCAATTTCTGACAAGTATTGCGTTGTCACGGTTCTATTCTACTAACAATTCATGTCAGTCTTTGTTAACTAAGGCAGAACTGACAGATACCCATTCTGGATTCCAAATTAAAATTCAATACTTTTTAATTTCTGTCATTTTGTGTGAACTGCTCTTAGTGTCTTGTTCCCAACAATCACGAAACTTTTGCCGTACTGCAGCTCACGGCACTTCGCGGTTCACCGTGACCTTCATTGGTCAGCTCTGATTGTCTACTATGTTCAGTCATATATGCAACGCGTGGCGTCCGTCGAATAACTAAGACACCAATGCATTCCTCATCAACAGGTAATAAGTTAATGTCAACCAGTCATGTTTTTACCAGCTCCATGAGAAACGATCTTTCTAATTCGGTCCAGATTGAACATGAATAGAAACCGTACAAAACGTACTGGGAATAAAGCACAATTCATCAGCTTAGTTAAACGGAAACTGCTTACCCGTCATAGTTAGAAGGGAAGGTGGCTGAGCCATAAAACTTTAACAGTAAGGTCACATTATTTCCAGGGACTCAACAAGTGATTTAATAGAAACTCAAGTCTAGCTCTTGTCACTCTTCTAATTGATTTGATGTCACAAAATTAGCAGGATTTTACGATTTTTACATGAGTACCAGGAAATCCGGCTTGCTTCATGGGCTATATGATTGTGTTGTAGTAAAATGTATGAAGATGGCAACGTTAGATGCTTATGCAAAGATAACGATGGACACATGATGTTTGTAGAACACACAACCAAATGTAAAGTGATTAGTTCCAGAATTTCTAATATAAAACGCTGTTAGCTCCTGAATTATGAGTTGATATGTTTATGGGAGAGGTAACAATAGTTGTTTCCAGTTTTTGGTTTTAATTTTCATGGGACATGTAGTATGGATGAAGGTGAATAACCGTAAGTTTGGGAAAATTCGGTTATTTGATTCAACCATTGTAACATGTTGACGCATCCTTTTGACAAATATGCGCATGCAGTGCCCTACAGAATCGGGTTAGGTGAGCAACCAGGAAGCGTGTAATTTGGGTTGCTTTTTGTGTTAATACAGATTGTGTCGGATGTCTAACTATTCAGCCATAACTAGAGAGTCGAACGGTGCACGAGTATTGACAATTTTTAACTGTATGGTGGTCCTCTCAAATCTAACAGTCTAATCTCCTAAACATTCACCTCTCCCTAATTAGAACAGGCTGAGTAACTGGAGGTATTACGAGTTAGGAGTATTTTACTGTCTTATAATGAGTCCCCTTTTCTGTTTCGTGCACTACATTGCCAGATAGATTAACGATACGAACATTTTTGGACAGATGGTTGTTGCAGATGCTACTACCTTCTTAGAATATATTTACTAGATATAGTCAACAAGCTCATCACTCCCTTTCGGATGTGATAGGGAAGTAGGGAGAATGAAACACTTTCAAATGTTCTTAAAATATTGTCGCATGATTCATATGTCTAGCAAATTGTTTATTCACTTTCACTCACGAAAAATACTGTTTTGTTAATGTCAAGAAGATACTCTATTAGATTATGTTAGTGTACGATTGTCAGTGTGCACTTGTTTAGGATAATTAACAAGCAGTTAGTCCCGAGCTACGGGTTACAATCGTTCTAGAAATGCAAATAGTCTTTCAGACATTTCATACTGTTCACAGTTTGCTAGAAATGCGTCCCAGTAAACGTATATGTTTTTGGAAAGCTCATTGTATTGGTTGTGTTTGTGAACCTATAGTGAGGCGGTGGGTCTACCTTGGTACATTTCCTTTAAGCAAAGTCGTCAAAGTATGATAAAATGCATTGGTGTTAAACACAGACGTCACTGAATATCAAATATGGTTCGATCTGCGTAGTCTTCTGGTTACAGTCTGGTTCAACATTCTTCTTACGATTGTGTGCGGTACTCCTGTGTTAGGTTGGGTGAGGCGGTTGCTTTTCTCTCGCGTTCCAGCAGAACGAAATGAATTTTTCGACAGTAATACATCACTGGTTGATATTACTGATACGTAACAATTAAGACATTCCGGCCTAGGACGTGAGAAGAACGGATTGAAGGATAAGTTGTGTATGCTGTGCCAGTCATTACTAATAAACAATCAGTTTACAAGTGAGAGTTAGATGACATCCTAAACGGCCAATCTTCTTGTTCTACTAGCTTCACTGGTCGTGTTTATGAGGACAGCCCATTTTTGGAGTTGTAATCATATTTAGATTTGGAAGGAAGTAGTCTGAGAATGGCGATATTTGATCAAGTCAGCCTGTATAAATACACGAGTCTGTTTTCGTATGAAATCTTGTCTTACGTGCATAGATTTGAGTCGAGTTATGATATGCATATGCTATGCGGATGCCATTTATTCGTCATAGCCGAAACATTTGCAATTTATGACTGCAAACATGTTTACTGGCACAAAACCCAGTGGTGGCAGAACCTGCTCAATGCTGATGGTTAATGCCCTCGGTCGTTTGTTGATGAGATTAACTGAAACCACTTCCCTTAGTTCCTTTACTGCTGATCTATCAATGAAGATGTTGCAACAGTGGCGATAGAAACCTTAATTCACGTGATTCACATGAAACCTGACCGACTTGTAGAATTTAACTCATCTACGCAGATTTTAATACATAAATGATATGAATTTCCTCGAAGTAATATGTAGAATCTTCAGTACTTGATTCCTCTACTGCCTATCTAATTAGACACTTTGATTTCATCTGGGAAACAGACATGTATGTTTGTTAGCATCATTTTGGAAAGAAACTGGCATTCAATGAATTGTTGTCGCGGACCATTAGAATGGTCACGGAGCTCATGGGACTTCCATTTTCAGAGAGACTATCAATATTAGCTCTGTTTTCAGTGCAGTACGGTTAATCCTGAAAGACAAGCAGACTTCACTTAAAGAAATCACACTCACCAGTGTTCAATAAAAAACTTCCTGTCACACACTAGAATGAGCTGAACGTTCAACGCTGTCCTCGTTTGCCACCCCTTACATGCGTGCACACATATGCAACAGGCACCGTGTGCTTTCAAAATGTCCTAAAACCTCGTGCGGTTCCCAAGGTTTTCCCAGTGTTTAGGTCACCACGAACGTTCTGAACTGCACACTAACGACTTTAGTGACTTCCCTGCATTCCGGCTACCTGCGGGGACGAGCTGTGATCGGGCGTCGATTAAATCATACTACATATACATATTATAAATTCACACTACATAACTGATTGTGCATGCACATTGATTAGTAATGCAAACTACAATCCATGAAAACAAAATGGCTGTACTCAAAAACGTATCCACTTGCGGATTACCGTGGGCAGTTTGACATATGGATCCAGTATATTTATGGATAGAAATTCAACTCAAGTTCTGTTAATATTTTATTTGAAGATGAAGGTAGTAAACGTAGACCCTGTTCCCGATGAACCAACATGAACAGTCTTAGATTACTAAGAGAATGACTTGTACAATCATCTATACACTCGCTTGCACACCAGGATTATTTCCCAAGATTATCTTCCAAGTAGCACATGGGATTTCAGTACAATAAGTACCCTCGGAGAATAGATATGAAGATTTCAATATAGACAGCAATCTCAGACACGTTCTGGGTGGATCCCCTTCGCAATCAACCGTGGTTACTTATGTCATAGACGAGACCTAACTGTACAAAGTCAGGGCTTCGGCTGGATTTGAAACAGCAACGGAGAGAACACACCTAAACGCAGCAAGCGCTGGACCACTTGATCTACGTATTTTTCAACTGTTTCGACAACTCGATGGATTCCATGTCTTTGTTGGTGTTGGTACTTATATTCAGGAAAGAATTACACGTTACTTCGTGTTAACACGACCTCCCGCCAAACTAAGGTTGTTAATTTGTCTGGTTCACAAACATTGGAGCGAAAAAATGAAGGATTTATTTAGAAGTTGGTTAGTAGTGCATCCACTGTAGTTGGCAGTCGACTTAAATTAAAAATTACTGACAACAGACGCCAGTATCTGTCGTGTCTTAGATAAGGTTACACTCAGCTGAACCTCCAGCATAGTGGCTGGACACGATGAAGTTCTGTGCGTTGTTTTTAAGGGGAAGGCTTTTCATCATCATCATCATCATCATGGCAGCCAAAAGCTTGGTCAGAAGGTTCTGTGCCTCTGGCCGTCACCTGCTTCAACAGTAATTTAGAATATCCTAGTGGAAGAAAATGTAACTAAAAAAGGTACGAGTTAATTAGAGAAGACTAATTTGAAGAACCAGATGGATGCAGGCACTCTATTCACTGCGACACAACGTCGCCTCGGGTAGCGTTTCTAACCAGTGATTTGAGTTAACACCAGGATCCCAGCCAGATAAGCGACATCTACCCACTTTGTTCAGTGCAGCACTCAGGCCTTTCATATTTCGTGACTCTGTTGTTGCTCGACCACCACGCGGTTTTACCCAACTGTTGGTGGTCTCTACACAATGCCTGATAGGGCAAAGGATCAGATGGTGTAGAGACTAAATGACGCAACCATGGCAAGCTGTGCAACGCGAATAATTGACTAATTAATCGAGCATCCCGAACATTCCGGAACACCCGCCGACAGACAGTTGTAGTGTCCATTTGATTTGTCCGCTTAATGTGAGTTAAGTGATGAAGCTAACGCCGGTCAGACGGAACAAGTCTGTTAACATCTTCATCATGAATAGACCAGGTTTCCGAACCAAGAAGCAAACAGAACTTACATAAGAACTGTATGCTTTTCCTTTCAGTTACAAATGAATGTCTTTTCACGGTACAGATGAGTCGGGTTGAAAACGGTAACTCGTGTCTTTACCATCCTCGCTATTGTTTCATCAGTAACATTACAGGTTGATTATATAGTGCTACCCAGGCATTTGAAACTCTCCACCGTCTCAAACGGGTTACCTGTAATAAACAAGGTGGGAATTTGTACGATTGGTCCCAGCCGATAAGTTTTAAAAAATTCAAAATATAATGGGCAAGATGTCTTGCTCAATGAGAATTCTATCGCATCCCATCGGTTACTTTCACGTGATTAACGCACATCATACAATGGGGGCAACCAGCAGAGGAAAGCCAGTCTATCCATATCTGCTGAAGCAGCAAGATGCTACGGAAAAGTACGCATTGATAAACAAAATTTAACTGAGGTAAAATAACAGAATTATTGCGGATCACCTCGCATAGCATTCTTACCGAGAGATGTGAGTTAATATGAGACTCATAATCGAGCAGTCAACAAGTACTGCCTTTGTTCAAAGGAACAGTTAGACACTTCCTATCCCCTGACCATGTCGTTGTTCGACCACCGTGTGGTAGCAGCGAGCCGTTGGCAGCTTTGCGAATAAGGTTCGATGAACTCAGTGTTCAACAACCAGCTGCCGTCGTGAGCTGGAGCCATTTTTATGTCTTTTCACATCACTTGAGTAAACCATCTAATTAAATGGAGCAGAATTAAACCGGTATCTTCCTCGACCATATTGTTATGGCTTGCTGCGTAGAAGAGGCGGAGCACGCAGATTGTTGCAACTACACTGAACTAGTTGCCTCGTACACACTATGCCGTATGTATGGTATCTGTTCTCAGAATTTCCAAACAACTTTTGCACAAAACAGTTTTTCGTCATGAACATGAAGTGAGTAATTTGGCTGTGAGTACCGAAGAGTACATGGCAGAAGCGTGCCAAAGTTAGCTGATCACAGCAGACACCGTCCGTAGTAAGCATGAACAATCAAGCAGGTTACTCTCCTATCTATTCGACCGATTTTAAAGTGGTTGTGGCTTCCCATCGAACTGCTCACTTGCACACAACGTCACCCCACTTGATGTGGGTTGGTTGACGGTGACAAAAATCTTCATCGTGAACAAGATACGTATTCAAACTACAAAAGAAAAAAGATGACACATGAGCATCGTATACCGTTTTTTCAGCTACAGCTGGACGTAATTTCCACTCGCCTGTTGTCGTAAGTCAGCAAAGACGATACGTGTTTTCTCATTTCCTGCCGGTCTCTCGCCAGTGATACTGAAGGCTGAGAAGATGGTGCTCCCCAGGTGTACCGAATAGATCATGGTCCCAAACGGACTGCCTGCAACAGAAAGTGTGGAATTTTGGATGTCGTAGTCGTGAAACAGTAATGTGTATTTCAGAGGTGCGAAAGGGTCTTACACAGACCAGCTCGATCATTTATACAGAGTGATCCACAAGCCAACAAACTCCACATCAGCCAACTCTAAATTCAGAATAAGCATACTATCACGGTCAATGAATTATTCGAGCACACATTCTAAAATGTCGTCCATGACGAAATTAATCAGAAAAGGATTGATCGGACACCCTCTGCAGATGCTGCCTAATATGAGGAATACTTGAAATGTACACCTGAGCATACAATGTTCTGATTGGACTCATGCTTCTCGTGAACTTCTTGACGAAATGTTCGGCTCTAAAGAAAATCACGAGCAATGAAATCAAATACAGCATTCAGATGTTGAAATACCCCATGACTGTTGGTCCCCTGTGTGCGTCCAAAAACCGGTCTCGAGGTGAAATTGCACGCTTGACAACATTGGAATTCTACTTGTTCGTCACACATCTGACCTTCTGTGGAGCTAATGGGTAAAAATGCTAGTCCACTGACAGCCCGGAAATCAAGGAAACTAGACCAATATTTACTCGGATCATTAAAATTTCAAAGTAAATTTCTGAAGATTGAAACACCTGTAGCCAAACTCCCTCATTCTGGGACATTTCAGATTTCTAAACTGCTTGAAATGGCTCAATTACATCTGGCGCCAACCTCTTCTCGCTGTCTTAGACACTAGAAGAATCGGGAATTTTTGCGCTTGGAGTCTTATTAGGTTTCAAACACTCAAGCATGAAGGTCTATTCTGCTTTCAAGACAGGATCATTAGTAGTACAGTGTATGACCTCTCGGGTCCCAATGACTGCATGATCTGGTTACAGCCACTTGATCTATTCAACAAAATGTTCAAGCCATTCGTCATCTTGGCTCTATCTGCCAACGTTAAGTGAGCTATCATTATCAAATTTTGTCTCAGTTTCACCAATCCAGCTTCAAACAAAATCACAAAAAACGGCAATCTGCTGTCCTTAGATAAATCGGCCAGTTACATCCCTTTCGGCTGCTTGACCACTTGATACTCATGGTCTTCAAGCAGTCTTTTAGTGAGCTTGTGGTTAGGTTTCCGGCGATTTTTTTCAGACTAGGAGCCGGAAACGATCTTGCAAAATTTGATTATTAAGAACAGCAGCAATGGTTAAATTTGTCGGGACGTGTTTCTTCAGAGCAGCCTTTCATACATGACAAGATCTGTCCTCAATCTTCCTGTAGAGACTTTCCAGTGACTTAACCTAGGCAGTTTGTTTTTCAGTGCAGTCGGCTGGACGTTCCCTACATCTTCTTCTCTCAGAGTTTAGTCAGTCAGTTTTTCATTCACAAACGTATGACGATTGGAGATATGATAAAACAGTATAATTGATTACAATATGGTAATACCAATCCAACTGGCTTTCTCTAATGGCGCAACAATCTTCTGCAGAGTAGTGCCGTCTGTGAATGATTGCTATATAAGCGAGTTTTGTTTACAACTGATAGACACACGTTTATCAGTGTGTAACACAATGATACGGTAGTCGGATATATACATTCGCTCCCTCCTTTACTCCTGTCACCGTCACATTCTAACTTCAAATTTACTATCTCTTCTCTTCTCACTCGAAGAAATACGATTAAGCCGGGTACTTAGAAAGTGGGTCATTATGATGAGGTATAGATGGACAGTCTGTCTCACGAGGTAAGTAAATAGTTCATAGAAAATACTTTTGAATTCATCTGATTTATAGACCGTTGGAGCACGCCTTGATAAATTGTACATATTGAGATATTTTTGATTCATGTCAACAGATTCTGAATTATGTTTATGGCTGATGGCGCGCAATCGACCTTGAAGAGTATTCAAATAAACATTGTATTGTTTCGAGACTCACTTCATGATCATGAGATACTTTCTCGGCATCATAATATATTCTTCGGGTGCTTAAACCGGCTTTTAGTTAAGACGAAATTCAAGTGACAGGAGAGTAGGTTAGCATCTCAGAGACGCAGCACCTTTCGAGCTCCACACTTGAAAGATTAACTGCCAGAGCGACTTGCTTATCCACTTAATAGAATGTGTGCGCGATACGAGTGCAAACGTTTGCTCATTATCTTGCGATTAAACAGGAGCGAGGTTGGTCTTGGGACACTTAACTACAACCAACGGGACAACATAGCGATTCACTTGGTACTGAGAGGATTGCCTTGTTAGGGGACGGCGTGAGTGAAAAGTTGGTGTACGACTCTAATAACTGTGGCTCTCGGAAATCTGTCCAAAGTTGCTTAAGGATTTCTAATAAAGTCATTGTTTTTCTTACCACAATTGCACAAATTAGCAGCGTAGTGTCATTTCCAGTTTTCTTCTGATCCGAAGATCATTGATTCTGAAACAAAAACTATTTCTGCCTAAGCTCGTGAGACCCCACTTCCCGGCCTCAGTACTTTTGTGTAGTCTGTGATAAAACGTACAACCGTAGCAGTGCAATAACCTACCATCTCTTTGCTTCGACTTTTCATATTAAACATGTTTATACCTGGTAGAGCCGAAGTCTTCGTTCATGTTGACAACTAGATCAGCGTGCTATGCAAGTTTGGAAACTACGGTAAAACAGCGAAACGTTAAGGACATGAATGCAAAAGTTGTGATCACCAGTAAGCACTATTCACTTCATACTGTTCTATGCATCTGTCTCTTCAGATTCCTTGTCATTTCAATACAGGGGCAAGTGTAAGTAACTGTTGTACGATTACTTTATTCTGTGAACTTTTGGCGCTTCTAATATTGTCATTTTAATGCACAACAATAAATCCCTTCCACTGTTCAGCTGACATTATGATTACTAACCGACCTCATCAACATACTCATTCTCTGCTTGAATTCTAATGACAACCTTGTAAAATTTAAGAATGCGTGATGTACTCAACGAGATAATGAGTCAGTGAGAACAATTCTGTGCTTATCAACACCACTCGGAGAACTTTTACACAATTTTCGCTCACAGACTAATGAACTGAGGAAAATAACAACAATGTGTGTTTGATTTTAGGCCACTGTAAAGTGTCCACTGTGGAAGTCAAGCCTTCAAAACCCTGATTACGTTTGGAAAATGTAATCAAAAATAACTTGGACTAAGCCACGTTTAGTCATTATCCTTTCTATGTGCTTGTGACAGGATTTCTTCAAAACTGTTATTCCATGCTCTCAACTTGAGCTAATCCTGATGTGCATCGATTTCATCAACAAGATGGTTGTTTAAGCTGTTAATCACAGTGTTTCAGTTATCTCGTATCCTGTTCGACTTTTAGATAAAAAAACAGGAAGTTACTGATTTTTCTCTGTATATGAATTGATTTTTTTGACAGCTTTGGCTTTACGAAGTCTTTTGAAAAGCTTTGCATTAAAAAGTGTTTTTAATTTTGTTGTTAAATCTCGCATACTTGATCAGTGTGATTGGACTTAATGAATTTTATGTAACTCTTCAACTCTTGGCAATTCGGATTAACACAGCTACTGAACATCATTAGTTAAGCAATCTAATTTACATTGTTCCTTGCCTCTCATGCCAGTCTGAGATTACTCACTCAATCTGTACTGTAGTTATTCGAATATCGTATACTACGATTACGAAAATACTGCATTAACTAGTCGTATCTTGGAAACAGTAATGAAACCTTATAACTTAGGAAAATGTGATATTAATCCCTATAGTGACAAATTTGGAAACAATCTGAAGCGTTTTGAGACTTGGTACTTCGGGTAAGAAAAATCTGGAAATAACCGGTAAATATCTTTTTGTCTCAGCGCTGCGGTTGAAAAAATCATCACTTGCCTGAAACCTCTTGTTTCACCTGACCACTTCATTTCTTCTTTACATAAGAAGCTTTAAAATGTGTGACTACCAGCTGTAAACTGTGAAGCTGTGCAGAAATGGAACTTCCACGACTACATCTAGAACGATGTTCAGAATGTTCGTGGTCTCATTTTTCAGCTGCTAAAGTAACCTTAATTTGAAACAACCGCACGAAACTTAACTTTGGAATATTTTTTGCGGTGGTATCAACTAACGCGAATGGTAGCTACGTTTATTGTTGGCTGTACATCACATCCCTAATTTCGCATGATTATCATGAAAACTCTTTTGAAACATCAGCGTTTCAACTGAAAAAACTCCAACATTGTGATTCAGTAAGATTTGAATGCCAGTTTAGCAGATTTGTAAATCGACAAAATTTTCACACCACCAACAAATTTTCACATATCTAGTGGAGGAGTCCAGTCTACTTTCTCAGAACTAATCATTACAGGACCACCAAGTAGCTGCCCTTCATGTGGGAGGCTTCATTCCATATTCACGTGACCTGCTGAATAGCGACGTCCCTTGAGTATGGGAAAACTGGGCATCATCACGCAATACACCGAGACTCCTCTGTGTGGGATTCTGTTAATCACAATCAAAGAAAGTTGAGTTTTACTTCTCGTGAGCTCAACTCACTAAACACCAAGAAAGATACATTTAGAAAACTTAGTCTACTATCAAAGATAACAACAGTGACTTTATCAGTGATGCTGAAAGTCTATTATAATGAGCTGACTCAATGCCATCCAGATTTTCATCATAGCACACCAAATGTCGAACTCGCGATATCACAGATTATTTGATGCTGCGTTGTCCTAATGACGTCTAAAAACCTGTTTTACATGATGAACTGCTTCTCAGATTCACTGGCTGTCGACCACCGAAGTGGCCGATACTCACCAATTCGGTTGAACATGAAGTTATAGACAGTCCTTACACTTACTACTATGCATCTGCAAGTAGTAAGTGTTGTAAAATGTGACAGACTTCGGAGTAACATAGTTACTAAGCCTATCATTAATATTTTTCGAAGTGTAGCCGATTTGTCTTTTTCGTCACAAACCTTGTGGTTCGCCCCGTGTAGGGCAAAACGCCCACGCTTTACCATGCCATTTTTATCTTAGACATTGGACCAAGCACTCCTTGTAACGGCCTTGTAAAGACTTCTTTTATCAGTCTAACAACCTGTTTTCTCTGCGCTAGTTCCTGATTGTTTCAGTCTGTTTGCGAGTGAAATTCTGTAACAAATGATGTACTTCTCCCATCTGTACAGAATTTTTTTAACGTGAACAGAATGTGAGTCGGGATTATTCTCCGCATTTGTGGAGTTAAGGTAAATTGTGGCTTTAAGACGCACTCATATCTCAGAATGGAAACAGTTCAGAAATGTTGGCCCACCATTAATTGGTCCTATTTCCTTGGTCCATCTGAGGGTAGAATCATCACCGTTTGGGCCTTGTAAGAAGGACCCAGCTGGTCTTCTTATATCGTCAAAGTTGTATCATCCGTAATACGTCTTGTTGAGTGTTCGATTATGCATAAACAGTGTTTCTATAGAAGCCTCTCTGCTCTCTTCACTAAAATGTAAATTTCAGTCGTCAAAAAACAGGCTTCTAAATAACCACACAGTTATGCTTTTCTTTAATGTGTTGTTTACGAGTAGTGTTGCCTAGGTTATATTAATAACCCACCAAAGTATATATTATAAAAACAGACTGGAATTACATTACGTCTGACGACTGTCAGGTAAAGTTGTACTAGTTCTTGGCAGTACAATCTGCCGTTCGTGGGGCTGACGCCACCATTTTCTCGTCCAATTAACACTTAGAAACCCACAGAGCTGATGTTTTAAGGGAAATTTTGGAAGTAGACTGTCATTCGTTCTATTCTACCTGTCACTCGTCATAGGCAAATAATCGCTAAGTACATCCTTGTGTTTCATACGTGTCTTGAAACTTCGGGTGCCTTGTCACTCAAGGACTTCGATCTGCTAGTTCGCAAGCAGCGCAAATCGAATTGGCTTAAAACTAGCGTATATAGGTTACTAGGAAGTGAAGTTTTAAAATCACAGACTTTGTAAGGCCCCCAAAAGATATGAAGCTCGAGACTCAAATTTGGCACTTATAAGGGATCATCTGTTGTGTATAAACCTGCAACGGTCGGGTGTCATCCTTTAGCCTACAAGCTCACACACCTGTCATGTGTCTACCACTCTGCCCCTGACCTTGCACTAGGCACAACCAAAGTTAGGTTTCTGAAGAGTAGTCGGTTTGATTAATTTCAAGTGGAACATCACTCATATTTCCTCGTACCCTTCACAGTGAGACAGACTTCCCAAGCGGCCTATTTCGGGAAGAAGGCTGCAATCAGTTGTGAGTGATGTTCAACATGAAATTAACCAGACCCTCGACTAATCATGTGCAATCGAAAATACCACCTAACAGGTTGAATGACATCGGAGATTTCGACCTAATGGCGAGGTCATCCACTGGAGTTGATAGGACAGTTAGTGTGTTTCCTCTCGAGGAAATCCGGTAACCTGATTATAAATTTCAACCGGAAGTGTTCGAGTTTTCAGTTATGCCAATTCGGTCGTGCCTGAGGTGAATTGGACGGCGCAGTAGTAAACACGGTTTCCTCGTGAAAACGTGGCCGGATTTTAAGATCCCCGCCATGGCAAGGATATGCACTACTGACGAGCCCTAACGAGGCCGAAACTCGAGTCTAGTGTTTTACTCGAAATAGGTCGGCTGGAAAGTTTGAAACTCCCCTCTTGCACAGTTCTTTCATGTGCCGTATTATAAAATTCATTTTCAGATAGTACAGTGATGGCGGTGAATAACTTCTCCCCAGAGGTTAGTTGTCTAGATATAGTATGCGTATGGCGTAGTGTAAAGTGCGCTTATGCCGAGAACAAAAACCCCATGCCGATTAATCCGAGCGATCGACCGAATTTGTTCTGGTTGTCCACTAGGCCCTCCATATCACAAGTAGATTGGTTCAGACGACGTACGACTTGGTTCACTCGAATAGTATCATAAAGTCAACGCCTACCAGTGAATGGGAGACAACACTAAGAATGGCAGACAAAAGGTGTATTCTGTAAACATACATGTTGAGATCCATTCTGTTCATTTTGGAATATCCGATTGTTTTTAGATCACCACTACTGTTCTACTATGACTGTGCAAACAAGTCGTGGGCTTGAGGATGTCTAAGATTTGTGGTAAGTTTGCACTCAAACTGTCTTAATACTAGAATGCTCAGGACATTTGTTCACACTAAAACTGATAACTAGTCATCCTGAGTGCATTTCGGATCAACTGTTCACTGAATAAAAAGGGGATACCACTACGGCTGTCCACCTACCTCAGACATATTAAGAGGCAGTCGAACTAACCACTGCTGCACGATAATAAATAAACTGTTAATGTTATCTGCGGCGTGAATACTATGAGTTATTTTAGAAAGATTACCTCATCATGACTAGACCAAAATGTGTATTTGTGGACAATCCTGTAAGATAAATCTCCTTCGTTCAATATCGCGTGTCATTGTGCCATAACTGTTTCTTGGCGAGAAACTGATGATTGTATGTGAGTTAAATCAAAACGTGTTTTAGATGGTGTGACAGATAGAGAATTCTGTTACAATATGTGCAAGAAATGACTTGTATAAATCTCATGAAAATAGAGTTTGATATTACTGCACGTGAATTGTCAATACCGACAGACTAAAGTTCCCGTAACATGCGCTTCTGTGGCTTCCAGTGAGTGGAAAAACAGCTTCATGAGATCTCTGACTAACATAGGCTGTAACTGAAATGTAGTAAAACAAACAAACTACGTTAATGTTTGTTCAAAACACAGCGCTCACATTCATAACAGGTTTTCATAACGTTGATTTCATGTAACGCGCATCTTTTTTGTCTACTGTAGATAGTCCGTCACACACAAGGTTTGTTGGCGATAACGACGTGAGAGTTTGGTCACATTATGACATTTCGCCTGGTTTTCATGTTCGTTTAGTTCTATCCAGAACACTGATTAATGTTAAATGTGGAAACTCAAGTCATCATTGAATATAGTTTGGCCGACTTAGTTACAGTGATTATTATGAACATACTCTGAGTCTAGTACGTAACCAAACCTTCCTTTTGACATATCCCGAAAGTTAATGACGCTACATCATGCGGATCTTGTCAGATAGCCTGTAATCGATGTTTAAATGTAAACCTGTTACTGCAATTCTTGTACATGAAGTGGCAATATCGACGACACAATTTCGTTACTAAATAAATTCATTTTGGGCTCTATTTCGTGCGTCTGTTGTGTGCAAAGACTAACATGCAAATTATGTGAAGATGTCTCCAATTTGTTTTTCGGTTTGACAAAATGCAACGCGCTGAATTTTCAGCGAGTTTCATTACAGCACATTATCATACTCTTCCAATGACCTACCCTTTACCCATTTTGGTTGTCCTGTAAGTTTGTATGGTGTTCGCATTAAAGTCTTTCAGAATCCACATAATATTTGTGGACGAATCAGTCCTCTTCCTTTTTCCAGCATCGTTTGCTGAATCAGTCTTTTATTGTGGGCTAGAGAAACAGTAAGAGCTGTAGGATCGTGGTTTGCACATTTTCTCATGAAAAGCAGCTTTCGCACAACCAGAATTCAGTCATACTTCCAACATAGAGGAAGGTGAATATGGACGTTTCCCAGTATTGAATCGCATACCTCATGTGTGCCATCAACATCAGCACCTATCCCATGAAGGCTAGCATAAACCAGACGACGGATTCACTGTTAGTTTTAAACCATACAGCTCTACTTTACTGGCCCATGCATTAACATGTTAACTGGCCTACAGCAATATAAGGCAGCACAAAAAACAGTCAAAATATCTACTTGGCCAGCCCAGAAGCAAGTAGATACGGCGAGTTGTGGCGGAAAACTCATGGAACAAACTTAGTCAACTTTAAAGGTAGCACTGATCTTATTTTACTGAGTAGAATACCTAAAATGTGCGGATGAGTCAGCCACAGGAAAACGATATACCACTTTAAATAACGAAAATTTTCCACAATGTATAATTCATCGTTCTAGAATTAGTCCGTCAGCCATCGATAACCGTCAATGTATACAAATGTAAATTCGTACGTTTTCACCATGAGAGTTACAATTTTTGTTAGTAGACGACACCGAACCACTCATCCCTTAATGTGAACCTAATTCGGTTCTCTGACAATATGCCTGAAGTTTGCCTACAAATTATTCAGTCTTGGTTATGATGACACAAACTGCAATGGGTCTCTTGAGAACAGTTTACAGAATAGTTCAAATTAACACCATTTCCAGTGGATTCAATTTCTCATCCCAGCTGCTTTGTACAGCCGAAGAGAGACTTGCAGCAGTTCGGTTGTGTCATTCCGATGAACGACAGTCTAATTCCCTAGAATATGCTCTGCGGTGTACTAACTCATGGAACCAGAACCTACGAAATATCATTTGCATTCTACAACCCTGTAGTTTGGCGTGATCTGAAACCTGCAGTAAACCGACACCCAATCGAAGCAAAGTGGGATAGAAAGGTGTACTATGATTGCTGGGAAGATTAATCATCGACAGCACCAGAGAAGAGACAGTAGCTAGTGGAAGGAAACACCGACATGACCAGCTGTCAGTAATTTGTTCACATATTACAACCGCAACAACATTTGCCTATCAATTACCTGTTTGTACAAGAAGTGTGGGATAATCCAGAAAAAACGCACTAATTCATAGTCTCTCGAGCCTGGCGAATCCATTCAATCAACTAAATACAATGATCATGTGAGAAACACGGCCAATCTCCTGCACGTATTCTGAAATCCGATAGATACTTCATCAGCAAACACAATAGCACAACTCTGTTAAGGTTAAGCCCTTTGTATGCAAGTTGATAGTTATGCCGCACCGCACGTTATAACTTGAACTTATCAGCATTTGAACAAACGTGATTTCACTAGAAGTGATAGGCTGATGAATATACAGCTTTAGTACTACCACCAATGAAAACCGCTAAAGAGAAAAACTTTTCGCTTCTTACCACTACCTCCAATTTCGTGATTCCTCTGAATATTCCAACCAAGCTTAGTTTCCTTTGCTGATTATTCTATCTCAGTATAACCAGCAACATTTGCAAGTCATATGGCATCCGTTGTTGCAGCAACCTGTTAATGACACAAGAGATGTGAACCACACAGTAACATATCACTTACAAATCTAAGTAAATAAGAAAGACTTTTCACAGTTCTGCAAAATGTTGACTGAGAAGTCCATAGCAATTAGACAACAGCGATTGGCTGTAAATGATGTTAAACTTGTATCGTTCAAATGCCTTATTTTTTCCCAGTAATCAACTGATTTAAGTGGTTTCTATATGAACAAAAGTCCTATTATTGCGATTATCGGATGAAGTGGGTAGGACGGTTACTTTCTGCTCTGGAAGCGATCCGGCAAACCGAAAATCATTCACAGTTGAATGTGACTGTGCTCTTGCAAATGATTATTTGGTCCAGTTTAAGGTGAGTTTGGTACAGAAGTGATCAACAAGGTTAACTCCTGAGGGCTGACCGGCGCTGAATTCTCAACGGTGATAAGGATAATGGGAATTTATGAGGGCTAAACTCTAGTAATCTTATTTCCTCGAGAGAGTTGACCGCAAATTCCATATGAGTGAGAGGGCTGAGACCAAAAGTGAGTGGTGTTCAGTTTGTATTCGCTTGTCTGTTACCTTTCCTTTGCCTGCTTCCTGTTTTATGTTTCACATCAACAGTTAATTAATGTCCACCATTGTATCCTGGTTCGTGAATGTTTTCACACTCTTTCAAATCGATGTCCCGATTTACATGACCAAAACTTAACGATGGACTAAATCTTCGGTTTCTTCTATCGACCAAACCTGCGCACATGACCAACCACTGAGAAGACGATTTATTTAGTCTGTGCTTACTAGGACAGGACGAGGCTGACCACAAACTTAAGACAGATCGCACGTGATGAACTGTTGCTGACCTCTACACCTATCTGTCACGTGGACAGTCTTGGTTCAAAATCGGATGAGACAAGTTGTGAATGAGATATTATGGCCAGAATGATTACTTGCACAGAGAAAAAACTAATGATAAGAGTATGTGGTGGCGAACCGGTTTAGTGCAACAACGATTCACAAAATAAAAAAAAGCACAAAACGAGTGAGGTTAAAATAGTTTCACTCTAAATCAGCTTGGTTTCTGTAACACTGATAGAAGTCGATTTCCTTTGAGTGACATATACAACATTTCATACAACTGGGTTAATAAATGAGGGTGTACCTGACTGTGGTGAAAGTCTTTTCGAATCACCGCTTATTGAAACCTCGACGCAGCATACAATCTAACAGTGAACCACTCTAGCATCGGTTAGGTAGAGAACACCAACAGTGAAAAAACAGGTTCAATGTTATGCTTTTCTTTATTCACTTCTTCCTTTACTCTGTATTGGGCCAATCATTTACAGCTTGTGGCATTGCGCGTTACACTGATATCAGTCAGTGATAGGCTCCAATTTCTTTGATCATCATCATCATAGACAGCAATACATCAGTGGTTAACACTAATGCTTAACTGCCACACAACCATGAAGAAACAGCAAACCCTATATAGAAAGAGAGAAGGAAAAAGAAGGGGACGGGAAGGGACCTAACTACTGAAAATGACTACGTCCTTATTCAAACATTCAGCATCAAGGTGCCTACACCTTGCAAACAACACAACCGAGCTGCAAGTGATAGTGGTCTATAAATCCGAGTTTCTGTCTCATGGATAGAAACCGGCTATTGCAATCAATCTGAAGTCTTCTCCTGATTACTTACGCGGCAGGTACGAGTTAAAGTACGGTTCCTAGAGTTCCAAGTATTACATTGACCCCCAGTCACAGTTTTATAACCACATCAATAAAATGTGGTTCCACCAAGCATCGTGAGCTGAACATTAATCTTCTATTGATGGTTTCAGATTGAAATGATTTCTCGCATTCGTTAGACAGGGACTCGTCACAAAGTGTTTAGAATCAAAATGATACGACCGTCCTTTGACTGCAATTAAATTCGATCGTTTCAAAACAACCTCCGAAAAGAGGCATGATGAAAACGATTCCATCAGCGCATCCGAAACATTCATTACAAGCGAGTTTACATTGCGCTTATTGGATCTTGGTACTATTCCGAAGGTCATACTAAAACATTCCAAAGGTCACACGTTATTACATTTTTGTTTTCGGTAGGATTTTTCTCGTATCTTCTCAATTTGTCCGGCTCAATCTGCCAACATCATGATGACTGAACGTTTCTCGACAAAGTGAAAGATTTGTGGTAGATTAATTCAAAAATGTGGCCCGAAGAAACGATGATTTTCCTGGTATAATATTTGACATCCAATGTTGTCAGACGTTTCGGCACACTTTTACAACTCTATGTTTTATGGGTTGCGTTATGGTTAGAAATGCAAGACAGTAGATGAAATTTTTACAAATGCTTATCGTCATGTAACGGACGGGTAAGCCGTAGGAAATTTCATCTCTCTATTAGTTAAACAGATTTTGATAACAGTTTTGTTTAGATGTGCTGTTGCGTTGAAAAAAATAAAATCTTCCTATCTATTATCGACATCGTATCAGTGAAGTTGAAAATCAACTTAAAATTAAGATGCCTTACAGAATTGTAGGAATATTACTGTATCTGAAAACCCTGATTAGGTTGCGGATTCTGCGAAAATTTGCAGTGTACACAAAACAACAAAATTCCTCGAAGGAACAAGAATAAACAAATTCATGTGAATCGTTTGGTGTGAAAACAAAGCAAACTTTTGTAAACAGTTCATGATAACATCTACATCCTAACGAAAACAAGTTGTACTAATTTTCCGAAAAACTGATCTTCAGGCAAGACGTACATTAGAATGTTGATTTTATCCTTTGAATGAATACAGTCAAATTGCGCGAACAAAACCGAAACTTGGCAGTGTGTTTGCGTGAAGAAACGACCATTCCAGATTGCCTGACTTCGGCCGTAACTTTATTGGGGGCATAGTCACTAACTTTTAGAAAACAACCACTAGCTGAAGAGCCATGTTCCAAATTTTCAAGTGCTAAGAGTTTAACAATTAGTTCAAAAGCAAATATATCAGTGCTAAATTTAATTAGGCCAACTGAATTCAGCAAGTAGATATCCAGCACATTTCGCTTGTTTCCAGTTTCGACAGACATATACTGATCTTATAACGTTATGCTAATCTCGACTGAAGATCCAGAGTTGCAATGAGCCACATGAATTCACATTTTTGGCGGCCATTTGGTGGCTATTTTAAGTCGGTATTCAGTGTGCAGAATCAATTAGTCTTAAACCTTGTGCTCCTATGGATCCCATATTTTGGCAAGCATGTCTTATAGTTTGGCTTATTTTATGTGATTTCTATTGTTCACCCCGCCATGTTAGTCACGGATACATTCCTAACTTTGTTTGCTCGGTACAGGGAGACATCACGGAATGCATACATATACCAGTATCCTTCTTCTCACATTTGTTCCCAGATTTTGTGACGTAGAACCAACCAATCTGAGCTGTTGTGAGATTTCCAAAGAACTGTTGCTAAACTAAAACAGGCATATTTTTAGTTCGTTAACCACACTTAGTGGATTGTAAGATGCTTCGGTGGATTCACACGTGCAGATATTCGTCGTGTTTGGGGGACTCGAGGGAACAGCTGGAACTTTAGCAAGTACCGCTGGGCAGCCTACAACCAACCATCACTGGTGTGAAATGAATTACTTTCGCGAATAACATAACACACTTTAATAATCCCGAAGTGACATCATGGATGTCGAATACACTGGTCACCTTTTGGTTTTCATACAACCAAGACTGATACGACTCAGTAGAAGGAGTAGAAGTATAAATCAAACAATGAGAAACCCTACTTGGGACGTTCGATTTTCAAGGTGTTATGCCATTTTAACAAGTGCATTACTGTTTCCGAAAGAACTACGGTTGCGCTGCATTATTGTACTTTTCGTGTGGTACCTTTGAAATCACTTTTCTCAGTCCATTTTTGAAAGTTCGAGCACAGCGAATCGCCTTTCGTAATGACCTTCAGAAGCGTAATAAAGTGATTTTTGTGGTAGTCAATCTAAGTGTATTAAACCAAAGTAAACTGACGTAGACAAAATGATGCATATTCTGGGGCATTAAGTTTACGTAGATACAGAGGGATTCCCTTGAATTCAAGCCTTATTCTGCTTTCCACACCTAATGCAGTCTGCAGTAGCGTCAACCGGAACGACTAAATCCCTAGTATATTCTTGTCTTTGTGAATCCACGTGAATACTGGTGTGTACACTACTTACCGTTTTTGTCCAAGCGACGTGTGGATGTCAACTTTGGTGTTGGTTTTACATGCAGTCTATCTGGCGTACGGTCAGTGAATGTTTTATTTCCCATTCGTTGACCACTCTAAGCGGAATTAAACGTCAAACCATTTTCATGCTAACCCCTTTTTTAAATTCTCATGTACACTGTAAAACTGGTGATTCAGGAGCAACCAACACTCAAGCTACAGTTAAGTCTTTGTTTCTATCGGCTAGTCGATAATCGATTGTGATGGAGAATTTCAACATTTAATGGAGACTTTGAAGTTCTGATGATTACAACAGGACAATTGTGTTAACTTTTTGTGCTAAGGAAAGCAAACAGTAGCAACAGTAATGTTTGCTGAGAAAATGATTAGAGAATGCCACCGCTGCAGTATTATCCCTGTCGTGTACTGATCTGTGATATACAGTCGTAAAACACATGTCGGCTACTCGACAATCTGAACAGACCCGTGACTCCTATCTGCTTTGCTTTGCCCTGAGCTAACTTATTTTGTCCGTTCCCCTTACAAATACGAATGTGGACGAATACTTCGGCTGTAGTGCTAAAACCAATGTGAAACCATTGGTGTAAAGGTCATAAAAAGCAATAGCTATGTAATCCATCAGAGGAGATTAGTGGAATAGATCAATGCATACAGCACATACACATGATATTCTAGGCTTATACTCAAGTTCTATTCCTAATGTGTTCTGTTGTGCTCCGACAAAATGTTTTGAGCCGAGAACTCGGATGTCCAGAGAATCCATACATGCAGGGAACGCTTCAACACCAAAGTAAACAAACACACTCATTTGCATATAACACTGATCCTAGGACGTCACCGCGGTTACGATCGTCGATGCCCAGTTCATGTGTGGAAAGGAATCCACTTCATGCCAGAGTGCACTCCAAAGTTTTTATTTTTCCCGCGTTTCTTCAATATCCCAAATACCTGCTGCTGCCTGACTACTGAGTAGTAACGTGAGTAGTGTGGTGCGATCGATCGTTCCTCTTACAACAGTAGTCTCGAAGCTGTTTGAAATGCAACGGTAACCCTTGAATAATATCACGTTATCAGAAGTATACATTTTGAATTACAAAACGCTACAGAATGACATACTTTCAGATAATGATCATCACTACTGTGTGTTGAACAGGACGAGTCCGACGGCATTATCAGGACACAGCTTCCACTTCTCTCTGTATTGTGTGGCTAGACTATTTTCACCCATGCCACAAACGTTCGTCTCAGACGCGTTAGCATCTACAACTCCGAGCTCCTTGAAACTGTCCAACTTATCTGATTCCTTCAACAGTGTGTTGATTTGTGCCTCGGTGACCAAACAATTTAGGACAACCAATAAACAGTGTGGCGATTTACCCCCTATAAGTCGATCACTGAATACTTTACACACGAACTGAACCATCATCAGTTTGGATCGTGAGGGTGGTAATCCCATGAGCAAACCGTTACGAAGAACACCGCCATTTGCTTTCCCAAGGACAGCTCCTGAATCACCAGCATGCTAAGATCATTGGAAGTATATTGGAACTGGGGAACAAAACACGGGCAGGTAGAAAATCAGGTGAGGAAGTTTTATTCAATGAAGATCTGATGTATTCATTAAGTTCTGTTCAAGCAGTGCATGGTGGAAGTGGAACATGCAGCGGAACATGCAATAGTTGGCGAACGTTTCACTTCCTATATGTCAATGAACAGTCAACCACTGTAGTCACGTAAACCTTCATTAAATCCAGACACCTGAAAGGTTGCTCGAGAGTTGCATTTTATAATGACTAGTTAATTACTGGTTAACTGTTCTCAATCATCCTATCTACTTTTTTGTTCAACCGCACACAACGCTTCCGAAATTATTGTGGAACCTAAAAACTATGAACATGCACGATTAGTGCTGTGGAGTATCAGTTTGCCGTGACTTATTTGGAAACGATAAAACGTAATGTAAAATTTTCTTGAACTTGTTGATGCAGTCAAACATTAGTAATAACGCAACTTGTCGGTTCCGACTAATTTGTATCATCATTGCTCGGACGTAGATCAATTCGAGCTAAATTCAAAACGTATCTGTCTTCCGGATTACGGTCTTGATTCGCACAAACGCCACAACTACATACTGGACTGTAAACTAAACTCTGAAAAATGATTAATTTGACAAAATGTAAAACTTAAGGACTGCCACATAGAAGTCAACAGGAAAAAGCGTTTAACGTTGGTCGTCGAAACGTGATATTTCTGGTGGCATCCTTTCAACATTGAAAAGAATAATGTTAGGTGCTATTAATGAGGCAATGGCTGGCTAAATCTCAGAAAGAGTGGAATCGATTTTAAAAAAGAATGTGTGTTATCAGTCCAAGACATAATAAACTTATAAGATAAAATAGTCTGAACTAGACATAAAAAATTTATTGGTTTGAATGAAGGATAACACACAGAATGGAAACAAGTTAAGCAGTCATTTCGTCACTATGAAAGTGCTGTATGCTCTCAAGTACTTCGATATACCATTCTACTGCCAACTTTGAGACTTGCACGTGCTAACCATAAAGACGATCACTAGAATAAATTGTGCGAACACTCGAGCAAATTGAAACGTATTAATCAACGTTTTCGGGGAACAGAGGAGTTTCCGTCAGATGCTGAAATCAGTGTCAACTAATAACGACGGAACAAGCTGGTGTACACGTTTTTGTCCACCTGGTAAAGTACTGACACAGATTAGACGGGCATCTTTTTGAACGAAAGGTCAGCTGTTAACCGCTGAAAATATTGTCACACAATCGAAATTTTCCAAAGACCGACTACAATGAACTTCTGCAGTGAAATATTTGGTAATTAGTTGGTGAAAGGTGTGCTGACTAACAAAAATGTAATACCGTCTACAACAGAATACTCGAAGGAAAATAATCCACCAACCAACTAAGATATCAGTAAAAATAACGGCAGCGAAATCACCTACGACCCTTAATTACAGTTGATTTATATATCTGTCTAAATATATACATCTACGTGCATTTACATACGTATATATATAGAGAGCTTCGAAATTCTGAAAATGAGACGTCAGACAGTTTTACACCTGCAATTTTTGACTGTATCGTTCACAAGCCTTAACTGAAGTCAATAGCACAGTAGTCAGCGTGGTTGCTCCGTGAAAAAATTGGTCACAGTTTCTGAGTATGTACTACTGACGAGCTCGAACAATAATGAAACTCTAGATTGGTGATTCTTTCCGAAACAATTCGAGGAAGGAGTCTGTGGAATTTTAAAAACTGCGATCAATTCTAAGTGGGATCTAACTCTCATCAACCAAAATCCCATGTAATTTGTCGGGAATAACTTTTCATCGCACCGTACTCAACTCGAAATTATCAAGCAAACGTGCTTTCGACTGCGCCATCAACTGTACAACTCACCTGTGTGACCGTAATAGGGCTACCGCAATCAGAACTGTTTTCACTGAACGATCATGTCCTTATTCCAGGTCAAGAGTCTTCAAAAATTCAAACCATTTCAACTGTGTGATCAAGTTATTTTTTTATAGGCTTCTCATCTATCTAAAGTGCATACGTAACATACTTAACGAATCAAATTCAAGAATTGTCTGAAGTGCAATTTCTAACTTTTGCGTCTCTCTTGTAGAAAAGAATCAAGCAGTTTCGTTTTTGTACTAATTGGCAATGCTCCCGGACAAGTTATAAATTTGAGCATCAGACTGTCAAAGTAATACGTGTTCTTTTTATTTGACAAGTCACCGTCAGCTCAGACCCATTCTCTTGCCTCTGGTTATTTATTCAATCCGGTTAAATAGAACATCCACTTCAGAAAATCAATTCAATTAAATCTGGGTAGTAAAATTAGCATGGACGAACTTCTAAGTGCCACGCTGATAAGACTAGCTTTTCACGAAATAAATGCTTGTTACGACGCCGTTTGGTCCAGTGATTTCAACAAGTAACATTACACTACAAGCAGACCATTAATCTTCTCGGGTTAATAGTATGGCAGATTAGCTGGAGAGCAAAATACTTATAAATGTTCTATTCTTAAGTTTGTTAAGTTGGTGATGTAAATACTGGATACCCATGATCATCTGTAGGTTATCGACAAAAATTCTATTTATGCGGAAACTAATAGTGAAGATTCAGCTTCAACACTCAAAGTTAACAACAGAAAACAAAACAGTCTATAAAACCAGACATTTTTTTTACACTGACCGTGAGCTGAACATGGTTCTCATCTCAACCTATCCGAGGGATGTTCTAATTTGGCTATCTGTTTTTCAAGCCCTATAAAAGGCAGAAAAACGAAAGGTCACGTTACATAATGTTTTTTTTTCAAGAAAGTAGATTCAAAAAAATTCCACGCAGCTGAAGAAAATGTAGATCTCCTAGCAATAAAGAGTTAGCGTTTTGCCTTGATAGAAATATATTCCGAATGAACAGTTTAAAACATATTGATAATCCGAAGTTTTAATCAGATCAGAGAAGAGATATGTTGCCAGGTATTGGTATTCCGAGTTATTCCAAACAATTGCCCATGTAACACTAGTCAGTGTCGTACAAAATGTACATAGCAACAACTCTTGAACCCGCCAACCAAATATCTACCGGTTAATTAGTTGGTTGGGTTCAATCGTTCGACAAGTTGTTATATAATCATAACTCGAAATTGCTGGTCATCAGTGAACTCACGCTAATCAGCCAACATCGATCAGTTATGTGTAAACAGAAGGTGTTGAAGTATCCAACCTTCTTGCCACGAAACTACCGCGTCATTACTCTAAGATAGAGTGAAACCATTCAGTTAGTCTGCCCACCTATTGCTGCCATATCCTTTCTGCGTAAAATTCGCTACATTAGCGTTATCTACTGATGAGAGTAAATCGAAGTGTTCACATTTCCCCGCATGTCTTCCCTGAGTTTTGGTGGAACGGATAGAAGAAACTTGGGGTTTTAAAACATTGAGTTCTCCTAATCCATTTGATCAAAACAGAGAGAACACATATATCACGAGAGGTTGAACATTTCGATTAACTTTCATCAATCACCAAAGTAGAACCAGCAGAGTATATACAAACTACACATAACAACAACGTCGGCCAATTTTGTGTGCACAGAAGGCGCTGACGAAATCAATCTTTTTGCCGCGGGATTGATTGCACTGCTAGCGCGCGAAAGGTCAAAACTATGTGGGTGGTTCTTCCAGCTGTTGCTACTATGTTCAGTTTGTGTGAAAATTGTTGGATTCACATCGGCGACTGATGAAAATAAATCGAGATGTTAACTTCTCGCGATGTCTCCACTCTGTTTAGTGTTCCAAGTGTAAAGGTTAATTAAATACACTTGCGAGTCGACTGCCTTGATTTGAAGCAGTGTAAACTTATGCACCATCCCTGAGTCTTAAGTTTCACTGGCAGTGAAATGAAACATTCCCTAAATACACTTGAATACACACCAGAGAATTCCTGGGCAAAAATATTACAAAGCCATTATTGGCGGGTGCCCGCTTTTAATTTAGCATACTACAAAACCATTTTTGATTACTGATGAGTAGTCGGGGATTTGGTTTATTTTCAAGTTGACCATCACTCACATTTGATTGCAGTGTTCGCATTCAGATAGACTTTCCAGCCAGCCTTGCAGGTTTGATGAGTTCTGTGATCTCGACCTGTCTCGGAAGTCCTAATCGCGGGGTTATCGAACGGAGTTAACAGGACAGCTGCTGTGTCTCCACTCGAGACGATCGGGCAACCTGATCATTGCTCACAAGCGAGAGTGGTTGAGCGTTCAGATTTGATAATTCGGTCGTGCCTAATGTGAGATGAATGGCGCAGTGGTTAACACGGTTGCCTCATGATTGGAATGTCCGTAGTTCAAATCCCGGTCGTGGCAAGGATATTCACTACTGACGAGCTTTAATGAGAGCGAAACTCGAGTCTAGTGCTTCTTTTCGAAAGACACTGGCTGGTTGGAAAGTCTATCTGAATGCGAACACTGCGATCAAATGTGAGTGATGGTCAACTTGAAAAACCATTTTGTCTTGAATCCGTTGTCTAAGCAAAATCAGACAAAATGAATGAATGATAGAAAGGGAGAAAATGATGCTTTATAAGACAGTGACCAGAAAATAAGTCTGTAGATATGGATTGGGAGTCACTCACACCGGGTCACACACCGGCTTTCACATGAATAGTTCAATCACCTGACACAAAGAAGAACACCGGATTTGAGTTTTACTGTCACTGCTTTTCATTCGGTTGTGCAGTAACCAACAGAGTCGAACCACAAAAACATGAGAAGGAGATATCCAACCGCTCCTGTCAAGTATATGCACTTCTGGTTAGTTCTTATCGAAGCAAAATTGGATTCGAACGCTTTTTGACCGAAGGCGAGTGCTTGAAGATATAGTTGAATGCAACTGCTGAGTGATATTCAGTTTGTACTAAAAAATTCTGAACTGCTTGTCATACAATGTACAAATGGAAATCGTCTTTCCAGACCAGCCTCGATCCACGTGACAATTTAGGAAGAACAAATTCGAAGACACTTATGACAACTATACTTGAAGAAATTAGGGCAAAGGTACGTCGCAGCTTGAACACTTCACTCTCGTGACCAGAATATGTCAACCTTACCCAGTGACAGTCTGAAACACATCAATACTCTACCGTTCAATCAGTTTACCAAAAGTCAAGTGGATGTAATTTCAGGCTGAAAATCACCCACATTTGCTCGTAGCCTTCGTATTCAGATAAGAGTTCCACTCGAAATCTTTTGGAAAAACGTAATTTCGTTGGGACCGATTCACAGTTAGCCAGCGAAACAAGTGCACAATCTACAGACTCAGGTTCAACTTGAAAAACTGTATGAATAACTACAACATCTTAGTTCCACCTGACCGGATAACACGGAGTGGTTTCGTGCAAAGTTTGCTTACATATCTCGCAAAATTTTGCCAGCCTCAACAGGCCAGCTTTGTTGTTTATCTTCTGAACACCACAAAACCATCTGGAAGTCCAAGTAAATGATTGATCTAGTCATCATCGGACCAGTCAAGGGTTATGACGTTTTCACGATCAGGAAAGTGGACTGTGTAACCAAGATGAATGAGATATTTTCTGACTTATGCAAATTTCAGCTGAATGCCAGTCCTGATAGCAACCTCCAGACTGAGAGACATACTTCGGGGAAATTACAAATACTGATACCACATAAATAGGTTTCTGATGTTCGATGTAGAAAAAACTAAAACTGACAGATATGCAGTGACAAAGAATGAATCTCACCAAAAGCTTCCAAGACAGGTATCCCTTTACGAATGACATTATTTAAGCGAACACCTGCAAGCCAGAAGCTTGTACATCCTTTGACCGATTTTTTACTCAGTCCTCACTTATGTCCACAGTTCTTGCGACTTGGCAAACTTTTCGGAGAACAGTACAATAAGTCAATATGCGATGTATTCGGCTGATGTTGACTTTTTAATTACCAGTGTACCGCTCCCTGAAATCGTTGAGTTTTCATGCGTGTATTTCCTCAACTCTTCCTGAAGGTCTCATTTTTGCTTGTACAGGCAACGTCATTTGAATCAGGGAAAATTGGGATATTTAACTTCGGGTAACCCATTGTGTTCTGTATTCGCGGATGCGTTTTTGTGATTGCACAAAAGATAGTTTCGTGTTATGGTTTTCAAATTTATGTTCCACAAACCTTACGTGAATGACATCTCAATTCTTACCGATGAATGTACTTTTACCTCGTTTTATAATGATTTGAATTCCATTCACCCAAACTTTGCGGTGTGTTATGGAGCGAAGATTTACAACTGATTTCCAGTCTTGGCCACTAGGTGTCAGGATGAAACGCTCCGACGATCGTGAGCCAAAATGAAGTGGGCAATATTATTAAACCTCGAACTTTGTGCCTACTACCTGTAAACGGGGGTTAGTGTGAACATTATTTCACAGAGCCACAATGATATAAAGTGCAGATCGACTGGAGGAAAAAAGAAGGGTTTATTTGAAAAACGCTGATCAGAAATGTTTATCCGGAAAAATTTGTGAATAGTCAGAATAAAAAAGGTCCGAAAAGGATGAGCTGCTTCGTGAAGAAAATGAACATATTTCTGTAAATTCAACCCAGCGGTGACCATCTGATTAACGGCATGAGCCACGAACTGATATCGGCTTTGCAATGCACTTACACATCTGTCCAAATGTGCATCCTGTTAAGCAAACAGAAGTTGGATCTGTGATGCACAGTCATCGAATCACTGTCTTTCACGTAATATAACAGTCCGATTGCATTTGCAGTGGAGCCTACACAAGAAGAAGGGGTCGGTGCTTACATCAACGTATGGTGGGACACATCGCTAAGCGGTTATCGACTGTAATGCCAAAAAACGTCCCGCTGATTGCAACAAACTCGAGAAACGCTGTTTCATCGATCACCATGTACTTCTCAGCTAACAACCATCAGGTTGTTACGTACTCGCAGACCGAAACTGCCAGCGATTATTAGAACAATTGTGATTGGGTTAAAACGACCAGTTTCGTTTGCTCAGAAGATGGTGATGCACCCAGTCTCTCTCCATCCAACTGATGACACTATGAGCGCGCGAACTGTCACAACTGTGATGTTGGCTCGTTCAGCTGTTGTTGTTGTTGTGCGTAGTTTGGATAACACTTGCTGGTTTCAGGATGTAGGCTGATGAAAGCGTACCAAAATATAAAAATTTCTAGACATATCTTCACTCTGTTTTGACAATCTTCTGAAACCTATTACAAGGGCGTTTACGGTAGTCGCCATCACGGTAACCGAAAAAGAATTGGTGGAAGTTCACGTTGGTTCACTTCTTACTCTAGCCCCTAACTAATCCTTTAATAAGACAGACTGAAGGCGTTTGCTAGTTATGTTAAGGCAGGTGCAGGTTATAAGTAACCTACCTGTGGATGCGACTGAAGCACAACATAGATATGCACGATGTAAGGGACCGGACAGAAAAGAAACTGGTCGAGAATCAAACCGTGTTAGCGAGTGAACGAAACAAAATTATTCTGGACATAAATTCAGCAACTCATATTGTGTTCAGTATCGACTGTCTAACACATACTGGGGGCTGTATGGGTTTGAATAACGATTTCGCACAAAAACTCTTCATCACGGTGACTGGCATCAGTGTTCCATACAACTTCCAGTGTACGAACTTGATAGATCACTTTGCCTTATCATCATGTTTATCGTTAACTACAGTTTGCCAATAAGCGACGCTGTTGCTTAACCGTATTTCTGCAGTGAAAAAAGAACCCTATTTAAAACCTACAAGGAAAAAATGGTTCATTCCTCGAGATCGGTATGCCTAAGTTCAAATAATCCTCAGCACGGCTCCCACATCTGGTCAGCAAACATCCCAGATGTAAATGAGAATAAGGTGTCACGTGCACGATAGCTTTCTGACTGCCCTCACTGCTTTGCTGCATGGACGGAATTCTCTTCACATGCTCTTTACTCAAACAGTGACAACATTCACGCTGTTGAACTCGGCGGGCCATCATGAGGGCCAGGTGAGTTGGTAAAATGAGAGTCGGGAAGGTGAACACTCCCTATTAATCTTAATTTACTGGTGTTAGCGTCGTTAGCGGTTGACCGTCTCAAATGCTACGTCGACGAAGTGACAACTCTGTAAAGAGTGCACGATGTGTCCAACAATGAATTAGTATAAATCATCTGTGACCTGATCTTTTAAGTTTCTATATGTCAGCGTATTCGTCAGTAAGTTTGAACCAACAATACGACAACCATCTATGGCACTTAGTACCACAGTGAAAGGACTTCGATCTTAATCGGTGCTGGTTCATTCTGCGGTACCTTCAACTCTAGGGATCAGCCACTGACATGTTCCAACTGTATTCCAAACTTGTAAACTTGAACTAAAGTTTTTTATATCTTGCTTTTCCTGCTAACTTTTACTCATGTAAAGCTTTCATCAAAACCCTTGTAAAACTGACATTAAAACAGTTAGATCCCTAGGTGTGTTTGAAAAAACTAGTCGGAACGTGAAATGTCGTAGATGCAAACATTTCGCATTGAACCATCAGGACCAAAGTGTCTGCTGTTCACGTTCTGACTGTTTCATTAATTATCGGTAGTGATCTGCAGTGGAAGTTCTAGATATTGGTATATAAGATTATGTGCTGGGATTTGATTAAATTTTTCCTGTAATCTCTGAAATCTACTATAGGAGTAGGCAAAGAACACGCTGTTACAACTTCTTGGTAAATGAGAAGAATGGTTGATATATTCCATATTTCACCATAAATACCATTTTCTATAAACACTTTTTTAAATGGGAAGTTAGCATAAAAATATGGAGTATATGGAGCACGCCATTTCGTTCACCATCTGACAAGGTGGTTATTCTCCAAAACCTCAAGTTAAGGGATATTAAATTGTAACAAGGAAAATATGTTCGGGAGTAGAATTATCCTGAAGAACGGGAACCACTGCGTGTGCTTACAACGATTGAAAATGCGAACACGCATGAGTTGAAGACCAGGCATGCCGTGCGCACGTATTTCATATGCAACCACCAAAATGGTGTCATTCATATTTTGGCGCACAAAATTCATTTTATTGCTGCTACTCATGGAAGCCCTTATCAGTCAACCTTAATAATATGATATAACAACTTATATGGGGTTCATTCTGGCCGTCGTGTGAGTGACTGTTGTCCTGAACTATTGGCCTGAGAACTGAAAAGTTATGAATGGTGCAATTGATTTTCGTAAACAAGTGGCCAATGACGAAAATGTGAGAATGTCACTCGTTAACGTCCCCAGTGCATGGCATAATCATCACAGTTTCCGTCAAGAATTATTTACGCCAGGACTTAGCAGGAATTCGAAGAATTCAGTCGACGAATGTTTTCCCCGAAAATACCAGTTGAAGTCATGGGGACGACAGCGGGGCGAACAGGACTCGTTTTGTGTGTCTGATCATCGAGCTCATTACAACTCAGTAAATATGAAAACAGTAGCCATGTGATGGACGGCGTGTTTGTTTTCAGTTACGCACTCACTATCCCAAATCGTGAGCTTGATTGATTATGGGTCTGGCGAACTTAAGTGTCCGCCCGAACTTCTTCTGAACGCTGAGGTTAGGCTTGCGCAATCGGTTGCCAATGGCTTCGACAACGGTCAATATTCGGAATCTCACCATTTTTGATCGATCTCCTGAAACTCAGTTGACAATCTGAAAAATATCTTCCCTAGTGAGAGAATGATTAGAACTGGTCAAGTGAGCAACAAACGTGCTTCATATCATTTTAATCACTTTTTTTCAAGTTGAACAACACCCATATTTGATCGCAGCCTTCGCATTCAGATAGACTTTCCAGCCAGCCTCTTTCGGAAAGAAACACTGGACTCGAGTTTCGCTCTCATCAGAGCTCGTCAGTAGTGCATATCCTTGCCAAGGCCGGGATTTGCACTCCGTCCATTCCAATCATGAGGCAACCGTGTTGACCACTGCGCCATTGACTTCACATTAAGCACAACCGAATTATCAAACGGTCGAGCGTGACGAGCTCTACTAAGAGCGAAACTCGAGTCTAGTGGTTCTTTTCGAAAGAGACTGGCTGGAAAGTCTATCTGAATGCGAAGTCTGCGATCAAATGTGAGTGACGTTCAACTTGAAAATAGGCCAAATCGCCTACTACTATTCAGTTTTCGTATTTATTGGGTTGTAATGAGCTTGATGATCAGACACAGAAAACAAGACTTGTTCGCTACTTTGTCTAGTATGTACTTGACCAGTGGTGAAGCAGAAGCGTATTAGGCTCACTAGAGGCGAACAGCCTAAAACATCCAAGAGCAATACAACAGCAACCAACACCACTGCATACTAGATGAGTGGATGTTCAGACAACTGATTTGATGGTCATGTCTATTATCCAAAAACAACGCAGCTGTCAAACAATATTTTTGTGAGATGGTAAAACAAGACAGAGGAAATTTCTAGCAGTAACGAATTCTAAACAGTCACCCTGAAACTGGGACTGTTTCGGTTTGGTCACCATATGTTAGGACATT
The DNA here is from genome assembly GCA_008508345.1 of Paragonimus westermani. NCBI lineage: Eukaryota > Metazoa > Platyhelminthes > Trematoda > Plagiorchiida > Troglotrematidae > Paragonimus > Paragonimus westermani. The sequence continues at coordinate 217,413 of QNGE01000371.1, forward strand.
CCATCTAACATATCCGAAAGAAAAGTTTGTCTTAACAGTTGATACCACTGTTTCCAGAAGTGAGTGCATTTAATGACGCGGGGCAGTGAAAGCCGTAAGGAAGCTGTCTTGCTGATGACGCCTTACTCTCACTTGCAGCTCGGTTGTGTTGTTTGCAAGGTGTAGGCACCTTGATGCTGGGTGTTTGAATAGGGACGTAGTCATTTTCAGTAGTTAGGTCCCTTCCCGTCCCCTTCTTTTTCCTTCTCTCTTTCTATATAGGGTTTGCTTTTTCTTCATGGTTGTGTGGCAGTTAAGCATTAGTGTTAACCACTGATGTATTGCTGTCTATGATGATGATGATGATGATGATGAACAGTGTCAAAAACGAAGGGAAGCGTTGATGGTTAAATTCTGGTTACTGATAAGTGTGATAACCATATGATGTGATACTTCCCATAAAATTTCTAGTAAGCCTATTTCAAATTGATGCACTTTACAGATTTCGTCAGCATGGCTGGGATTAGAGCTACTAATTTGCCTAAGGTGAGGTCAGCGGCAGACTGGTCAACACGATTGCCTCATGAGAAGATGACCGGAGCTCAAGTCGTGACCGTAACAAGAATAAGGAGTAGTGGCGAGTTCTGAAGAAATCGAAACTCCAGTATGGCACTTCTTTTTAAAAAAACGTTGGCTGAAAACCTAGAGGGAGGCAACAGTTACAAGAAACTACGAGCATTGTCTAACTTAACTTTCGTTTGACAAAAGAAGCCTACAGGTTGCCCAGAGGAAAATGAATCTTTATACTTAACATCCCTAACCACAAGCATCGGCGATCAAAGTTAGACCAGTCAATGAATCATGCCTGCTCAGTTCTCATTTTTACGATGTGTTTTAGAGAGGCCGTAGTGCTAAGGTGTCGATGACCCACACGGTCTAAGGGCTTTGCACGTGATGCCATCGACTAAGCGCAGTCTCAAGCAGAGTTTAAGACGCCGTGCTGTGCGACCCTCCATTTCAGTGACGTTATCCATTATGCTCATTTGCTGAAACTTCGTTCGGTCCTCTAGTATTGACAACATCTTACGTACGTATGTGTCCCTGTCTAAAATGACCGCCCCAGAGCCTTTATCTGGGTTAAATATTACTACACCTTTTGATTTAAGTTCTAATGGATGTAGGTGTTGCTTTGTGATAGCACACCAGCTATTGGTCGGAGTCACGATAAACCCGTTAGCTATACAAGTGAGTTTGGTCTTAAGCCAGCCTAGGTTGTCAGCAGTAGTTGGCTGAATATCTGATAACTGATCAACTAAGCTCTCAAAGTGGGCTTCAATATAAATACGATTGAGTCAACATGATGGTCTTTTGTAATGTTGATCGGTGCTACTGCCAACTAGACGAGGTAGCCACGGGAAGTCCACTGTGGCCCATCTTAGCAGACTTTTTCATCTTAAGGATTGAGCGGCCGTTAGCCACAGAGATAGGGAGTCTGTCATACCACAAACGCTACGTCGATGATACACTAGCGTTCAGTCGGTCCAAGCAGACAATGGATAACCTAGTGCAGCATTTAAATAGTTATCGTCCCAACCTGGAGGTAACCTGTGAATTTGAGACCGACAACTGTTTGACGTTTCTAGATATACTCATTGGTTGCCGGGATGATGACTCTATTAAAAGAACTGCCAGTAGGAAATCTACGTGCTCCGGCCAATACCTGACTTTAGTAGTTTCACACCGCTCTATTACAAACGCGCAATGGTGAATACACTATTCATATGCGCAAGAAGAATAGTCTTGTGAAGGAATTAGACTTGCTGACGTCTGTACTACAATCTGATGGATATCGAAAACCGTTCATAGAAAGGCGTGGTAGACTGGAACCACCTTCCGAACGGGTAGTCACTGTGAAAAAGAAGGTTTACATAGAACTGCATTTTAAAGGTGATTATAACATGCATCAAACATGCATCAAAGACTGGTGAAGTCGATAAAACGAACATTCAACGCAGCGAAACTATGTGTATTAGCCCGTACCCAGAAACTACCTGTCCCTTCTATCAAAGGAGATCAGCATGTCGGTACCATCTCACACTGTATCTACCAATTTACACGTAACTGGAAGGAAAGTTACATAGACAGAACCGAGAGGTGCTTGATATACTGAGTGTAAGAACATTTCCCCAAATAGGTGCAGAACCCCGTATTACCGAAGAACGGTGATGTTGTTGAAACACGTAGGCAACCAGAGTCTGCAGTCACAAGACACTTCCTGACCAGTGGTCACGCCAATGACCCGGCTTGTGCATTCAGAATCTCATTAAGTCATCGCAGTCCAAGATTCTTGCGGTTTTCTGAGGCTGTCGCGATCAATCGACTGAAGCCGACCCTGTGTGTTCAGAAAAAAATTCTCGTAAACTTGACACTTCCGTGGGCTTAGTGACCTCTTCTAACCCGCTGATTGACTATCCACCTTGCCCCCTAACTGCTCTATATAAAAAACCCGTTTCATGCTATTGCAAATTTGGTGTTGAAGAGTCAATACAAAATGCTTGCATCCACCAGTTGTGTTCGATCGTTTTTGTTCAGATTTCTAATTGTCTGTGACATTACACATGATCTGAGTATGCACCAAATGTACTACCCTTAAACTTCTAACGACTCTACTAAATTTGTTTAAAAATACGGTACTCACTTGAACTCCAAAACGTACACATATATGAAACACTGAAGACTAACGAATGATTATATATTTTCACTACCGACAAGGTTACTAGTATTGCTCATGTTTGAAGCACAGTAAATAAATCAATTTAGCCTGTTGACCTCAGAGTTTCAATACAGAAAGCACGCCTGATTTGCATCACTTCTACTGTTAGACATTGCATTTTTTTCAAGACCTACCTATCATTGTTGGCTCGAACAGTTTACAATGTCTACTAGAGATGTGGTTGTCCATTCGACCCTCGACTTGTGTAACAGGATGTTCAGTAACTTATTGAGAATCCGAATTCGCTTGTATTGAATGTATATAAACACCGATTCTTGTAAACCCGTGTTTCTAACTGCGCAACATTCATGCTTTATGGGTAGACTAATGGCACACGAATATCTAGCTTAATGAACAATACGTTTGAGTAGCAAAATTAGTTTTTTAAGGGATGCTAGCACTTAGTTTTATATCATCCACTTACTAAAACAGCAAAATAAAACTGCATAAATAACAGGAAGTTCCAAAGTGATCTACGCAAATCAGCCATTAGATGGAATTCACTCACTATCTTTTTCACGTTAATTACCAGAGAGAATGTTCTTACGATAAGAATTACAGTGGCAGAACATTTCCGAGTCTACAACATCGATTGGCCCAACAGCAGATGTTACTGAATGCTATAGCTCATAAGTTGCATTACGTACCTTTCTCGGTATGTATGTGTTTAGCAATTACACAATCAACTCTTCAGCATACAAAATATTTAATAAAATTACTGTTTCAAATTTATGACGAATTCCCGTGCAGATTTGTCGGACTCGATAAAAAAAAGCTTGCTAGAAGCGAAGTAACAGAGAATTACATTCTTTCAAAGGTTTAAAACCTACAGTCAATGGGATTACAGAGGTGAGTACTGACGCAATCTGTCAAGTGCCTCGTGGACTTTCAAAGAAGAATATATTTGATTACACGCCCAGGAAGAAGGATTGGATATCATTATGGGCAAACGAAGAGTGCACACACATTCACATGGCGAAATGTAAAACTATAAGGGGTGAAAGATGACTATGGACGGGAAACCCAAAGAAATTAGTGTGCTGACTTTAGTGAAGACATTATCAACCTGCAGATATCACGTCAAGTTGTGCCTCATTGCGGGCGCGGCGAGCATCAAAAAGCTGCTCATCCAAGAAGGAGAAACAGAACACAATTAGTAGGCTACAAAAAGCGAGTGTTAAAACAAATAGCCAGTTCATTAAGGCCGTTCTAAAGATCGAGGGCAGAGGACAGATTTTACTGTTGGGATCTAAAGATGACCATCTGGAACTTCGTGAATGAGCATACGGTTAACGCAAACGGTAAGGAAAAATCAGGAGTGAAAAACGCCTTGCAGAACACCAGATTTGGTGATTACTGGGGAATACTCTTGACCGTTTAAACGAGTGAAGGGACAGCGGTTCGAAAAGTAACCAATTAACAATAGATTAAAAGAGCTGAGTATTATACTCTTTCAAAAGACGAGACAGATTCTCTACTGTTGCTGTTGTTGTTGGGAGTATTGCTGTAATCAAGAAGACAGGAACGGACTGACCTACACTAAGTTTCTGAGAATGACAAACTGAACAGGACAAATAGCAAATGGATGAAGGAACAAATATTCAGAATCTTAGATTATGAAGCAACCAGTGTGAAATATTTGCAAAATCGACAAAATATTGGTTTTGCTGTCATATTTTAACGAAAGTCCCAACCCGCTGGATAGCAGTGCTTCCTCGTGATCAGACTTGTGTGTGCAAATAGCAAGAAAACAAACCATTAATTTATGATGGTCATGACCTTTCTGAAACATTTCCCATTAATCAATTTTGATCGTTTTCACCACAGGACATGATATTCATATGTAGCGTATGATTTAATAAGCGTTTGATGGTTACCACTGAGGTGTAGGTAATCTAGGACACGTCATCTTTCTGTCTAGTCAAAAAGGAGGAATCACCATTCATGTTTGTAGTTGGGTACTATAAAACGACCAGAGTTAGAGGCAACTAGTGGCGGTTGATGAAAATGACCAATTATCCTAATCCAAGCATCCAGAATACAACTTTTAAAAAAGGAGGCTTGTGAATGGAAAAACACTACATCAGCATTTTTAATCGTTTCAACACAACCATCAGGTATGAGAATACGATCAAACCGTACAATAGGTGGAAGTCTCATAGAAACGGTTTTATAGCCTTTGCGATAAGTAAGAGTTGAGTCTGCCATCAAATGAAACCCTCCGTTACACTTATCCAAGCACTATCTGAGGTTTTCACCGGCCCTAAAACTGTTTTGCTGTGTCACATGTCAACGCTTCACTTAAACCGTACAATTATCGGTGTATGAGTAACATCCAATCAGATACAATGTTTGTTAGTCGTTTTCGATATTTTGTAAATAAAGTTATCCAAAACCGATTACTCACCTAAAGTCTGACAGTCCAGTTAAGAATGATTTGTTTAGGTGACGCATGAAAGCAAAAACTGAACATGGCCCTGAATCTACTGATGATAAATGTTTGTCCGGGCGACTAATAATTTCCAACATGATGGAAAAAATCCTGAGCGAGGTAATGCCCAGTGTTAAGTGGATATGGTGTCAATAAGCTTTCCGTTCAACTGATGCACCTGTTGGTCGTTTTGACGTACTTTTCCCGGCAGCAACCTCAAGAAGATGATTCACCACAATGCCAATCCTGAGACTCAATCTAAGTGACAAACTGCCATCTCACAATTCAGCGATGCTCATGTACTCGTTTTCATGCTGCTGTTGTACTGTAGACTGTGTTGTTCTTACGACTATACGCACATCGAAATAGGTCGAAGAAAGTCATCCACCCTGGATCTGAATCGGCTATCGTCAGTTGATTGCCAGCTTTATTATCGCACTTCTGGTTGTTACTGGTCAACTGATCACGCCGCTCAGCAGCCTGCGAAGTTTGGGTCAGGTACTCCGTACGTCAGCCGAGTGATTACCGAACCGGGCATTGTAAAGTGAGACCACCAACAGTTGAGTGAAACCGTGTGGTGGTCAAGCAACAAAGTGGTCACGAAATATGGACACCCTGACTGCTTCGTTGAGCAAAGTGGGTAGATGCCGCCTGCCTGACTGGTGTCTTCGTGATCACTCAAATCACTGGTTAGAAACGTTATCCGAGATGACGGTGTATCGCAGTCAGTGGTGTGTTTGCATTTATACCATTCTAAGCTCTTCCGCTAATCTTCTTTTATTGATTTTCAACATTGGTAACATTTATTTTTTATATTCCACGTTACAGCTGAGGTGGGCGGCGACCCGAGCCACATTGCTTTCTGATCAGGCTCATAGCTGTTATGATGACGATGCGAAGGAAGAAGGTGACGATGATGATGATGATGATGATGATGATGATGATGATGATGATGATGATGATGATGATGATGATGATGATGATGATGATGATGATGATGATGATGATGATGGACCACAGAAATGATATCACCAAAACATTCCAAGGTGTATACACAGTAACCATCATTCAACACATAAGAGTCCGTCAGAGCATTTTCGCTGCCATAAAAAAACTGCCACTAAATTATTTAACCCAACCGATGTTTTCACAAAAATTCGTTGGGTTCCTGCAACCTGCTCAGCCACATATCAATAAGAATCACTCAAACCATGAAACACTTGACATGGATCACGTGATGAAGCATCCATTCATCGTTTGGTCAGATGCAAGTAATTACTCTGTTACTCGGTCTCGGCCACCACGATTAGCATCGTTAAAACTTTTGATCAAACCTTTGTATAGCGAACCAACTCGATTTGGCTTATTCGCCATCAGACCAAATACATAACAGTGAAACGTCCAGATAAGCGCCTGATTGTGCAACCCATGCAATTAGTTCCACAGGAACAAGTAAAATAGTACACACCACTGTATGCTGGATAGGAAAGATTAAGTATACTAACTACAGACCATGTTAGATGGTATGACCAAATCCGAGAAGACGAAAAATGAGAAGGACAAAACCCTACAAATAAGAGAGGCGCCACCAGCAATTCTAAGTTCTGTTAAACAAAACGTTATAATTGACTGCCCAACCTTCTATTTCGTATTTTGTGTACGTAATCTTTCCTATCCAGCATACAGTGGTGTGTACTATTTTACTTGTTCCTGGGGAACTAGTTGCGTGGGTTGCACGATCAGGCGCTTATCTGAACGTATCCGTAAGCACCACCCGGTCTGGATCGGCAGCGCAGCCACCGAGACGATTATCAGCGCAATTGTAGCACATCTTGTCTATTCGCACCATACCGTCAACCGGGCCTCTTCTTTCCGTCCGATTTAACGAGTCAAGGGCGGTCAGTCAAAGGCCGTGAGATGCCGAACTTTGGCCACAGCTGAGGAGATCGAAATCCGACTGAATAACCCACCCTTGTGCACACAGAACCGCTTCGTTCGGGTTTGATGGTTGTCATGGCCTACCGCCCACACTATGACAGATCACGTAGATTGAGCATCACGCACAGGTGGTCGCAGCTGTTGCATTCCCATAAACATTCCAGCCAGCCATTTTCGAAAAGAAGCACTAGACTCCAGTGTCGCTCTCATTAGAGCTCGTCAGTAGTGCATATCCCTGCCACGGCCGGGATTTGAACTCCGTCCATTCCAATCATGAGATAACAGTGTTGACCACTGCGCCATTGGCCTCCCATTAAGCACGACCGAATTATCAAATCTGAACGCTCAGCCACTTTCGGTTTTGATGGTCAGGTTGTCTGATCGTCCCGAGAGGAGACACAGTAACTTTTCTGTTAACTTCAATCGATTATCCATCGACTATGACTTCTCTCCAAGTTGAAACCAAAGAAACCATTAATTTGTTAAGTGGCATTTTGGTTACTGGTGAGTAGTAGGGGACTTTCAGTTTTCCTATAGATTATACATCACCCACAATTGATCATAGCTGTCGCATCATACTGCTGGGGTATCATTTGCGTCATGATTGTGTCGTAATTGTGACAGAATGTAGTTCCATATGTGTCTATTACGTGTTTGACCTCATTTGAACCTGTTACTTGTTTTCTTCGCTTCTTCCTGACAAAAACTTTTCACGCAAATGTTATGTATCTGATCTGGTGGTGAATAAGCCAATTCTAGTTAGTCCGCTACACGGTTTTTCTGGAACCTGTGTAATCTCATTGGCTTGCGAAAGACTGGTAAGCCACATCGATAATTTTGTTTCGATGGAGATTCTCAGACATTCTGTCAGAGGCTCAAGGCATTCCTCACAGTGCGTTCGAAAATCCATGAACTATTTACTCATTGTGTTTTCCATCAGTTTACGGCGTGTGAAGCTTGGATTTCAAAAACCGTGGGAGCAACAACACATCATGCTGACTCAGTTCACTACGATCGGTCTCCAGCGGCTTCTAATTAGTTTATACGTCAGGGTTTGTTTGTATGTAAGGATTCTACTCTTCTACTGTTAACCCTTTCCTAGCTTGACTTCTACATACAACTAAGCTGGACTCTATTATGAAACTAATTCGTCAGAACGAGACTGGTTCTAACTTTCCAAAAATGTGCTCCCGAATTTCAATAGGATCCTTATTTTCTCTAGTACTGTGCAACCTAAACTGAGTGGAATGAAAGTTCCTCACTTGTAAGCACTTAGAAGCAGGTGGCTCATTACTGGAAGTGTAAAAATGTAACGGTCAATTAAGTTGACTTGTCATGACTCAGCATGTACTAATCTACTAAGGCTCTCCTGGGATGAATCACTCATTCTGCAATAAATCAACAGACACAACGGATGAGAGCATCTAAGTGAGAGGTTGCTGAGCAATAAGACGTGATAGTTCAATCCTGCTTAAATTAAGATCAAGGCAAGAATATGCACTACTGACAAGCTCTAATGAGAACGAATCTCGAGTCTAGTGCTTTCTTTCGAAAGAGGCTGGCTGAAAAGTCTGTGTGAATAAGAAGACCGTTGTCGAATGTGGGTAATGGTCAACTTGAAGAACGTAAGATCAGTCCATTCACACACAACGCAGCTGTCATGCGAGATTATGGACCGGAGTTTAACTCCCGGCCGTAGAAGACAAGCACTGCTGATGAACTCTAGCAACATAGGAACTCCTGTAAGTTGCCTCATCTGGAAAGAAGGTCGTTGACAATTTCCCGTGGATTGAAGCTTTTTCGCCTGGATTTGTGGGATATTAAAGTAATATCAACCAAATCCTACATTATTCCCAGGTGACAGGAACGTATTACTGGTGCCGTGCGACAGTTCAGCCCTAAACCGCAGTAAATTCATTATTCATGTACTGCCACTCCGCTGCTCAAGTTGAAAATTTCAGAAATTTATATAAAACCGAGGATTATTAGGACTGACCTGAACCCAAATGATGACTTGGAAAGCAAACAACACAAGTTGACAGTCCGATTAAATTGCAACATTAATTTATGCCAACCCAAAAAGTGACAGCTACCTAGGAAGTTGAAATATTGATTAATGCGATCCGAATTGAGACAACACTTAATTACTTCACGTGAGGGCTCGCTAAGTCAAAAAGAATGTAACATGTAGTCAGTGTGAAGTGGATTGTCAGTCCCTAACGGGCGATAACACTTTGTTACTTCGATGTCTGTGAAGGGCATTGCAAAAATAAGCATACCCTCCTTGCCGTATTGAGTGAATGAAACTTAAATCCATTATAAGAATACATGAAGCTACGGAATATTGGGTTAGAATATAGGCACGCCGAAAGAGTATTTGGTAAGTAATGTTGTCTTTCGAGTCAGACTGACATTTACGGACAAAATCTCAAAACTGAGGCACAGCACTGCCGTCCATTAGGACTAAGCCTACTAGTCAGAGGCAATACAATCACCAATCTCTCTTTATAAAGCGACAAGCTGATATATTTTCCCGGATGGGCGATTTGTAAATACCAACAGAGAGGTGTCATGTTTACAACCATCATTTTAAAAATTAACAATCACCGCATACTGATGAGTAGTAGGGTGTTTGGTTTATTTTCATGTTGAACGTCACTCACATTTAATCACAGCCTTCGAATTCAGATAGACTTTCCAACCAGCCGGTGTCTTTCAAAAAGAAGCACTAGACTCGAGTTTCGCTCTCATTAGAGCTCGTCAGTAGTGCATATCCTTGCCACGACCGGGATTTGAACTCCGGACATTCCAATCATGAGGCAACCGTGTTGACCACTG